>OY763887.1:3285266-3751933 GCA_963667165.1 Barbarea vulgaris
GCTTCGCATACCCAAAAATTATTGTATTTTCATGGTCCATGCATGCGGTTGTGCTTTAACACGCTTCGCTAAAGCAAGGCTTCTAATTGTAATCAAATCAGATAATCCCACTAATAAACGGATGATGACTAATGAAGATTCGTGTTTGATATGAAATGTTTTTAGCTTTTCTGAACAAATACAAATAGATGATAGATACTTCAAAAAAAGAAAAGAAAAGTTTTTCGACGACTTAACATTTGAAGGTCAAATTTGATTTGAAAAAAAACGGGTACTCCAACAAATATCCGCAAAAGCAGGCGATATGGTTTTATATAAATTTCGACGACTTAATGGTTAATTGGTTAGTCTGTTTTTTTTTATATGAAATATTTTCTGTCAACTTATATTGTTTTTTTTTTTTCCCAATGTTGAAGTGAAATAATCTTAGAGATAGTTTTATCAAAAGAGCGGGGGAAGACAGAGAAAATTAGGAGGGGCATGCGTCGAAGTTAATGATGGGATAGGGGTAAAATTGGGAATTAAAAGTAGCGGCGTGGCACTTGTCAGCTTCATTAAGCTCCCAACTCAATGTTTTTCACTACTTTTTTCGTCGTTTCTGCGTAAATCAAGATTATAAACATAGTGGATGTTTACGGTATTATTCAAAAATAAAAGGGTCTGTTTTACAATTTCGGAAGTTTTCCCCGACCAAAAGAAAACATCAGACCAAATACCGATCTACGGCTACGAATCAATGGAAAAAGCATATGTAGATGCTTTCGCTAAATCTCTTGTTTTTTTTTCTATCTTAAATATTAATTTAATTAATCTTTTGCACGGTTTTGGGTTCTCTAAAAGGCTGAACCTATAAAAGAATATATATAGAAATAGAACAGAGAATAATATTAAAAAGGATCTGAAAAATTACCAACTTTTTCAACTCAGTTTAAAAAAAAAAAAAAAAAAAATGTTTGTTCCTTAAAAGCTGCTATTACTGCAATAAAGTATCTTTTTGATATCTATTTTTTCCTTCACTTCGTTAAAAGAGAAAAACCAAAATAAAGAAAAAGTATACGAAGTAGAATATCTTGTCCTTACGATTCCTATAAACTAAACATCAATCACTAAAATTCGTGCCGTCTTGGGCAGGCGCAAACCCAATGGTTCACACACACACACACACACATATATGTATAATTAAATATCAATATTTTCCACTGTTTATATAAAACATTCTCGGACCAACCCCATCTTCGAGGGGCTTTAAATTTTATGTTCGTATTTAATAATGGGCTCAGCCCTAAGCCCAATAAAGGAGAAAAAAAAATGCCCAATAAAGCAACTCACAAAAACTTTTACAAGCCTTTAGAACCGGGAAGATCAATCCACTGGAGCTCAATCTCAACTTCACCACGCTCGACGTTACGGAGGCGGAGACATATGTTCTGAACGATTCGTTCGTTGTTCCACCGGATGTAGCTTTCTTCGGCTAAGCAGTTGCAGCGGCGTGGATGGATCGTTGATATGATGGTCCCATCTGGTAAACCGGAGAGTTCCATTCGTAAGGCTTCGATGTAGGGTTTCAAATCGATCTCTGCGTCTCCCATTTTGTCATCTTTGCTGAATAAGTCGTGGTCGTACACAATCTGTTTTGTTTTAAACCAAAGACTATGTGTAAACTGTAAACCGGTCTGGTTTATAGAAAGTAAATGATGATTAATTTGAATTTTTTTACCAGAGTAAGCGGGAGATTAGGATCGGTGACTGTGAATGATAAATCTTCATTCCAGTTTGGGTTTACGTTTTTCTTCACCACTCGGGTCTTGAGTTTCTGCAAAACAATTTGAATTCTGAGGTCTAATAAGATAATGAATTCATGAGTCTTGTTGAAGTTTGTAAATATCAAACCTGGCGACCTAGCTTGAGGACTACGTAAGGATCACTGCTAGAGACATCACGTACGGCGAGGTTGATACCGCGTTTCACGTGAACGCGGAGGATACCTAACAGATTATCCATCAGTGACATTCTTCTCCGACGAGACCAAACGGCGATAACTTACAAAATAGCTAGTACGGAAATTGGAAGAGCTATTAATTAATGAACTTGGAAATGTGGATTCTACTCCAATAATTATAGGGAGCGAATATATTCATTTTTTGGTGTTAGAACGTGAGGACCGCTTAAACGCCAGTCCGTTTATGTTCGTACTCAAAGAATATTTTAAGTTAAAAATATATAATTAAAGAACGAGAGAAAAAGACATGCAAGTCATAACATTAATGAACATTCTTTGTGGGTGAAGTCAGCCTTTGTTGAATGTTGACTCTTCCTTTTTTTTTTTTTTTCCCCGTCATCGACATCAAAAGTTACCAAACGGCTTTGACCATTATTGTCAGGTTAATGTTTTCTAAACAGGCCATGAGAAAAGGAAATAAAAAACAAAACACGTATCTATTTCGTCAAAATCAATCATATTTTAATTATTCGGGTAAAATAAAATATTAGTCACGGTTACAACTTACAAGTCAACCTGTACATAAAACACGTAGGGATTAACCTGTACATGAATCCCTACTATGGTACACTATCACGACTATACATAAAAACACATTTGGATCCGAAGGGAAAAGTGACAAGAGACTATGCCACGTCAGCACCGACGGATCCACAACTAGCTTTCTTGCGTTGTCTCTCCCCGGAGATGTACAACGGTTATAAGAGAGACTAGAAGAAGAGTCACCATCATGGAAATATGAGTATAGTTTCTACGGAACCACAACCTCGCAAGAGGGAGATGGATAGACAATTTGGAAACGGGCTCGTTCTCGAGGTCAAAGGGAAGCCCTTGCCCATGCTCATGCATGTAACCAAGGTTGAACATGGCTTGCGCGTTTAGTTGACATTTTGCATACATGTAGGCCTCTGCTGCACGCACAAAATCCTTCTCCTTACCCCGAGTAGAAGCCCAATACATATATCAGAATCAGTAAATATACTATACTTGTGAACAAGTTCAAATTACTTACCCGGCCATAGTATATGCATCTCCAACAAGCAAAGCAGCATAGTCGTCATCTCCAAAATGCCCCAGCCTACAACCAAGTATATGCTAGGTAAGTGAACAAGCGACTACCATTACTTAGAAATAAGTATATTGCACCCTAAAGTCATAATGGATATATACTTTAAAGCTAATTAGACCACTCCAACCTCAGTTTAAGAAAATGAAAGCTGTTCCAAAAGTAGGCCAGACACTGAATATTCCTAAATTTATGAGCTATATATCTGTAGCTTCGCCAGTTCATCTTTTGAAGTATGAATTCAAACAGAAGCAGAGATTATTAAGACTTTCATTATTGACTTAAACCATATGGATATAACTATAAGTTTCATTGCATTAAGTGTTACTGGTAAAGAAATTGGTTACCATTTTCAGGTTCTTCTTAAGCCCTGTGCCAGTATGCAACATCTTGGCGATTTGATAAGTTGCCTTTGGTAGGCCACCATCATTAGCAGCAAGAACTAAGTATTTGGTTGCCTTCTTTACATCCTTTTTTGACTCCAATGCCTCTAAGATACATCATTCCAAGATGATAAAGTCCGCTTAGGTCTCCACTATCAGCAACCTTCTCAAAATTTTCTCTCGCCTGACCACAAACGAATTATTTATTCAACGCTTGCTTAAATATTTTCTGTGCTACTAACTCCTGTAATAAGAAACTGTTGGTCCATAGGGAGAGGTGATTAAGTCTGGTACTTGGATCCTTAAAGACTAGTGTAGAACATTGTACATACAGTCAAGAACCTTTCTTCCTTTTTGGCACGAGTTTGGTCATGATAAATGAGGTATATATAAAAAATGTAGTCAGAAACAGAGTAAGCATAGGAGGTATATATGAAGCAACAAGGAACAAACTGACCTTAGTGTAGTTTTTATCTACTCCATAGCCTTTGAGATACAAGTACCCCCAAGCCATTAAATGCTGAATATTGAGCTTGTTGTGCAGCAAGTGTAAAACATTCAAACGCTTTGGTATAGTTTCTCTCAACACCAGCTCCTCTAGGGCTCTAGCATGTATCTCACACATAATTACCATTGAATTCAGCTCTCTGTTCTCTAAAGCCTTTGAAAACCAGTAAATTCCCTTGGGGCGATCACGTTTTAATCCTCGCATACCAAAATAGTAATATAAGCCAATTTTATACATCGCCGAACATTTCCCAATCTGTGCCTGGTTTTTCAATATCTTGAAATCCTCTGTTCCTCTATGAATTCTAAATAGTTCAGGCTTGGGAAAATCCTTAGAGATCAGAAAGCTATTGGCTGCTGTCTCTGCTACTTCAGCATATAACTCGACAGCTTTATCATGCATCTGTTAAAATAAAATGATATATTTTCCATCTGAATGGGTTCTATATTTCTATTTCCGAAGATCCTAACATGAACTGAACGGATACATGAAATAAAATTATATATCCAAAAGTATTAGTTATATTTACATTTAATATTACCTAATTACTAAATTAAATTTTAAATATAAAAATATCAATTAATTTTAAACTAAAATATCTAAAATAAACAAAATATTCCACCTATTTTTGTTAATTTTTTTTATATTCCGAGTACCCAAATCCAACCTAAACCTAGATGAAATTGAAGCAGATCTAAACCGAAAATTATAAATATGTGAATCTACTAAACTATTAAAAAAAGACCCAATCTTAGAGGGTTTTTCCAAACACTCCAAAAGTATAAAATTAAAAAAGTTATGGCTAATCCTATATCCAAACACCCATAAAAGAAATATTAATTCTAGCAAAATGAAATTAAACACTTTATTTACATCCTTTTCTTTCTCCTCTTTATCATTTATTTCTTTATCTAATGTTACAAAATTAATACTATGAATTATGATTCTCCTATTACATTTGTTAGATCTTATTTTCAAATTATTTAAAAATTATTATATAATACATATAATTAATAAAAAATTAATTTTTTTCTCCATATATTGTGATTCAAAATTTTAAAAATGGACATATTATTACTCAATTAAAGAAAAAAGTGTGTTTAACATCTCGCATTGACTAAAATTTTGGGCAATGGTTCAGAATAATATTATAAAAACACAAAAATGATTTTAAATACAAATGAGAATGAAACTTGACTTATTATGCGTCCAAATTTATTGAAAAAATTTATTCAGTTTTATCCAGTTCATTAGTTGAAATAATTTAAAAGTCTCATATCGACTAAAATTTTTGTGCAACAGTTCAAAGTCATATTATAAAAAAGACCAAAATGATTTTATATATAAATGAGTAGGAAATTTGACTTATCAGACGTCCAAATATTTTTAAAAATATCCGGTTTAATCCGATACTTATTTAAAATAATTTAAAATAATATTTAAAATTTTAAAAATTTATTCGGTTTAACTCTATTAAAATATTAATAATATTTAAAACTCTCTTAAAAGTTTAAAATACTATTAATACTAAAACTATATAATATCGACTAATCAATAATATATATAACTACTTATTTATAATAATAATAAATTATTTAGTAAAATTTATTTTAAATAATTTTTGTGCAACAGTTCAAAGTCATATTATAAAAAAGACCAAAATGATTTTATATACAAATGAGTACGAAACTTGACTTATCAGACATTCAAATATTTTTAAAAATATTCGGTTTAATCCGATACTTATTTAAAATAATTTAAAATAATATTTAAAATTTATAAATTTATTCGGTATAACTCTATTAAAATATTAATAATATTTAAAACTCTCTTAAAAGTTTAAAATACTATTAATACTAAAACTATTTATAATAATAAACTATTTATAATAATACTATAACTACTTATTAATAATAATAATAAATTATTTAGTAAAAGTTATTTCAAATACAAATAGAATAAAAATTCCAAAATAATCAATCCAAAATGGATAATTATATAACAATGATCGATTATATAATGGAAAGTTCGTGACAAGTATGGGAAAATACGGGGTTTTGTCCCAAAATGGGCAGGTTTAAGATAAGGAGAACTAACTTTAAAATATATAATAAAAAAATATAATTAATATTTTCAATATTAGAACTACTTACCAAATATTAAAATTGGTTTAGATATGACTGACAATTACATATGATTGACAATTGTATTAGTTTTTTTTAGTTCAGATTAATTTAATATTTAATTATGTACGATTTGGTCTAAAATGTTTGAATGAGAGTATATAACATTATTTATTTGGCGTATGTTTGATTCAAATAACAGAAATTTGCTATTATTACAGAGAAATAAAATAATTTGATGTTGAAAGAACGTTAGATATATAATAAAAAATAAATAAACAAAAAATTACAAATATATATATATATTAAAACAAATTAAAATATTTATAAACATTATAAAAAAATCAAGTTAAAATTATATAAGCAAAATAAAAATATTTATTAACAATAAAATAAAAACAAATATAATTTATATCAAAATATACCGCGGGTACAAATCTAGTGGATGTTAAATTTCTAAATCCGAAGATGCGGAAACCGAATCTAAACCCGAACGCCCATGCAAGATCTTTCGAGGATATATACGGTAAGATGTAATTTTTGATCTGATAACTTATATACGGTTATTGATTAAAACTAAACCGAGTGTATATTAAATAAAACTAAACCGGGTGTTTAAAGGGTTAAGTATTAGACAAATAGATCTAATGACACCAATTCTCGCCCAGTAAAGATGGTAGTGATTCAGCATGATATGTGAGTTGCACCAGGCTTCGAGGCTTTGCTAGAGCATAGGCATATAATTGGTACCCCGATATAGAGAGAACGAAATTTGTTTCGCTTCTCAGAACAACCTTCCAAGTGGAGGAGGGTGAACGACCAAGATGAGTACATCTTCTGGTCCCGTGATCTTCCTTGAAGCGAAGATTCACGGTTTGGGAGTCTGGCACGGAGATCATGCCTTTGTGTCGGCGATATGAGGTAATCATAATTACCTCTTTTTCCAAATTTTATTGTAATCTGGTTTTTAGTTTCTGATCCTCTAGGTTTTCTTCTAATAGGTTTGTGTTCCTCTTATTGTGTTTTTGATTTGCTCTACTGATAATACTTCATTTGGATCGACAAATTTGTGTAGACGATTGGAGGATGCTTCATATCCAAATTATGTAGCTGATTAGCTTGTAATCAATACAGGTAGAGATGACTATGTAATCCTCAAGCTCAGCCAGCAAGAACATTTACCAAGCAGCTCAAATTCGAATTAGTTCCATTTTTATATATGTTGAGCATTCATGCTTACATCTTGTCGTATATATCTGAACGCAAGTGCCATCTTAGACTGTATATTTCATCCTTTGGCAGCGAATTGATGTTGCAGAAACGTTTTGCTTTCACTACTCTCCCGAAACATTCCAATCCCATACACGAACCCCATCATCGACTGCGCTTGATCATCTCCGGCGGATGCAGAAGCATCTAGCTCTTTAACAACTTCCTCCATCAACCTAGTGTTTCCTTCACTTGTGGCCTAGATTATCTTCTGGAGGCTGGAGTAGTACCGCGTCAACGCAGAGTCAATGACGGAGTCGTCTGGCTCGAAGATTGGGCGAAAAGAGCCAGGATCTAGCTCCTGCTCGGACTTATATTCCGATTCTTCCAACTCATCAAAGTCAGAGTACTCGTTAGCGCCGTTGTCCTTTTAGCTGCTATTGAAAGAGTCATCGGAGAGAGTAAGGACGAAGGATTGGACCTGAACGCGATTAATGTAGAGCCAGAATATGATCAGAGAGAAGACTATGGTCTTGTGACTGGAGACTCTCATTTTACCTCTTCTAATATCTTCGTAGCTTCTTACTTCTCAGTGATTCGATCGATTTGAAAAAGGAATGGGAGGAACAATCAAAAGTCAACTAAAAACGATGAAGAGGAGGCGGGGTAGTTACGTAATTTCGGCAAAGTTCGTTGCACTCGAATTATAACGAATAACTGAATCAGATGTTCAACGTTTGACTACCTTCTGCCGTGTAGCCATTTTGGGGAGACCCAAGAAAATTCTTGATAGATAACTCCAATCCAAAATATATATTATACTGGTACTCGTATGTAACCATTTCTTGTATTCTCAAAATTTCATCCAGGTACATAAAATATGGAAATTTGCGTTACAGAGAATCCTACAACTCAGTCCCGAAATAGCTATGCAACTAACAAAAAAATAGAGAGTTTAACCTCTGCCTTAAACTCTGCTATGGTTGACTGTGTCATGAGTATGGAACTAAGTTAGAACCTGTACAGAAAACTTCCTGTGCTTGTTTACCCTTTCTTTCTCACCTGGTTCAGCCATTACTGGGGAAAGGCTACTGGTCCAGCCAGAGGCTGTGCCACGTCAGCACCAACAGGATCCAAAACCACATGTCTACGTTGTCTCCCCCGGAGATATAAAACGGTCATGAGACAGAGGAAGAGAGTTAGTATGGTCGCATTACCTTCTTCCAACACCACATTCTCTACCCATTCCTCCACCTTTGGATACACTTCTGGTAAGGAATCCAGCACTCGTACCTGCATCCACAAAACGTGACCTTGCTCATTCACTTTCCCGCAAAACAATTCGGGTAACCGAGATATCTCTTACCATGACAGTATCAGCATAGTTTTTGCGAACCCATAAACTCGCAAGAGCAAGCTTGACGGGTAATTTGGCAGCAGCATCGCTCTGGAGGGCCTGATCGTAGTAACGTTTAGCAAGATGGAGATCAAAGGGAAGACCTTCTCCATGCTCATGCATGTAACCTAGGTTGAACATTGCCTGTGCGTTTGATTGTGATTTAGCATACATGTATGCCTCTGCTGCACGCACAAAATCCCTCTCTGTACCCTGAGAACACGAGTAAGATACCCAATGAATCAGTTAAAGTCTAGACTAATCTCCTGGGAAATTCAAATAGCTATGAATGGTATGGGTTAAGTAAAATTAGGTACATTGTCCGTATGTTAACAGTTTTCCTGAAAGCAGAACAGTTGTTAAATTTCAACCGTAAGTAGACTTACCCGACCGTAGTAATATGCATCTCCGATAAGCAATGCAGCATGTTCATTTCCCTGTTCAGAGGCACGCCACCACAAAGAATGAGCCCGTTCATGCCTCTCCTTATCTGTGCAAAGGCCAGACACTCCCATGCACATGCTTTTTTCCCCGTATTTATCGAGGATCCAGGCAGCATTACTTTGTGCTACTTCATAACCAAGCTCCGACATTCTTGAATACAATATAAAAGCCTTTCCCACATCACCTTTCAAGTAGGCTTCAAGAGCCCATCTAGAGAGAGAACTCCATGGTCCTCTTTCTGCAACTAGCTTATAGAATGACGTCGCCTGCCACCAAAATGCTAGTGAAGTGACAAGGAATTTGAAGTACAAAATCCCTCAATGATATTCAGAGTGCTCAGAGCAAACTACAAAATCACCTAAAATGGATGGAAATAAGGATAAAAGCATGATAATGAAAAATTAACAGAGATTACCAATGATGGTTATACCTTTTAGCAAATTACACCACCCCTACCTCAAATTCTATAAAAAAAATTCTTGCAAAAAATAGGTGAGAGACATCAAACATTGCTAATGAGCTCTAGTCAATTAATCTTCTAAACTTTGTAGTCAACAAAATTTGGAGTTTCATTTTACTTGAACTGCATAGATATAAAACTATTTGTATCTGATATTCATGATAAGGAAGAAAGATACCATTTCCACGTTCTTTTTAAGCCCAACGCCAGAATGGAACATCTTGGCGAGTTGATAAAAAGCCTTTGGTTGACCAGCATTGGCAGCAACGAAGAAATATTGGGTTGCTTGCCTCAGATCCTTCTTGACTCCAATGCCTTTAAGATACAGCACTCCAAGGTTATAATGCCCGCTAGGGTCTCCATTATCAGCGGCCTTCTCAAAATATTCTCTCGCCTACAATTTGAAGGGATATATCAACGGGATATGTTTAGGTCATTGATCAGAAATTAGAATTAGTGATGCTGAAGAAAAAATGAAACAAAAACCAGATGGTCTGCATCTATGATGCTTACAGAGTGCCACTCAGCGACTCTATACGTCCTGATAACCTCTAAAGATGAAATGTCAGCAACATTTAATAACATAGACAAGAGAGCTGATTAAGTCTGATACTTGGATTGTTAAGAATAATCTAGAATGATTTACGTACAGTCAGGAATCTATCCCTTGTCTCAGTTCCATCATTATATTTTGTAAGCTAAACAAACAAAGCAACTAAATTTCTAGTCAGATAAAGAGCAAGCCAGGGAAGCATGAAGCAAGGGTTACCTTAGTGTGATTTTTCTGATCTACTCCGTAGCCTTTGACATACAAGTAACCGAGGCCATTAAATGCCGAAAAGAGACCTTGTTCTGCTGCAAGTGTAAGACATTCAAGTGCCTTGCCATAATTTCTCTCAACACCAGCTCCTCGAGCATAAATCTCCCCTAGAAGTTCCATAGAACTTGGCTCTCCTTTGTCTACCGCTTTCGAAAACCAGTACAATGCCTTGGCATGATCACGCCTTAATCCTCTCAAACCAAAGTAGTAAAACAGTCCAATTTTGTACATCGCCGCAGTATTCCCTTTCTGTGCTTGGTACTCTAATATCTGGAAATCCTCATCATCCTCCCCACGAGATTTCCTTAATGCATCTTTATTCTCTTCTGTTCCAGTGTGGATTCTAATTGGCTCAACCAAAGGAGAATCCTTTGAGATCAGAAAGCTATTCACTGCTGTCTCAGCTAATTCAGCATATAATTGCACAGCTTTATCATGCATCTGTTGAAAATGATCACAAGAACATTTCAATTACTCTAACTGTACATTAAAGAGCAGAAAACAGCAAAATCGATAAGTTCCAATTGAAATGTTAGGGTTGCTTACATTTTGCCTTAGATATCTGAAAGCAAGTGCCATCTTAGACTGCATGTTTCCTCCCTCAGCCGCGAAATGATGATTCAAAATCGATTTGCTTCGGCTCGTCTCACGCATCATCCCAATCCCGTACACGAACCCCATTACAGACTGTGCGTGCGGATCTCCGGACGACGCAGACAATTCTAACTCTGAAACCGCTTCCTCCATTAACCTAGTGTTCCCCTCACTCGCCGCGGAGAGAATTTTGTGGAGTCCGGAGTAATACTGCGGCGACGACGAGGCGTGGATATCGGAATCGTTCGGCTCGAAGATAGGACGCCATGAACCGGGATCAAGCTCCTCTTCGGATTTAGATTCGGATTCACCGAACTCATCGAAACCAGAGGACTCGTCGGATCCGTTATCATCAGAGCCACCGGTGAGATCGTCGTTAGAGAGAACGAGAACAAAGGGACGGGACTGAACACGATGAATGTAGAGCGAAATTATGAAGAAGGAGAGAGCTATGATCCTGTGACCTGAGACTCTCATTGTTATAATCTTTTTTCTCCAATTTCTTCGTCTTTGTAGTTTAAATTAGTTTCTCAGTGATTTGAGAATGATGCAACAAGGAAGAGAGGGTAATGATGACGTATCAGCAAACTCTTGCCAGTTGCCACGTTGACTACTATCACTCATCCAATAATAAGTCGCCACGTAATTATGTACATATAATCCATTAGCCTAATGTTTTTTGTTTTTTGTTTTTTGGGCCACAACCCAAGGTTTGAAATGGGCTTATCTTGGAGTAATACGTAATTTTAAAATATTCATCAACATCTAGTGAGAGTTCATCGGTTCATGAATACTATCTTTTTTACTAGATATTATAGAAAATTATAAATTCAGATTTGTTTACCTGATTAATACAGTGTAAATTAAGAAACTAGGGAAATAATTTCATTGCTACAGTCTACATGCACTTAGGCCACGTAATATCCCAATTTAGTTTTCAATATTACAGGCTTGCACATGGATAGGATCAAAACAAATCAGATAAAACAGGTAAATATAATCCATGAAATTTAGTAACAAATCTCGCCATCATAATTAACCCCCCAAAAAAAAAACATTTATATACAATTCCTCATTGTTCACTATTTACAAGAACAATATTAACACAAACAAACTACAATACAATTTACAAAGCAAAAAAAAAATGGAGATTAGCAAATTTATCACAGTAGTTGTAGCCGTGATCGTCCTCTACTCCGTCGAAGCGACGGCACAAGAAGGAAACATGGCTTGCATAGAAAAACTGATGCCGTGTCAGCCGTACATACGCAAGGTGAATCCACCTCCTCCGGCGTCGTGTTGCGGGCCTTTGAAAGAGATCTTGGAGAAAGATGCGCCATGTTTATGCACCTTTTTTAACAATCCTGGAATCCTCAAGAATTTCAATATCACCAAAGAGCATGCTCTGGATCTTCCCAAGGCCTGTGGAATCAATCCTGACGTTTCACTCTGTGCCAAAAACGCTTGTGAGTGATTGATTATTTATTACTCGATTAGTATTATTATCCCATCAATATATAATTAACTAGTTGATTAAAAACATCTTTACCAAAGTAAATGACGCTGTTTTCATATGTTTTTTTTGTTTTTTCGTTTTATGAAGCTGCGCCTACTGCGTCGCCGGGACCAGCCAACGGTATATATATGCACTAACTCGTATTTTTGAATTTGCTGTTACATTTTATTTGATGTTAATATTTAATTGATGTGTGGTCTTCTCATTGAACAGGAACCTCTTCGGCTTCAACTGTCAGCTTCAAGCGATTTAGCTTTCTGTCTGCCTTTGTGGCACTAATCTTCTTTTGATTATGTCATTTTTTTTTTAATCGTTTATTTTATTTCAATGTTTGTGTTTTGTTGTCATCATTTTATATGTTTGTGTTTAAGTACTTTAGTTTTAATCTTTTATATCCATTTTCGTTGTTTATCTCTCAGTCTTGACATGATGAAAAAGATTTAAGAAGTCATAAGTTTCAACCAAAGTTTAAAGTTACAAACATTCATATTACAAAGACGATAGTGCTAAATTGTCCACTACACCAGCATCAATTTAGTGGGCCATGAGACATTCCATTGCCGTTTATGATTTTAAAATCATATTCAGGGTAGTAAACATACAGAAATATGCAACTGCATCAACGATAGCCAAAAAAATAAAAAATATATTTTTAAAAAATGACAATGAAAGGTAGAAAAAGCTCAAATCATTGAAAAAGTTACGTTAATATGCAAAAAAAAAAAAAAAAAAAAAAAAAAAAAAAACGATCAACTAGTGTACTGTTAATTTGTTTTAAATACTCATTCATTTCATGCATGTAATTTCGAACATTAGAAAAAAAAAAAAAGGTAAAAAAATTCTTAAGAAAACAGATGAATTAAATAGTAGTAAAAATACAAGAAAACGAAAATAGTTTGATTTCAGATTGGATTAGATGTTTTGGATATGTCGAATATGAATTAATAACCTAATCTGTATCGATTTTTTTTTTTTTTTTTTTTAAATCCATGTTGTAATTCTGCTGTCATTAAGGAGGGGGTATTGGATCTAAAAATTTTATTGAATTTGAAAGAATTTAACCTTCTATATAAATCTAGTGTTATTCAATTGTATATTTTATAGATTCTTTTAAATTCTGGTGTTATTCAAGTGATTGATTTTATAATTCTATTAAATTATAGTGTTATTTAATATTAAGATAGTTTTGTTAGCAATGTCATTTATTTGGAATTTAATAGAAAGTTGACTTGAAAATGTGAAGAACTAATTCTCAGCTATTATGCTAGTATTTGGATAGAATTTAATAAAACCTTTAAAATACTTTAAAATCTATTATTTTTTCTTCTCATTTCAATTCTTCTCAAATCAATTATTCAATATCCCCTCCTAAATCTAAATCTATGTTTCTTAATCTTGTGTCAATGTCAGCACCATCTTATGAGAGTAATATTTTCTTTTTGAAAATAATATTCTTTTACTCATTTATATATGTCGTACCAAATCCCATTTCCAACTAAAAACAAAGTTGATACATGTCAGGATTTTTCAAAATGATGGCTCATAATCCATGTAAACAATATAAAAAGTTTCAAAGTCAAAAACCAATTAGCAATAACTTCATTTACATATATACTAGATAATAACCCACGCTGTACAGCGCGGGAAAATATCTACTTAGATTATTATACATTATTTAGATTATATTTATTTTATATTTTTAACTTTCTATTTATCTTATTTATTTTTATTATATATGGTTTGTATTGTGTTAATTAAAATTATATATATATACATATATATTATGTATAATATGATTTACTATTAAAATATATATATATAACAACAATACTGTAATTTGCATTAACAGTAGTAACATGATACAAATTAAAAAAAAATACTTTTAAAAAAATTTAAACAAATTGATTGCATATCCCAAAGAGTGTACTTGATTTTTATTAATTGTCATTCCAAATGCAATATATAATGGATATTGTCTTCTCTTCATCTAAGGTCAATCTTAAGAAGCATTATACATCTTTTTTTTTGTTTTTCTAAAATTTTTTTTCAAAACCCACGCTTTGCATATATAAATATTTATTAAATTTTTCTTATATTAAACATGTTACTGGATACATGTTATTACTTTTCTTTTTATCATTAAACATGTTATTAAAGATTATAACAACCTATATATAATATTATATGGTACTTAATACTAATAATATATAACAATGTTATTATGGACTGAAACTAATTTAATCAGGGATTAAGTATATATAAAAAATAAATTTATATTCAGATCATAGTATGTATCACAAATATATGTAGTTGATTTGTATAAAATATAAATGTGACATTTGGTTAATGACATTTTAAGTTGTTAAATTATGAATATAAATCAATAATAGTAATTTCATTTATATAGTATTTTTTTTTTCTTATATTTTTTGTTTCATTATTTTAAGATGAAATATATAATTTTATAACACATTAGGTGAATGTCATATCAAACTGGGAAATTTAAATAAAAATTTTTATTAAATAAAAACTATAAATATAGACATAAATCATTGCTAATAAATTATAATTTTTAAAAAAAAATTAAATTGTATATAATTATATATAATTAATTATAAATATATATATATATATATATAATCACTTATTTCTTGTATTTAAAATTATATTTGATTTTACTATATTTATAATTAACCGTACAAATTACAAATATAATGAACATGTTTTAATAATTTTACTTGCATATCAGTGTTTTTAATCTCAAACTTTATATGCCAATATCCATAAAAATCATAAATATGGAAAAATATTTTTACTTTGCGTATTTAATAAATATTATAATCATTTATTAAAACTACTATATAGAATACAGGTTCATCCATAAATTAAGAGAACTGATTTGGTTTGTTGTATGAATTTTATATTATTAATTGAATTTTAATGTGAATTATGGTTTTTTTTTTTGAGGAATAAAAATAAATTAAGTGGGACCTACATAGATTTTCAATCAATAAAATAGAAGTATCAAAGTCAGACTGAATTTGTTGTGACCAAATTATCTTTAATGACATATTAATATTTGCTTAGAAAATAATTATATTCTAATAGCAATTTTTGTAATATACCACATGACTATTGGTTAAACTTCTTTTAACATTGCTCAAATAATAGTATAGAGATATTTATGTACTAACTAACGCTGGCACATTTTTATTTACCAAAAAAAAACACGCTGGCACATTTTTTCTTTGCGAAAATAAATTACCTTACATTTATTTTTCGTATTCAATGGAGAAATAACAAGATTAATCATCCAAAGAAATGGAAGACTTGTAACATGTACTAGACTGGGTAATTAATATTCAGTCTATTTGCAGAAAATCCAAATTCAGACTTTTAATTTTGTAGTCTTGATTTTATGTACGCATTCAATAGTATTACAAAACAAATCAAGTAATTAAAAAAAAAAAAATCTACTAAATTCAGAAACAAGACTTACCTCCATGTTTGACCCCCTTTTAAAAATAAAAAAATAACTCCATTTTCTCTCTATATATAAGAAAATATATACATAATCAAACCAATTAAGATAAAAACAAAATTGCAGCACAAAAAAAAAAAAAATGGATACTACCAGAATTCTGAGCATAGCCACCATCGTCGCCATTCTCTACTCCGTTCAAGCCACAGCACAAATCATTGGAGAGGCTATGCGATGCGTAGAAAAACTGATGCCGTGTCGACCTTACATTCACTCGATGATTCCTCCACCGCCGTGGTGTTGCACTCCGATGAAGGAGATCGTCGAGAAAGACGTGACGTGTCTATGCGCCGTCTTCAACCATCCGGACATGCTTAGTTTTATTCATCTCACCAAAGAGACCGCTCTTCATCTCCTTACGTCCTGTGGTGCAAATCATGATTTCTCAGTCTGCACCAGGACCGATTGTGAGTTCTTTTCATTTACTATTAGCTTTTATATTTATGTGTTATTATTGTATTAAATGTGTAAATTATAGTATAGACGTTTTATTATTAATTAAAACGTTGTTCTGACTTGCGATATTTGTGCTTGTTTTTCTTAATGAAGCTGCTTCGGCTACAGCGTCGCCGGGATCTACAACCAACGGTATGCATATTTCCTTTTTCTCTGATATCAAAATTTAAATTTTGGATTTGCTATGAAATTTTACATTTTATAATTATTTTATACTATAATACAATGAATAAAATATAAAATAATGTAACTGTATATTTGGAATTGATCTCTCTATACGTAGTATGCTTCTAGCTAGGCAGGATTATTCAATCTTACAATATTTTAGGAGAATTAAGAAAGGTTAATCTTATAGTTATATAATTATATTACAGTTTAGAGTTTTAGTCAAAATGGATTTTTGTTTTAATAAAGTAATTAACTGATATGACTCTCGTATTGAAACAGAGAGCAGCTCTGCCAGCACCAAGAAAAGTGCAGCTCTAGCCGCCGGTTTATTCGGATTTAGCTTTGTATCTGCTTTTCTCGGGATGATTTTCTTGTAATTTTTCTTTTTAATCCTCAAATGTACTGTTTGATGTGTTTTTTTTTCTTCTTCTAATTACTAACACTTAAAAATAAATTTCAAGTATTACCGTATGTTAATTCTACTAAACAACGTTCGAATAACAAATTCCTAACAAAATAAGAAACACATTGCGATTTCATGGTAGTTAAGTGATTGACGGACTTATGAAAGGTGAAGGAAAAAATTCAATAGTATTAACATAAGTCCCTCAATTACACATTTACACCAAGTAAGATAAAGTTGCTTCAGTGGCTATACTCGACAATATAGTGATGTCTTAGTCGTTTTTCTTTGGTCATTTTAAAACAATTTCTTTATGATAGCTACAGACTGGAACTTATATTTGCATCTTCCAAATCGAATAATATCAAGACTTTTGGAAATTTTCTTTTTATATTTGTAATATGAAGAATAAATTAATGAAGTAATTCTTATCACGACGGATATATTTGGAGTATCAAACTAATTAAGTCAACATGCATCACATCACATATTTCAAATCTCCATCAAAGTTTTCTGGGGGTTTGGGTACGAAGATGAAGCTCATGAAAACAGTCGTCACTTGCTTAGTACTTTGGTCCGTGATGTTACTACTATTCTTCAACCGCCAGCTTCTTGATGCTGAAACAAACGGTAAACATCACTCATATTTTGGGAGTTTTTGTTAACTCAAGAATCAAGATATACTTCTTTGACCATAAATTTTCTTGTAATAGGTTCAAAGGATTCTGAAAAACTAAGAGATAAACTACTAGGAGGTGTTCTTACTGCAGAGTTTGATGAAGATTCTTGTCTGAGTAGGTACCAGTCTTCATTGTATCGCAAGCCTTCCCCATACAAGCCATCTGAATATCTTGTCTCTAAGCTTAGAAGCTATGAGATGCTTCACAAGCGTTGTGGTCCAGGCACATATGCTTACAAGAGAGCTACAGAGCGGCTTGGTCACAACAATGCGAATCATATAAGAAGCTTTGAGGATGAGTGCCGATATATAGTGTGGATGCCTATGTTTGGGCTTGGAAACAGAATACTTTCTCTGGTCTCTGTCTTCCTCTATGCTCTCTTGACAGAGAGAGTCCTGCTTGTTGACCAACGGAACGATATAAGTGACCTCTTCTGCCAGCCTTTTCCGGAAACTTCATGGTTACTTCCTCTGGATTTTCCATTGACGGATCAGTTAGATAGCTTCAACTGGGAACACTCTCGTTGTTACGGAACAATGTTGAAGAATCATGCCATTAACTTAACTACAATACCCTCACATCTTTATCTTGATATTTTTCATCATTCTAGGGAACATGATAAGATGTTCTTCTGTGAAGGAGACCAAGCTTTCATCGACAAAGTCTCTTGGTTGGTCGTCAAATCCAACGTTTACTTTGCTCCATCTCTGTGGTTGATCCCTAGTTTTCAAACTAAACTCATCAAACTATTCCCACAGAAAGAAACCGTCTTCCATCATTTAAGTAGGTATCTTATTCATCCAACAAACCAAGTTTGGGGTATGGTCACTAAGTACTACAATGCTTACTTATCCAGAGCAGACGAGAGACTTGGGATCCAAGTACGAGTGTTTAGCAAACCAGCGGGATATTTCCAGCACGTAATGGACCAGATCATAGCATGTACACAAAGAGAGAAACTGATGCCTAAATTGGCTACACCGGAACCGGAATCACAAGAAGTCCCTTATACATCAAGACGCCCAAAGCTTAAAGCTGTGTTGGTCACATCTCTGTATCCAGAGTACTCTGATCAACTAAGGAACATGTTTTGGGAAAAAACGAGTTCAACAGAAGACAATGTAGAAGTTTATCAGCCAAGTGGAGAAAGGTTTCAGCAAGTATACGAGAAGAATCACGAGCAAAAGGCGCTGGCCGAGATATACCTCCTAAGCCTAACTGATAAACTTGTGACAAGCGCTTGGTCTACCTTTGGATACGTAGCTCAAGGTCTTGGAGGATTAAAGCCATGGATACTCTACAAGCCAGAGAACAGAACAACTCCTGATCCGCCGTGTGTTAAGGCCATGTCTATGGAGCCTTGTTTTCTTAGAGCTCCGCTCTATGGTTGTCAAGCCAAGATAATAAATAAAACCTCTTTTGTTAGGTCTTGTGAAGATTGGACCAAAGGGCTTAAGCTAGTTGATGTCTCAGATGAATTTTGATTGTAATTAAGCCTTCATTTATGTCTATGTTCGTCAGACAGTTCTTCCTGGATCAGAGACAACTAGTATTTGATAAGTGATCAATATCTTTTTTTTTTTTTTTTTTTTTTTTTTTTTTTTGCCCAAATTTGTAAAATGAAAAACTTAAGCTTTCCCTATTGTGTGATAAATGTTTGTTTGAGTGATTTCCTTTATAAAAAAATAAATTTTCTGATTATTTTTTGTAATAAAACAACAATTTAACTTTTGAGTTTCAGATTTATAACTAAAATTTAAACTTTTCTGCAAATAATGTTTTAACTTTTAAGTAAACTGTTTTGATTTAACTGAAGTTTTAAAGTATATAACAAGTTTGGACATTATTTTGTATATAAAAAGTTTGGACACTATTTTTGGGATTCAAAGCTCTCTCTAAAATTTGTAACTACTCAACCACTTATCTAATTCAAGTTTTGATGTTGAGAAAAAATGATAGTATGAAGTTGCTCGAATGGTTACACTCGACAATATGTCTTAGTCGTTTTTCTTTGGTCTTTTAAAAACAATTTTTATGACAGCTACAGTCACAGACTGGAACTATCTTCGAAATCGAATAATATCAAGACTTTTGGAAATTTCTTGTTATATTTCTAACATGAGGAATAAATTAATGAAGTAATTCTTATCACGACAGATATATTTGAACCATCTCCTAGTTATGGTTATAACAAAAATCAAACTAAAGTCAACATGTATCACACATTTCAGATCTCTGGCGAAGTTTTCTGGACTATGGGTACGAAGATGAAGCTCATGACAACAGTGGTCACTTGCTTAGTACTTTGGTCGGTGATGTTACTACTATTCTTCAACCGCCAGCTTCTTGATGCTGAAACAAACGGTAAAATTATTACTCATCTTTTAGGTTTTTGTTAACTCAAGATATGCTCCTTTGACCATCATTTTTCTTGTAATAGGTTCAACGGATTCTGAAAAACTACTAGGAGGTCTTCTTAGTGCAGACTTTGATGAAGATTCTTGTCTGAGTAGGTACCAGTCTTCATTGTATCGCAAGCCTTCCCCTTACAAGCCATCTGAATATTTTGTCTCTAAGCTTAGAAGCTATGAGATGGTTCACAAGCGTTGTGGTCCAGGCACAGATGCATATAAGAGAGCTACAGAGCGGCTTGGTCACAACGAGCTTGCAAGCAGCTCTGATGAATTATGCAAATACATAGTGTGGGTGCCGTTGTCTGGGCTTGGAAACAGAATACTTGGCTTGGCTTCTGTGTTCCTCTATGCTCTCTTGACAGAGAGAGTAATGCTCATTGACCAACGCAAGGATATGAGTGATCTCTTCTGTGAGCCTTTTCCAGGTACCTCATGGTTACTTCCTCTTGATTTTCCATTGATGGATCAGCTAGATAGCTTCAACCTGGAACACTCGCGTTGTTATGGTACAATGTTGAAGAATCATGCTATGAACTCCACTACAATCCCATTGCACCTTTATCTTCATCTTCTTCATGATCATGGGGATTATACTAAGATGTTCTTCTGCGGGAAAGATCAAAACCTCATTGGGAAAGTCCCTTGGCTGGTTGTCAAATCTAACCTTTACTTTGTTCCATCTCTATGGTTGATCCCTAGTTTTCAAACCGAACTCATCAAGCTATTCCCACAGAAAGAAGCCGTCTTCCATCATTTAAGTCGGTATCTTTTTCATCCGAGAAATCAAGTTTGGGGTATGGTCACTAGGTACTACAATGCTTACTTATCCAGAGCAGACGAGAGACTCGGGATCCAAGTACGGGTTTATAGCAAACCCGCTGGTTTTGTCAAGCATGTGATGGACCAGATCATAGCCTGTACACAAAGAGAGAAACTGTTGCCTAAACTGGCTACACCGGAATCACAAGTCCCTAATAATAATACATCAAGACCCCGAAAACTTAAAGCTGTGCTGGTCACATCTCTGCATCCAGAGTACTCTGATAAACTAAGGAACATGTTTTGGGAACGAACGAGTTCGACAGAAGACACTGTAGAAGTTTATCAGCCAAGTGGAGAAAGGTTTCAACAGGTATACGAGAAGAATCACGAGCAAAAGGCGCTGGCCGAGATATACCTCCTAAGCCTAACTGATAAACTTGTGACAAGCGCCTGGTCTACCTTTGGATACGTAGCTCAAGGTCTTGGAGGATTAAAGCCATGGATACTCTACAAGCCAGAGAACAGCACAGCTCCTGATCCGCCATGTGTTCGAGACTTTTCCATGGAGCCTTGTTTTCTAAAACCAGCGCTCTATGGCTGTGAAGCTAAGACGGAGATAAATGTCCCTTTTGTAAGGCATTGTGAAGATCGAACTTGGGGGGTTAAGCTAGTTGATTCCCAAAATTAAACTTAAAAGGAACTTTAGATCAATTTGATTGTCTTAATTAGTTCATTGTTAAACTTGAAACAACGGTAAGAGACAGGAGTGTCACTCGTCAACATTGTTTCCATGTTTGCAATTATTAAAAGTCTGAAACTTCCTCTGGCTCATGTTCTATTTTTTCTTTAAAGTTAGCCTAAAAACGTTCCACTCTGTACAATTTATAAAGTTTTAACATCAACCAGAAGAAAAAAAATCTTCTGGTCAAGAAAAGTATTATTCATCAAGCTACATTCTAAAGGTTCTACCCTCCCAAGTGTCAGTTAATTTCATCGCAAATCACATATACAAGTTGGTTATGTATCGCATGCAATATTAAAGCCATGTTTACTCAATTACTTGAATGATTTTTATTAACTCTCGCTACATTTTAGCTCGTTTTGATCATTTGTGGTGAAACATGGATTTTTCTTTTTTCGAATAACTAGAAAAAAAAAAATTAATGGCGAAAATGATATTTGTACAGGATATGAAAAAGAAAAACTGAAATTGGGTTGTGATATTTCAACTTCCTTTTGATTGGTGGTGAAGCACGGATCTTTCTTTCTGGAAGACGTAAAACATGTTGGAATATTAAATTTAAAATAAGTCAAATGCCAAATACTTCGTAGATACCGTGTTCACATCAACACGTGTTCATGTTTGTGTGTAATGGAATCCAGACAAACGAGTTATCCACTTAGTTGTTTCTACACGCGCCTTTTTAAGCGCGTCTGCCTCACTCTCTTCTTCTTATATCCGCGTTCATTGGAACTTGGACTTTGGTTCGTTGACATCAAAAGTTTGAATTTTTGATTGGATGAAAAAAGAAGTGATCTAGAAAACGAAGAATACGTTTCTCAGATTATATTGTCAACCTCTTTTCTAATCTGATTTTGTTTAAAATTGAACTAATCTCAAAATAACAAAGACAGAGAGTCTCACAGAAAGGTTCAATTAACCGAAAAAACAGAAAAAGTCAAATCAATAACCGAAACAAAGACCGGAATCTAGATTCCTTTAACCGAACTAAGTTCAAATACAGGAAGCTAATTGACCCCACCCCCAAAATAAAATAATAGTAATAATTAATTTAAAATAGTTGAACGAGAAGAAGCATCACCTGAAGCGCGTGGGGTTTTCCATATAAAGACGTTCCCCAAACCCAATCCTCTTCACAACTCACATCTTTTCATCTTCCTCCTTAATCCAAATCTCTTCTCTTCTTCTTCTTCTTCTATCTCAGACTTGATCAAATCGGTTTCTTCTCGATCGGAATTATAAAGATAAGAATAATGACTGGATTTTATGTGTCTCTATTCATCTCAAACTTTTCAAATGTCAACTCACACTTATCTCCGACATTTGACAACATCCCGACCAAGATCGTCCCGACAACGCCGATTGAGAATGTTGTCTCTTTGGTCTCTCGTACCGGACGTGATCTACAGCGTTACAATAGCACAGGGTATCGTCAAGTTGTCGGGTACGTCCCAATTTCCGATCTTTTCTGCAAACCCTAATTTTGAATTTTTGGGGGAAAGTTTCTAATTTTTGATTCACGGTTCTTAAATTCAATAAACTGATATAATTATTTCGAAAAAATGTGCAGATGTGTACCGTACAGATACAAGAAACATGGAAGTGGAGAAATTGAAGTGCTTTTGATAAGTGCACAGAAGAAAGGGAAAGGAATGTTATTACCAAAAGGAGGTTGGGAGATTGATGAATCAATGGAAGAAGCAGCTTTAAGAGAGACGATTGAAGAAGCTGGTGTTACGGGACAGCTTGAAGAATCACTTGGGAAATGGCAATACAAAAGCAATAGACACAGTATGATTCACGATAGTTATATGTTTCCTTTGCTTGTTAGCGAGCAGTTTGAGCGATGGCCTGAAGCAGATATCAGACAACGTAAATGGGTTTGTTTGTCTGAAGCGATGGAGTTGTGTCAGAACTCGTGGATGAGAGAAGCGTTGGAAGCATTCATTAACCGGAAATGTCAATCCCAACAAGGATAATAATGCTCAAGCATTAGAAACAGATTGTTAAAATTGGTGAAGCAGAGGGGTTAATTAGAAAGCTGATTGATGGATATAACAACACTTTTCGATTGTCTGAAGCTTCATCATAGGAATTCCTCGGAAGTGTGAAAAGTTTTGGAGAGCAGCTCAAAGTTTTAGTCTTGTGATTTAGTTCATTCTTTGTAGTTGATGATTCATTCATTCATTTCTTATTAGTATTAGGTAGACTCATTCAAACACACTAATTATTTCAATGTTTTGTTTTGCTATCTGTAATTGTGTACATAAAATAAAATGGATTAATCTTCTAGAATTTAAATCGACTTGTCTCAGTTTTGTGTGCTTTCTTAAGTTTGTTGTTGTTGCTATTTTAAAAAGACTGCAGATTACACAATGATGGATAATTACAAAGAACTGTTTGATATAATTATTTTTTGTTCTTTTTGCGAATTCGTGACTGACTCGAGTGAGATAAAGGGATAATAATAGAGAAATTTAGGTTTCTTCGATTCTCAGAAAGTTGTAGCTTCTTTACTGAAAACGACGGCGTTCTCAGAAAAAACTAATAATCTAAAGGGTGGCCCATTACCCACAAATCTAGGTGAAGAAGGGACTTTTACCCAATATTAACCGCCCTAGCCCAGCTAAAACCTGAATTAAATGGTTTCTATCGAAAACCTAGCCGTCCGTCGTTTTCTACTCAACTTCTCGATGGACAAGAAAAACTCGACATCCACCGATGTAATCTTCTTCTTATGGCTTAATTTTTTTTTGTCCCAATTAATCGTCTCTTCACAATTCGACTGAACTTTGTTGTTGTTGTTTCGGATTTTTAGGTTGAACCAGTTCATAAGGACACGAATCCTTTGCAAAAAGGTAAGAAATTTGTTTAAAAAAAAATATATATATATATATGTATATATGTCTCCGTAGAAGAAAATAGGCACGTATTGATCTGTCAATGTCTTCCCTTTTTTGTTTGGTTCCGACAATATCTAAGTCTTGTTTTTTTTTTTTTTTTGTGGTTATGTTGATTTTAACATTAGGTAAGAGAGAGTTGGATAATATGGAAATCAAAGAAAAACGGAAGAAGCAGAAGAAGGAGAAAACTGACAAGAAGGTCTCTTAAGCTGATGCTATTCATAGTTTTTTTATTTATACAAACACAATCGTTTTTCAATTGAATGTTTTTTTATTTTGTTTTTGTGTCGCAGGAAGTAAAAGATTTTAGGAAATCTGTCAAAGAGGTGAATGAAATTATGAAAGAATTAAAAGATATAATGAAATCAAAGGCCCATCTACCTGTGATATCATTCGGGAAAGAAGAAGAAGAAGGCCCGGTGGAACCAATAAATGAGTGCAATTTCAGGAGTAAAGATCATCTGATCAACATTAATAGATCCCTTTTCGTTAGAGGATTTGATACTTGTCGTCCCAGGCAAGAAATCAAGAGAGCATTGTGGAAACATTTCGAATCATGTGGAAAGGTCAAAAGGGTTTATGTTCCAATAGAATGTGATACCGGTTCTTGTTTGGGATTTGCTTTCATTGAGATGGAAGAAGGTTGTACCATGGTGTACATACTCGATGGAAGTCACTTGGAAGGACAGGAGCTCCAGGTAGAGTTTGCCAAATATAGAGACGAATCCTTTGACCTTGGTGACTTTATAGGTTGTGAACGCTGCATTAATTATATGCCATGGTTAGGCAGACACAGATACAAAAGATACGTCCACGTGCCCTTACCCAGCAGAACCTGGTACATGAATAAATTTCTTCTTTATTATAATATTGATTCTTGATTACAAAGTTCTGATTCAGGGTTATTTTTTTTTTTGGTCTAGGCGGACTGTTGGCACTCCCTTTAGCAAGATTGGTCGTTTTACATCCAATATTGCTCGGGTTTTCAACTAAGTACAGTATTGGTTGCTGCTAATCAAACTATTTTTATGTCTTCATGATTTTAGGACTTTTCATTTAAGTCTTTTCTTAGATGAGCTGGCTTGTTAAGCATGTTCCCTTTCAATGATTTCGTGGGTTGTGAAAAAGATATGCCTCATTAAATCATTGCATACATGTGTACAAGAGATACTCATGAGTTCACTAGACACCAACAAATTTGTTACACGTATGGTGAATGTAAATGTAAATCTAAATTAAATTACACATGGTCAATGTGACTGATATCTAATATAACGTAGATTGTGTAAAACAAAGTTATATCATGGAGAGTTATCTTTGCCTGTAAACCAGAATTAAGATATTTTTACTTAGACAGGTTAATAAAAATATATGTATATGGCGGGTCCCATGTAATTCATATGGACGGCACTAGTTGACTTATTTAGTCGTTTGACCAATTTGTTGGGTTTTTTTTTTCTTTTTCTTTCATTTTATTTTATTATCATCATTGTTGATGATCAAATTTACAGTTTCTATTATTTATTTTTCCATTGCAAATAAATAATATTGCTTTTTTTTGTTTCCTTCTTCTTCATCATAATAAGTCAAATTCCTGTATTATTTTACCCTGATTACTCTAACTATAATTCAGAGGCAACTATTCTCTTCCACAGGGAGAACATAACAATATACATGAATTATAATTAATTAATAAAAATTTTAAAAATTTCAGTGGAAATAACTTGGAAATAGAAACAAATCAAATGACACCGCCACAGGGCATTTAGTGGCTAGTCTCTCGATTCGAGACTCAAATTCTTCATCATTTTTCATGGGATGGCAATTTACGTTCATTTCGTCGACGTAATGGCCAACCATAAACGAATGAGCATGGCTTATATGTTTAAGACCACGCTCATCGGTCTGGAACTTTTGGCTGACACCTTGGGGTTAATAAAGGTCTGACATATCCGCTAAGAGCCACCGCATACTGCTGACCTCTGGAAAGGGCCACAGCTCAACCGTCATCTGTCCAACAAACAAATTCCATGTCAGAAATAAATCTTTTTGTCTCATAAGCGATATAACATTATTATTTATACCCAAAGATTTGAAGATATGGTTTGCAAATCAGGCGAGGTAATTTTGTTCTCCAAGAAAATAAGACCTCTGTCCAGTTCCAAGCAGATAATAGATCTGCCAATTTCGAGTTGGGCTGGAAAAAGAAAAGCATATAGATGAAAACACAAATACTAAATCTCTACCAATTAGATAGAAAAGAGTTAAAAAAAGTGATGATGATATTATCAGAGAGCCATCCATAGGAATTAAATACTAGAAGGTCTGAGTGTAAGATCAAAGAGCCAACTAGGGTTTTAGGGTTTAGAGGATCAAAGAAAGAGAGCTTTTTCATGTGTTTTCTCTGTGCATTTAATGGAAGTATAAAACCTAAACCACACCAATAGAAAATTGAAGCCCAATCTTTGACTGGTAAATAGCTCTCACGGATAGAAGAATCTTTGAGTTGATCGACAAGCCTTTTAAGGGGTTTATTGGTTCTATTATTTGTAAAGAGGTAAAAATCTTTAAAACTTTACTGTTATTCATTATTGAATTCTCAAAACTCTATTAAAATCATGTGTTATTGGTTTGGTAGATTTTAAAATTTGTTTACAATTATTTAAAAATCATGGGTTACAATTTAATCAATCAAAGTCATGTGTTATTCAAATTAATTAAAAGAGTTTAAATGACTTTACAACTATATTATAGTCTAATGTTATTGATTGATTAAATTTTAAGTTTTTTTTTTTAGAAAAACTCTCCCAAAATCTTAGTTGTTACCCTCAGATTTTCAAAGTCATTTTAATTTAAAAGTGTATTTTCTTTTATTTTTATAGTTTTTTCTTGTTTATGCATTATAGGATCATAAACTCCTCCTCACTTGCTAAAGTTTTAATCATTTTGGTTTATTTTAGTACTCTAGGACTTTTGAAGTTTTGATTGCCAAATTGCAACTCTTCTTCATAAAAACTTCAACCTTGTTTTATAAAATAAAAATAATGAAGCTTAAATTAGTTCAAACTATTTACAATGATTACTTTATGGCGTAGATTTTTGATGAACACATTAGCTTATTGCATGAAATGAGATGAAAAATGGAGAGACATACTGAGTGTATAAGGACAATAAGCTTTATATAAAATCAAACAAGTATTAATGATAATTACTAAAGTTAACAAAACTCTATCAATGATATATTCTTAAATCTGTAAAAATATAGAAATTTTTTTGATAAAATATTAACATGATTTTAAAAATTGTTTAGAGTTAACAAGATTCTCAAATAATTATAGTTATTAAGACTCTACTTAAATCACAATTGAATAAACCCCTTACTCTCCCAAGACGCAATACACCATGTGAAATACATTTATATGCTCACATGGAAAAACAGAGGAATTTCAACCAATTATATATAAAGTCCAACTTTTCTGCTGATTTATTTCCTTTTGTTTGTTGACTTTTTGTTACAAACTAACTTACAAATGTTAATTTCCCTTCTTATTCTGTTGAAATGATAATCATATTTACCTTTAAACAAAACATCACAGCGAATATCCGTTTAATTTACTTTCATTAATCTGCAAAAACTCGCATTTGTATCGAATCTTAAACTCTGGTCAACTATTGGACAAAACAGCTGTCAAAGGTCAAACTTGTTACAGTAAAAAAATAGCAAGTACCAATAATAACCCTGAACAAATCCACGTTTGAGATAGGGTCCGGTCTCCGTAAGCTTGGAAGAAGAAATGGCAGTAAGCTTAGGGATAGCCGTGGTTCCACCGTGTAGGAGTGGGGATCGGCTCTTCAGACCCAACGTCTCAGCAGCCATCTGCAGCGTCTCTTGCGGCGTAATTTCAGGTCGCCGACGCCGTGACGCTGGAGGGGTTTCAATTTCTGGCTGTGTCTCTCCGGATTCTTCTTCTTCTTCTTCTTCTGTACCGTCGTCTGCCTCCGGTCCCAAGACGAAACTCTATGTCAGTGGTAAGTTCTCTTCCGTGTTTCTGTTTTCCAATTTTTCATCTGCTTATCCCAGTTCGTGATTTATGAGCTTTTGTATTAGAGCTTTTTTTGGTATATGTGGTTTATAGTATAGGTCATGTGATTCTTTACTGTTTCTTCAAGTATTATGCCTAAAAAACTTAGAATAAATCTTCGGATGCGTTTGTAGCTTCAAATGTAGAGGAGAAGGGAATGATATATTTGGTTTTTGGGGTTATAGAAATAGCCTGACTAGTAGTTCTTTGAAAGAGAGTGTCTCTGTTTCTGTTACTTCCAGGAATAGCCTGAACCGGAGATTATTGCTCGGATTTGATGTAAAGGCAGGGAATGATTTTTGTTGGTGTATAATGAGTCGGTTTTTTAGTAATTCGTTTGTTATATAATAAGCTTGTTCTTTTATGTAAAAAGGATTGGTGCAAGTTGAATAGTGGTGTATTAGAGCCTTAGTCATGGCCAAAACGAGAAAGCAGTGTTAATGCTCTCTTTTTTATGAGTTTGCTGTAACATTTTTGATGCCTCGTTCCTCTTTGGACTTGAACTCTGATAATATATGGACTTGATTCTGTACAGGGCTTTCTTTCCGTACAACTGAAGATAACTTACGGAATACTTTTGAACAGTTTGGCAAGCTTGTGTTTAGTAAGCATAAACCTCTTTCTTTCTTCCACTTGTGTCCAAATTCTAAACTGTAACTCATCAATTTGATTCTTGTAGTGAACTTGGTGATGGATAAGGTTGCTAATAGACCTAAAGGTTTTGCTTTCCTACGGTATGAAACCGAGGAGGAGGCTATGAAAGCTATCCAAGGGATGCACGGAAAGGTAGGTACTCAGCTCAACATTACACGCCTGTCTTCATTCTTTTTTTCTTTATCTCAAGATTAAGATTCATTGCAAATCAAACTCTTATCTTTAAAATCTCTGGTTTGATGTTTATTATACAGTTTTTGGATGGAAGGGTTATATTTGTGGAGGAAGCTAAACCCAGATCAGATATCTCCAGAGCTAAACCCAGACCTGATTTCCCCAGAGCTCAGTCCAAACCTCGTACCTTTCGCACCTGGTAGCTGTTTTGATTTAATCTGTAACGAATTCATCAAGTTTTTAGATTATACAATGGTGTCACGGGTTAACTCCTACCACCAAGTTTTCCTAAGGGAATAATATTTTAGATGACATTAAGCCATGTGAAAAATGCATGTTTAGCTTTCAAAACAAAAGGTAATCAGTTTCCCTTAGGTTTTATGGTAGTTATGAATCATAGTTGATGTTGATGATACAACAAAAATTCAAATCAAAATTAAGCTTCACCTATTCCTTTTAGAGTCTACTGGTTTAGGGTTATTTATGAATCATTAAAATTCGGGTAATAGAGTCCAAACAGTTATAATTATGCAAGTTTTAATAACTTTATGTTATAATTTATATTTACCGTTTAAATATATATGACGTTCATTACATATAGAAGATTATTGTAAATATTTATATTCTTGAGATTTGTATATATCTTTATATGATTCTATTAGTTAGATAATTGCGTTGATTATATACATAAACAACTGATAATTAGTTTCCTTTTTTCCTTCATTATTTGTGTAAGTTCCTTTTCAGAGACGTATCACTCTAGTCTCTGTATAAACTAAAGGGCGCGTACGCTTAAACCTCCAAAAGCCAGTTTTAATAGCGACGCTTCTCTCGACACTCGTTTCCTTTATGCTCTCTCCAAATCACTTGTTAAATTCGTCGTTGCTTCAGTAATTGAATACGAAACTAAACATGGAGATAGATAAACAAGAGGCTAAGGAGTCACAGATCGAACACACCTTGTTATCCAAGCAACATGATAATAAGACGACCGACGACAAACTCTGCTTGAAACCACCACCTTCTACCGATGTAATCATCATCGATGATGACGAGGATGATGAGGTGACGACCCTAGAACCGGAGAAGAAGAAGAAGCCTATGTTAGCGTCTCCGAGGGACAACGTTGACGCCTTTGATGGATTAAGTAAAGTAGTCGTTAATGATGTTGCACCAAGAGCGGATTTGTTCTTTTCTTCTACTGATCATAACGAGAAGAAGACGGAGGAGAAGAACGACGACGTCGAAAATGTCGTTGAGAGTTCCACTCGTAATAAGAGGGATGCAGGACACGTGTCACTTGATGATCTAGGGGTTTCGGTGGATGATCTCAAGAGTATTCCATATGAAGCGTTTGATCCGACATGGGAGATTAGGTCGTGGGCCAATGATCCATGGCTTGGTGGCTACGTCGAAGACATGTCCTCTCCTCAAAATGAGCCGGACACTTAACTGATTCATTTTAGTCCGTGTTTTGGTGCAGTTCGTGTCTTTCTATCTTTTCCTGGATTTTTTTATTTTATTTTCCTGACTCTGGATGCTGGTTTGGTTTGTCCTTCTATGTTTCAGTTTCGTAAATTGAATTTCTTGAGAAAAACAACAATTTACTTCTTTTTTTCTCCGTCAGTTCTTATGTACGTAGAGCAAATATCGAAGTACGGGAGGAATCTTATTAGCCATATATTTCATATATTTATATGAGAAAATTAAGTTCCTACTTGCGATCACTTCTAAAAGCTACTCATGATAAAAAAAAAAAACAATCATTCAATTAAACAAAAGTAGCAAGACTAGCCCATCAAGGTATTATATAAAAGCCACTCACTCTAACAAATGGTTATAAGCAACCCAATTAAAGGACCCAATGAAACCTAAATTGAACCAAACAAATCGAAGTTGAAAAGGTAAGGCCTCATCAGGCCCACTCTAGAATCTGGACGATTTATCAGATACACATACAGATCTCGGTTGATTTTAGAGATACAGTGCATAAATTTTGGCTTTTTTAATATATAAATTATTGGCATATCTTATGAAAGTCAAAACATAAACAAACTTCTTAGTTACATTGTAAAAAAAAAAAAAAAAAAAAAAAATGCGTGCATCCAACCCCATGGCCGACATAATGTGTGCGGACATGCGTGGAACAGATGTCTAATTAAGACTTTTAAAAAAATGTTTATAACAACAATAAGCATGTGCTTCATAAATACACACATGACTCATGCATGGGAACTGTTACATATATATGATATATGACAAAGTTATGATAGCATAAAACATCAACTGAATATTCAGACTCAGATTCGATCTAACCTTTCTATTTTCTGTTTGGAATGTTCAGCACGAGGAATACGAATGAACCATCTCTTTTTTTCTTTTTCTTTCTTTTTTTTTATCATCCTTTCAATATAACTCTATAAGCAAGTTTTTGCCTCGGGTTGAGAGATCTGTACATTTTTGAAGATTATCGAGAGAATTATTTCAATTGTTTATTTAGAAAGTTAGTTCAACAATGCATAACCACCTAAATACTTCCAAAGCAATATGCAAGTCTATAAATAGATAGAACATGACACATGTAAAAAAGGCTAAATACATATATAAACTTTTATGGTCTTATGTAACGTATCCTCAAAGATCTTATCTAAATTTTACAAATATAATAGACTACAAAAAGTTGCCAAACATCTGAATGCGATGGCCTCAAAAATCAAACAGATGGCTGTTAGAAGCTTTTCCACGTTGGCCTAACAAAATGTTTAATGCTGTTTGGTCCTTCTCATATCTCATTAGTCATTAACTTCCTCGTCTTTTAGCCTCCTTCGTTCATCGAACCTTCACACTTTTTTTTTATTTCCATTTTTCGTGACAGTAAAGTAATATCATTTATTAGTATAGTTGGCAAAAAATCATTTATTAAGTGCTACTGGATTAGTTACCGTTATGTTCCTACACGAGTAGTTTTAATCCGAAGGCCGCCCAAATCTTCCAATTCGAATAACTTTTAAAATACCTTATCGTTTTTTAGCATATAGTAGTACCTTTTTATTTCTTAAAAATAATGATTTAATATATAAGATTAGTCAATTTCCATGTAACATTTAACCGTTTGATGCATTTAACCACGTGCGTTATCAAACACTCACACACACAAGTTGCATTTTTAACGATATATAGGAAAAAATGCCATTTTAAGATAAGAAGAAATTAAATATTAAATAATTTTTTTTTTAAAAAGAGGACAATTAGGTCATAGCTCCACCTTCCTCGTTGTCTCCTAACACTCCACAAGACTCGAACTCATATAAAATCTGAAGCTTCTATTATTCCTTCTTCCATCAAACTTAAAACTCTATCTCTCTCTCTTTTCATGGCTTTAGTTCGAGAACGTCGTCAGCTCAATCTCCGTCTTCCTCTTCCTCCGATTTCTGACCGCCGCTTCTCCGTCCCCACCACCGCCGTAGCTGCTACCTCTGCTGTTGTCTCTAACGGAATAACCGCCGGTGATCTCGAGAAACTCAACGTTCTCGGATGTGGAAACGGCGGGATTGTTTATAAAGTCCGTCACAAGAACACGGTGGAGCTCTACGCATTGAAAACGGTCAACGGTGACATGGATCCGACTTTTACAAGGCAATTGATGCGTGAGATGGAGATCCTCCGCCGTACAGATTCACCTTACGTCGTTAAGTGTCACGGAATCTTCGAGAAACCTGTCGTCGGAGAAGTATCGATTCTAATGGAATATATGGACGGAGGAACCTTAGAGTCTCTTCGCGGCGGCGTAACAGAGCAACGACTCGCCGGATTCGCTAGACAGATTCTAAAAGGACTGAGCTATTTACACGCTCTGAAGATCGTTCACAGAGATATCAAACCGGCGAATCTGCTTCTCAATTCGAGAAACGAAGTTAAGATCGCCGATTTCGGAGTGAGTAAGATTTTAGTCCGATCTTTAGATTCGTGCAATTCGTACGTCGGCACTTGTGCTTATATGAGTCCAGAGAGATTCGATTCGGAATCTAACGGTGGAAGCTCTGATATCTACGCCGGAGATATATGGAGTTTCGGATTGATGATGCTTGAGCTTCTCGTTGGACACTTTCCGTTACTTCCGCCGGGACAGAGACCTGATTGGGCTACGCTAATGTGCGCCGTGTGTTTTAGAGAACCGCCGCGAGCGCCGGAGGGATGTTCTGAAGAGTTTCGGAGCTTCGTTGAGTGTTGTCTCCGTAAAGATTCGAGTAAGCGATGGACGGCGTCGCAGCTTCTCGCCCATCCTTTTCTCCGGGAAGATCTTTGATTCGATTCCTTTGTAAAAACAAAAACAAAAACCGAATCTGGAATCTTTTTAAGTCGAAATATTAGACTAAAAATTATTTCAATTTTTGTAGAGTTTCGTTAGATTCTGGAGATATCCTTGTTTTTTGTACATACATACTCCAGATTTTAGGGGTAACATCCCCTTCACTATAATATAGATTATTTTCGTCAATCTTTGATTAGTTTCATTCATATGTTTCAAAAAAATTGATGTACATAAGTTTTGATAATCAATTATATATTCATTTTAATTATATGATTAATATACACTTACTCTAAAATATAATATAGATAGACCCTAACCGAACCACATTGAAGAAATATAAAAACCAAAAAGTTATAGTCATGACAAGTGCAGTATAGTTTATTTGTGAAATACAATCATATCTCTTTTATTTGTTGTAGCATCATTATCGATCCTTTATTTAATAATTTCATGGTTTATGTTTGTTGTCCCATTAAATCATCATATCATCAAAATATTCCCAAAACATGAATATATTTTATTCCGTTGTATATATCTTTACATTATCGATTTCACATAATCACATGGTACATTAATATGAACTCTTGTGAGTCAATGGCCATGCTAAATGAAAATCTTGTAAGTCAATATAGTTGAAGAATTAACGAAGCCCATTGACGAGAGTTCAAGGAATAATGCGACTTAATCTAAGATATCCAAATTAAGTATAGCCTGACATATGTGTAGTAGATCTATCGTATGTTTTGTTATTAAACATTTAAAGAAGATAATAATAGAGGGCTGCGCCGTCGAAATTTAAATTTCTAGTTGCCAAAAAAATTCCAGTTGCGAATAAGCAAGGAAAAAATAATAATATTGGTTGCTAGTTGCTTGAGCAAGTCTCTCTTTGGTTGTTCGTGGAAGATTCGGATAAGTTTCAGCTAGGCTAGTGGAAGAGTTGATAACAACAACTATTTAATTTGTTTTTGGTTTTTTATTCCAACTAAATCATTAATTCTGAAATGGAAATGCTGAGGTATCGGCTTACGTTAGCATTGGTGAATCACGAAGAAGAAAAGCCTTTAGGTGTCACTCTTGAGTGTGACATTGAAATTAGAGTCCCCTTGCCTCGTGCGTGACTTGACTTGCATATGGCCAATTGAAACAGATTTCAAAATTTGTTTTTGGATTATTGTTAGTTTTTTTATTGGCTGTTTTCATCCACTTGAATTATTTTATCAGATAATTTAATAAAAATATACTATTATGTATTTGGTGTAGATATATTTGAGCACACCTAACTAATTTTTTGGTATTAAAATTTTGATTGATTGATAATTACTTTTATGACACTTGTTATTTTGTTAATAGTATTTGTGACTATTGTCTGTAATTTAACTGACCCAAACCTTTATCAATCTGGCTTTTCCTTTTGATTATTTTGTATCTATAAACCCCTAAACTTTTCAAATAAGACAAGATGAGTTCGAAATGATTATAATTTTAAAATTTTGCTGAAGAACTAATGAATTTATTGCATGTTTTGGCCACAAAAACGGATATACAGGAGGTGCAATAAATTGCATGCTTACACGTTAGAATCTTCTGAGTCAATATAACATTTGAGAATCAGATATTGAAAGTTTTTGTATTTTTAATTTGTTCCCAAAACCAAGAAAATCAGATACCTCTTGATACATTGTGAGATACGAGATCTAGCCATTTACTGGAGTCAGGAATCTGAATTTTCTAAACGGAATATTTTGAAGTTGTTAGTGATAATAGCTTTGGCTTGATCCTACACAAATGGGAGACGCAAAATTTTTGGTAGAAGTTAAGCTTGATAAATCCTTCTCATCAAAGGTCGCAGTTGAGGATGAGAGTGGCTCAGTTACTATGGTAGATGTAATCTACTCATGGTTGCCGCCTAAGTGTGCTAATTGTGGTCAACTAGGACACAAAGCTACACGTTGCTTAGGAAAGATTTCACCAAGAAAGCAAGCTTCTGTAATAATAGCTCCGAGTTCAGCCCCTACAGCAACAACTCAAGATGTTGTACCTTCCCCTACAGAGGCTACTCCTATCTTTACTGAGGTCATCAATGATGTGCTAGATGTTTCAGCTACTACACCCATAGGTACATATATGTTCTGATCCTATCGACACATTGGCTTTCTCCACAGAAACGGTCTCCGTTGCTCCAGTATGTTCATCCTCAATTGAGGATGCCTTCGTTTCAGAGAAAAATGAGATTATTCTCCCAACTACAACCATTACCGTGGCTGAAACTAAATTGACAAAAACTACATCATCATTTGATGCCACTTTCTCTTCAGGGAAATTATCCCCACTTGCTTCATACGTTGTCATCTCTACTCCACAAGGAGTTGCCACACCATTGGTAATGGCCAAGGTTACTACTGATGCTGAGGTTGATCTGAGTGTATGTAGGACTTTGAACAATGAAGATATGTTTGGGAATGACGGTAACTCGCAGGGATCAAGATTGGACTTAATGGAGAACTTACAAGATGAGGAACTAGCGACCGCATCGAACATGAGATCCCTACGAGGACGGCTTGTCAAACCTACGCAAAAGATGCAAGAGATGGAATGGACAACAGTCAAGGGACGTGGAAAACGCGGTCGCGGAGGCCGTTGTTGAAACTTTGGTTAATCCTTACCTTTTCTCTTATCATAGTTTCATGTGTTTGAAACTTCTCTATCATCTTCTCCTATGTTTTTAACAAAATGTATGGTTAATTTTCTCTCTTTTAACTCTCTAAAAACTGTATGACCTTGAGTCATAGTTGTAACTTTATTTCATTTAAATAGCAAACCCTTTATCAAAAAAAAAAAAAAAGTTGTTAGTGATAGCTTCACGTTGTGTAATGTTGATCAGGTTTGACCTTGGTTTCACAATATGTAGTCAAAGGCTTAAGCTTTACTTTCTAATTGTTCTCAATGTTGTTTATCTTGTATTAAACTCTTACTCTCCTAGTTTCATCATTCATGTTTAATTTTATCTGCTGTGAATGCGGATTTTTTAAACTTCTAGACCATCAACATATATGTATAGAGTTTGATAGATTTGGCATGCGAAACAATGTTGCCCAACTTTGTGTGTTTAGAGGTATGCACCATTTAAAGTAAATGATGTACTGACGTCTTCCCTCTCCTTAATTCTAGGAGCATAGAGATATGACAACATGCATCTTCATTGTGGGGATTATTTTATTTTATATGTCTTTCCCCCTCCTGTTGTGTTTATTTGCAGATGAACTGTGAGGATCCAATGTCTAAATTATGTATGCGATCTTCAGAGTATGCCTGAGTTCTGTTCTGATCCCTTTACTGGAGTGGATATTCATATTCAAGTTACTGTTAAGATCCTTATTGTTTTAGCTGAAGTTGTTATAAAACTTAATCTTGATTTGCTGGACAGAGTGCAATCTATGAATTCATAGCTTCAGCTGATGTGAGTTTCCTTGAGGGTCCTGGACTCTTTCTTTAACAATTTGCCTGGTCTTCATGTGAAGGACCAGACACGGTGCCTGACTCGGATGAGTTAGCTCGAGTACCTGAAGATCTCCTATCTTCTTGAATGCCCTCCTTCTTCAAGGTACAGTTGTGAATGTGTTTGTGATGGTTTGATGGTGCTCTCTCTTGTCACCACCTTTTCTTTCCTTCTCTTCTTCTCCGACTTTGTTTCAGTTTTGCTCTTCTTTTCCTCTAGCTTTCTTTTTCTTTCAGCCTTACACTTTTGTTTCTTGTGCATGCTTCTTCTCCTCTTATGCAGCTTGCAAGGCTCCAACAATAGGACAGCAGGTTCATCACCATGAGGTTCTTTCTCTCTCAGGTCCAGATCCTCTTGGTCTTCTCTAACCAAGTTTCAGGTATGTACCTCTCTTTCTTTTTTTTTCTTTTTTCTTTTCCTTCTCTCACGGCTTCTTCTTTGCCGCCTTCTTCTTCTTCTTTGATGGCTGTCTCCATCTTCTCTTTTCTCTTCAGTCTTCTTACTTAGACTGACTTCTTCTCCTTCTCTGAACAGGCTCCAAGAACCATTCAGCTCTGATATCATGTTGGATTTATGACATCTAACCTTTGTTTCATTCTCACAAAGGTTAGGTCACTCTCGTCTCTCTTTGATCTCTCTTCAGTTTCAGTTTGGATTCTTTGTTCTAGAGAGAAAACAAGAGAAATGTTTTTATCTTTTAGACTACATTGATAATATTAGAATGTTTTCTTACAACACACTACATACATACTTATACTACACTTTCTACTTGCCACACACACACTTGTACCATACCTTAAGACCATACTTTTAGATCCTAGTTTACAAGCAACCTTAGGTACCTTTCTCTAGACCTCACCCACTCCATAACCACTTCTTAACAACTACTTAGGTGAGCTAAACACAACTTCAACAAAACAGCATAAACACATTTGGGCTCATCTTCACTAATGGTCCATGTCTAACTAATACCAAAACACAAACCTTAAGTGGGGTTAACTCCAGCCCAATAGTCTTCTTTGACTTCTTCTTTTGTCGTTGACTCCTCTTCCTCCGACATCTTCTTCTTCCTTTTGCTTTTGTTCTTCTTCTTCTTTTCTTCTTCCTCCGACATCTCACTGATTGAAGCTTTCTTTTTATTGCAGGATTCAATCAAGGATTCAATCTCCAACAAATACCATTAACAAACTCTTTTACACATTTGAAATAGATAAAAAATTATTTAATACTAGATTAGGACCCGTCCATCGGACGGGTTACTAAAATTTTAAAATAAATTAAATTCAGGTAAAATTAATAAATTAAATATTTTTTGTTAATAAATATTTTAAATTATTTTAGGAAAAAAATAGAAAGCATATTTCCTTAGATAAAAGAGTTATTTACATAGAAGTTAAAAAAGAGAGTTATTTACATAAGTTTATTTTTTACATAAATAAATTAATTTAAATTATTTATTACAATTTTATTATTAATATGTCAAAAATTTACACCACGTCAAGTAATTTTTGTTCCAAGTCAAGTAGTTTTTATACCATTTAGGAAATTTTTTAAAATTTATTAGAAAAATAGATTGTAAAAAATTATTTTTGTTAGTTTTCATTTTCTATTAAGAAAAACAATAATAAAATTTAACATATATTAGAAAAATAGAATGGAAAAAGTTATCTATTTTATTACCTTATGTTTTTGGTTTTACTTGTCTATTAAAGAAAACAAAAATAACTAAATATTTTTTACACATGTCAAAATCTCATCGATCGAATGACATGTGTAATGATCGCTTTAATTATAATTTTGACACATATCGATCTCTCGTGAATGTAATCCGTGTTTATATAATAAGATTATAGATTAGTTTTGAAATTCCTCCATTTTTAGGGGACTCGACAAGAGTCTAATTCAGCTCAATTGCGTATCTTGTAAGCATTCTCCAGAAAGACTCTTATGATCCTTTAGTCCGAGTCCAAGAACATAATAAAAAGAAATAAAAGTGATAGTGAGGAAAGAAACATCAGACCATTTTTTTTTTGTCCAATATATTTAGAATCACAAGTGGTTGATTCAGACGTAGCAGTAGGAGGCAATAAATCATTTACTTTTGCAGCAACATCTAGCATTTCCTTGAAAGAATATAGTAAAATACTAGGATATATCGAACAATTACAGTAGAACCTCTATAAATTAATACTCTATAAATTAATAACCTCTATAAATTAATAAATTTTCCCGGTCCCGAGTTGGGCCGGTGTAAAAAATGACACAATTCGATAAAATAATAAGATAATAATTTATTTTAGCTCCCTATGCAAATATATGGTCTCATTAATAACATAAATTAATAATCATATAAATTTATTGTATATATATAAGATATTTTAGTAAAATATGATTCTAATGTTGTTTACATATTCGTAAATTTATAATTTTGTTGAAGTTTATCTCTATTTTTTTAAAATATCAAAAATATATGATATTATCTTCTCAAATTGCATCCAAAATTATTAAAAAACTATATATGCAATGATTATTTCCTAAAGTGTAAATGCATTTAAAACACATCAAAATATTGTCTTCATTTTTCTACTTTCTATATAACATTTTTTTAAAATTCGTAAAAAACTCTCTATAAATTAATAATTATTAATTTATCGATTAATTAATAACCTCTATAAATTAATAAAATTCTCTGGTCCCAATATTATTAATAGGTTTTACTGTACTTTCTTTTCTTTTTTTTCTCTTTGAGTTCATATGCACTCTTGTATGAACTTCGTTGCACTTTGTTAAAAAAAACTGCCAAAGTGCAACTCTTTTAAACAAGGAAAATAAATATGTAACAGCACATTATGTTAGGTTCAAATATCGACCATGAACCAAAAAAAAATGTGAGTTTATTTATGAAGTTTATTTTGTATTTTTAGTTCATTTTCTTTCAAACAAAAAATTAAATTTTAAAGGCTATTAAGATGAATAAAAATAATAATAGAAAATCTGTGTTTCGTCACATGTATGTAACTGTTATGTGTTTATGAAGAAACAACAAATTTGCTCTAGTGGTTTCGACAATGATATGGCTGAGAATGATATCAACTCAATAAGATACTCAAATCGTATCCGCAAATCATCAACATTTTTCTTCTTAGAGACTATGGTAATTTGGCTTCTTCTTTTAATTAGGTAATGCTCTTTTTTCCTCTTTTCTAAAACACTAATGATTTATTTATTTTTCCACATGTTATAAAAATGATTTGAAAGACCATGTAATGATCAATGTGGTTCAACACTAAATGAAACAGTAAAATGAACATTTTTGTTTTAAAACATATAGTATAACCCAAAGCAAAGGTTTTAACAAGGATTGACAGACCAATGTATTATCAAGAAGCATAAGAATAGAGTCCAGATTTGGGTTCTTTTTTTCTCTATCTCCTTCCTATTTGTGAGTTGAGAAAAATCAACCAAGAAGTTGCTCAATCGACCAATAACTTCTTTTGCCTCACGTTTCTCAGTCAATAACTCAGAAAATTCCGCGAAATAATTATTTTTGTCTGAATCAAGAAAAATTCTTGATTTGACGTAATAGTAATTGATTGTTTAAAAGAGAGAGCTAAACCCGCTGGTTTAGCCAATCCAATATTACTCCAGCGATGATTTCTCGCTCAGGTTCGAAGAGGAGATCGTGCAACAAGCCATCGAACAGTTTGATGGATTTGTCTGACGAAGATGCTTCGTCGTAAAGCCTCTTAGAGGCGTTGGGATCAGTCACTGTGTCAGCTGTACCATGCATAACAAGAAACGGAACTTTCACTTTGTTCAGGTTTTGCTGCAAGTGAGCAGCGATTCTAAGGATCTCGTAGCCCGTTTTAACCCTGATGGATCCGGTGAAGACTAACGGGTCAGAGTATTTGGCGATAAGAGCTTCTGGATCACGAGAAACCGGCATTCCTTTCTTGTTTGCTGCGCTGAATTGGTACCTTGGCAATAGAAACGCAACGATTGGAGCAAGAACCTATTGAATGAAACAGATTGTTAAGAATAATTATCTACGGAAAAAACCGTAATATGGCTGCCTTTTTGAATTAACTTACAGTGAAGATTGGATGGGATGGTTGGACTCCAACAGCTGGTGAAGTCAATACAATGCCTGAAACTCGATATTCAATCTTTGGATCCAACATAGCCTGCACTTAAATTTGTTTAGGCTTTTGTAGTATCGGATGATTGATACAATGTTATCTAATAGATTCTAAAGATGTTAGTTAGTTACCTTGAGGATGATTGCTCCTCCTGTTGAGTGTCCAATGCAGAAACAGGGGAGTCCTGGATTCTCTGCAAATACCTTTTCAAGAAATGTTTTCTGCAAAGATGATGATAGTGTGAGTTTACTTCAGCAACAAGAAAAACGGATACATGAGCTAAAACTATATACAGAGTGAGAGAGATACCAAATCTGCGACAGCGTAATCAAGGGAAGGTACGTAAGCGTGAAGACCATCGCTTCCACCATGACCTGTTAGATTAAACCAAAATTTTATAATCTACAGATTTGGAAATTTATCATTCATGGAAATGTCTAAAAAAAAAAAGGCTATAAAGACGCATAAGCTATATATATGAAGATCTCAGAAATGTTCAATTTTTTTTGCGAATATTAGAAATCACAGTTCCTAAGTAGTCAGCAGTATGAAGCTAAAGATGGGATTCATGTGTCACCTTTCCACACGAATTAGGCACCACCCCAACACAAAATCACAATGAACCCTGCGACATCCAAACACAGAGAGGTATGGTTGAAGAGTTTTGTATCTAGCCTATGATACAGCTGCATCGTAAAAACACTCTCATGTTTCGGCATTTTTAAGGTACTTCTATCCATTGTTTCAAAAATCACATCAAACGTTCAAGATCAAGACTACTATATCAAAAAATTTAACTCAACACCTTAGATATTATCAAAACCATATTTAGGTCTATACTTTGTTATTATTTGACCTAGAAAACAAATGAGAGACGAGGACAGAAAACGTAAATGCTTACAGTCTACAGAGGCTCCTTTAGCTATGATGAACATCAAAACAGTGAAAAAAAAAAAAAAAGGTGAAAGAGAAGTGAGATTACCGATCCAATCAATTCCATAGACCTTGAAACCATTAGCATTTAGCTGCTTTGCAAAATCACTATACCTCCCACTGTCAAAATTTGAAAAAAAAAAACTAATGTAAAGCTTCCTAATGTCAAGAAAAATATTATGACTATATGGAATGTTGCATATATAACTAGAGAAATAGGTTCAAACCTATGTTCGTTTAGTCCATGTAGCAGAACAACAAGTCCCCTGCAACAACATATCGAAAGATAAGAAAATGATATCAAAGATTGCCAGTTTATTGACTTGTACTAAAACAAAACTCAGATTAGCTTACAAAACCAGAGGCATGAAAAATATAAAATCATATAGAACAAAAAAGGGAGAGTGGTAGTAAGGAAAAAAAACTTTAGACCAATTATACACTGTACAAAGGTCATTACTGACAAAGTCATATGTATCTATAATATACATTGATCCTATAAAACCACTTTGACAAGCAAAGATCATTCTTTTTCTACATTTTCCCCTAATCTGCCTAACTTCTCTTCATCAATCTTAAGAATTGTTAACCAACTAAATCTAATCCTGATACTAAATCCGCATATCTAAATAGAATATCATCATTACTAATGGTAGTTCAACCAAAAATATATATATATGACCCTCTGGTTAACCAAACTAATTGAATCCAGGACTAGACTAAGAGAATAATATCAAGCCCACTTCAATATTAAAATAACTCAAACTAAAAGCCAAGATATAAATTAAGACCACTTGACAAAACACACAAATATCTTCTTTGTAAATACATATAGTATATATATAGTATTACACAAATATCCTATGAAAAATATCCTAATTTTCCTAATTCTACTAAATTCCAGAAACATTCAATTGACAATGATCTCTAGTTACAAGATTCAAACGAACTCAATAGACTAATTGCTAATTATGCGATTTTTATGTTTAGATTTTCCATTAACTCACGTTTTCGATTAATCCTAAGATTGACAGAGACGACGAAGATATTTATACTACCATCGATTTCACATTTTGAATTATAATAATTACACTTCACAATCAATTTATTGACTAAGTAATAAGACGATTAAGGATACCATTAAAAAAAAATAATAATTAATTTGCAGGTTAAGAAAATGGCGCAATGTTAACCGAGAAATGACCTGTGATATGGGGAAAGAGGTGACCATGACTGAGTAAACAACGTGTCTCCTCTCTTCGTCGTGAAAAGCGAAAAATCTCTAACGGAGCTTCCATCGCCGCCGTCGTCTTCCAAAACTCGCCTCATCGCTAGTTCCCGTCTAACCGCAACCTCCTCATCCACCACCGCTGCTGGCACCGACGGAGGCGAAACGCTGCATCCGCTTTCGCCGATGTTCCTCTTCCTCACCACGATCTGTGGAGGGACCCACACCTTCCTCTCTTGCTTCTCGTCTCTGATCACCACCGCGCCAGTCCTCCGCCGCCAAACGACGACGCGAAACGGAAGCAGCAGGAAGAGAATCAGCGATTGAATGATCGTCACGAGACGCTTGAGCTCTCGCATCGAGAAGAGTGCTCTAACCCGACCGCTGGCTCCAGATGTTAGAATCAAAGTTGATGAAACTGATCCCATTGACATTGTTTCCACCGCCATTGACGATGACGATGACGATGACGATGATCGTCGGAAAGTTGTGACACTGATCGGAAGATTATTTCGAATTCGATTTGCGTAATTTATGAAAGACCCTGTAAGGGGTAATCTGGGGATTGAATTTTCACCTCTAGCTATTAAGATTGTTCCTTTACTTGAACAGATCATAAACCAAGGAAATGGATCAGAAATGATTAAAAAAAGTTTTTAAAAACTAAAATGATCTGTTTTTTTTTTATTTGTTCTTCCAAATTTAGTGAAATGGGAAAAAATTGAATGGAGGAGAATCCAAATTTAGGTGTTGCTCTGTTTATAAGCAGTATAAAAAAAAACAGAGCTTAATAATGGCTGATGAAGAAACAAGAAGAAGAAAAGAGGGTTCGAGAGAATATAATCTTTTAAGAAATTAATTCGAATGAACAGTTTCTTAAATAAACAAATTCACTGTATTAGTAGAATTTGTTTTTTTTTTTTTAATTCTTTAAAAACTTTTTTGTGATATTTGTTTTGGAACTTGGAAGAGATGTCTTCGAAGGCTATTATATTAGAAGAGCGAAAAGACTGTTCCAGAAAATTGTGTTCCAGAATTGACACGTGGATGGTACTTGATTATTTTGGATTATTTTAAGATAATATTTTTTTGGAAAGAAAATTTCCCTAAAAGACCGTCCTATCATGTGTTCCTTTTATAAAAAAGCTCAAATTCCAACAATTATGAATTCTTGGCTGTTGGTACACCTTCTGTATCCCTTATTCAAAACATTTTGTAATATACACAAAATTAAGCTACGAAATATATCAAACAAAAAGATCCCAACAAGGCAACAATGATAAACTACATCAGTGCATAAACATAGTTTTAAATAATGAGTAAAATGAACCTATTGATAAAATAGTTATTTATCAAGAATTTCTTCCTTTAATTTTCATCAATTATTTGATGTAATAATATTTTAAATTAACTTTTTTTTTTTTTTTGGTGGTTGATAAAATGGATATTATCCAACTAAGTATGCCTCGTACGTCACGTCACAGATTTGGGCGATATAGTAATAAAGTTTTCGTGATATCAAATTTCATTTTGAATTCTATGCAAACTTTCTATAAAAAGACAAGTCTTGTTCTCAACGGGGGGCCACGAAAGAATTAACCACATGTTTCAAAATAAGAACCACAAAAACACAAACATGTCCTAATCAATCCGGATTTGGGTAAACACGCATGTTCACTCCACACTAACCATAAAGATTATAGAGATCAAAACTAAGGAGTGTTTCCCAGAATTATAATTATTGCATCAAGTTGGCTGTTTAGGAGAAGTTAATAAAAATCTAAACAAGCATTCAGTCGGTAATAAAAAAAATGATAATCTAGTGATAGTTCACCTAGTAGTAACGTATTATAGTCGGCACTAAACAAACCAAAACAAAACTATGGCTCTGATTGGTAACAACGCATAACTGTGTAATTGCATATTTGCAGAATAAAAATTTGCAGATCAAAAAGCTGTAGAATAAAAATTTGCATAATCAAAATTTTGTGTGATTGGATAACATGCATAATGAAATAAACCACTAAATGCATGCTTATTTGCATAATAATTTTTTACTTGTATTTTTTTAGGCAAAAAACAAATCTTACGTTTTTGTCTAATTGTCTATTATTAGGCAATTTTTTATGATTGGTAAAATACTTGCATAATCGCATTAGAAAACGCAATTAGACGATTATGCATGTTACCAATCGGAGCCTATAACACTGAATCCCGCCAAAAGCCACGTAGAGAAACGCGGCGTGTTATCGTCGTGAAAGAATCGGAGCCGTTGCTTTCGATAGTAACGGACCAGACACGTGTTGTGCATTCAAACGACTATTAAAATCTTTACCTTGTTTAACGGACCAGACACGTGTCACAAAGTAACCCCTCACGACGCTTATCCGCTGGTTACCACTAAGGAATCACATTTATTTATTTAATCCGGTTAAAACATGCTTTTCCATGGCTCTAAATGCAGCGTTTTGCAACCGCCGCCACTTGGTGGACCACTCTCTTTCTAATTTCATTTCAACCACAATCGAATAGTACCGAGTGTTGTTGATAAACATTGTTGACCGACATAATTCTTGGATTTGGATACACTGAGATTTGAGAAAACAAACTGTTACTTTATTTACAAGGTAGCCTGTATGTCCTGGTGATCCGAATCTGGAAAAACAAACGATCCTTTTAATGGACACGACCTTTGAATCTTGCTTTAAACTAAGTATTGCTTACAAAAAAAATGCAGATTGAAAAGACAAGTACCTGTGCAAATGCGTAAATAGCTCGTAAGATTCTAGCGTAGTCAGTCTCGAGCATCTGAATAACCAAGTCAGCCAGTAATGTCCCCCACATCCTGCAGATTCCACAATTATTGTCCGAATTATAAGCTAATAAGAAGCAGATTATGTAATGTAAATGCTATGTTATCTCGGATTAGAGCAGTGTATATTACATGGGGCCAAGTAATTGCATCGCTGTTTTTAAGCCAACGTATCTGGATGCAGCTCCTGCAAAGCCCTGTAATCAATTAAAGGTAAATGTAAATCACATTGTTAGGCGGAAATGTAGTTTACGTAATGAAGATAGCTCACAGGCGAGGCGATAGGAAGAGAAAGATATATGGAAAATTAGTTACATGCTTTGCTGCAAGCAGAGCTGCTCGAGATTCCAAGTTAATGGTTGCTAATTGTCCACCCTGTTGAAAGAGGTTGATGTATTAACATATCGTTACATCATTTTTACTGTCTTTAATGCTTCTCAGTAACTTCATGACTTTTTTATGCAGTATGATCAAATGAATACAAATGTGCAAACCTTTTTTAGCATCTCTCTCCTCATCTGGTAGTTGGCAGCTTCAAGGAACACTTTCCCCGATAGTTTCTTAGCTAACTATATAGGGCCAGAATACACCAGTTATTTGTATCGCCTTGGGGAAGAAGAAGTTAAAAACACACAAACTTTTATCGATTTCATACCAACTGATAAACTTTGGCAAATGTGATCATACCACCACCCTGCGGGAAAAATGCATGTAAGCCTGATACCAAGGCATTCTTAAGGTGAAGCACCATATAACAAGACTACCTTCAGAATCATAGATTGGACCTCTGTAGCACCCACTTGTAGTGCAGAAAGTAGTTCAACCTTCCATTTACTGAGCCCGAGTTCTAAGCTTCCCTTGACCTCTGATACTTCAGAATTTTCCCACAAGCCTGGAAAAATCCCTGATGCTTCACTACATGGATAAGTTAGAGGTTGCAGCGGAAGAAACAGAGTTCCAACAACTGACTCAATTGAAAAAGCTTGCAGCGAAACTAATGAGTGCCCCCTAAATACCTCGAGAAATTGTCGACTAGATAAAGAAAAATCTCTGCTTCTAGGTCTTCGGTTTGCAATTGGCTGGAGCAGGGAATATTCAACTTACTTCTCACCGCAAGTAAAATGTTCCTGTATGAAGGCCTCCAACCCCTATAAAAAGAAAGACTTATAACGCATACTCAAATTCTTTGGTTGAGACTCTCTATGAACATAAATAGTAAGAGATAAATGGATCAGTTTCACCTAGATTAACACTGAAGTTGCAACAGAACCAATGGAATAGATCACTCCAGACAAACTAAGATTCATATCTACTTCATTAAAAACTTAATACCCTAGTGAAGAAGCTATAGTCTAATGTCAACAAGCAAGGCTACCTCAGTGTTGAACGAGCATCTGCAGCCAGAAACAAGAATCTGGATTCAAGAGCTTCGATAAAACCATCTCGGACCTCAATGTCATGGCCAATCATTAGCCGGTCACCTCCTCCTTTGTTTGGGAATGATTTCAGCAGAGGACTGAAGTAGCTGCTCAACAAAACAAAGTGAATCCCAAAACATTACTCAGAGCACAAAAAATTCACATAAATCATATTATATGTGCTAAATTTGAAGGTTTAATAAGACTTTGAGTTTATACTAAACTGGTTCCGAAATTCACCTGGGACCAAAAAGGATGTTCTCAAGCTCATACAACTCAGAATCGGTGGCGAGCTCGAAAACCAAACGGAGCTCCGGATCATAGTTAGCTGGAAAAATCCAACATTCATAACATGTTAACAAAAAACAAGCTAATGCAATGTACGGAGTGAAACACAGAGCTTTCCCTTCCACCTTCCGATGGCGATTCTGATGCCGCAGAAGCTAAAGCAAACCCTAGCTGTTTCCTCCGCCCGCCGGCTCTAGGAATCTTCAAAATCAGAATCAAAGAGAAAATGAAAAGGTACGAAGCAGAAGACACACTGAGAGACTGATATATAGAATAAAGAGAGAAAGAGTACTTGAAGAGAGAGCTTGGTCAGACTCTGATGAAGAAATAATGGGCAACGATGCGGAGGAGCAACGACTGATGAGAAGGCGGCGACGGAGACACTGGTCATCTGAATCAATTTACTGAGCTACAAGATTCTTCTTCACAGCTTCCTTTTCTTCTTTTATTCCTTTTTTTTTTTTTTTTTATAAATTCGATTTGCAAAAATAAATCCTGATTTTATAATAAGATTGTGGTTGTAACAATGAAAATTAACATCAAAGAAAACATTCATAAAATATAACTAAGGATCAGCAAATGATACAAAAAGCAAGTTTTTACTACTAATCTGTTCTAAAGAGAAAAAAATAATCACAAGTTTGACAACACAAGTGTTACATTCTAATCAAATTTCACAAAGTTTTTTTGCACCAAACTTGCATCAAAGGGGCTAATTTGAGATATAAGCCAAATTGTTTCAGCTAATTTAAGCAGAGATTGGCTCGTAAGGATATGAAAGCCAAGGGTGCTTGAGAGCCTCTGATGCAGAAGGACGTTTCTTTGGGTTAATCTCAAGAAGATGAGCCACAAAGTCTGTGAATCCTTGGTCTCCCATTGGAAGCCTATGTCTCAACGATGTTCTTTTAGGTATCAGGTACTCCAATCTATTGCTTTCCTGAAATAATCAAAAACAATGTTCTCTATTAGCATTTCAACATTAACAGTTGCTGAGTTTTGAGGTATTCAGTGATTGTTCTTTCAAGCTCTTTACCTGGTTCCGCTCGTAGAGCATTCGGTTTTTTGTGAAGTATTTGTGGGAATCACGTCCCTTAGTAAGCATTTCATTATCTATAGATCCTACAATTCCTATAACCCTTGCAAGCAAACTAGCTGGAGAATCATTCTGGAAAAGAACCTGCAAAAGTAACTCTGATATTAAACACTGATTCATCGAAGCAATGACATAAGAAATGGACCAAGTCCATGGAATTTGTAGAACTTACGTTGCCTGTACATAGTTCAGCCAAAATGCACCCAAGAGACCATACATCTATCTTTTTATCATAAGGAAGTCCCAAAATGACTTCTGGTGCTCGATATGACCTTGATTGGACATAGGAGCATAGGTGATCTGTCTCGAAACAGCTACTTCCAAGGTCTATGACTTTTATTTCACACCTGCTATAACTTTTCACCAATATGTTCTCAGGCTTCAAATCACAGTGTATAAGTCCAAGGCCATGTAAGAACTGAAGTGCTTCAAGACACTGGATAGTGATTGACTGTACAAAACGGTTCAAAAGATATTAAGAATTGGTTAGATATGTATCTATGCTGAATAGTAATGATGAAGCAGACAAACCTGCAATCTTGGCATCGTGAAATAAACTTCGCCGCCTGATTCTCTGTTAAATTTGTGGAATTCGTATAGATTGGCCTTAAGAAGTTCACATACAATTAGCAAATGCTCCTGCAAAATACAGCCAGGGAAACCATTATTCCAAGGGCACACTAATCCAGAGATGAATGTACAACTTTCAGAGCTCATAGCATCAAGGAGCTAAAACTAAAATATAAATTGAATTACATGAACTATATGCATAATTGGTTTCGACCTTCCCTAAAGTTACACAATTGGTTTCTTTTAATAATAGTATAGCAGAATATAACTTTATAAAAGAGATGTGGTCACTTACCCGGTAGTAAAAGTAATCATACAACCGTAGAAGATGGTATTTGTCAGCAGGATCATGCTTGTTGACATACTTCAAAAGTTTTATCTCATCAAGACTCTGGTCAAAGAAGTCTTTGTTGTTCTTTATAATTTTTATACAGACATCCATTCCTGTTTGTAAGTCATGTGCTTGTATGGCTTTACTGAAGGCTGCTGATCCAAGGTACTCTGTGACATGGTAACGCCCAGCAATGACCGAATTTAAAACCACGTGGAAGTTCTTTTCTTCTTCGAAACCAGTTCTGATATAAATATCAAACAAGTAATAAGAAAGCAGCACTCAGTTAGAAACTATGAATATGTAGAAAATTTTGACTAGTCCAATCTTGGGTGTAACTTGTCAGAAGAAAATAGTTATCCAAGGTTTATCACAGTGAAACAGATCAACTTCAAATATTTTTCAACATTGGACACAGTACTCCCTAACCAATACAAAACAGAAGCAATGTAGTTAGTTCAACTAAATCTACTATCCACCGTTTTACTTAACATGATGTTTCTGGAATGAACGCAACAACCAGAGACTCAGAAACACATGCTTTACCTAAACAGTAATAAAGCGAAATCTTACCTGTTTTTTCTATGCACGATTTTGAGGTCAAAGGTTTCAAACTCCTCCTCTTGGGCCTTGATTTGTCTTACTTGCTCTTGGACAGCCACTGCCTCTTCATCATCAAGTGCTGTCACATGGTCGTCCTCTCTTTCACTGCTATCATTTCTATCATCTTCTTTGTCAGCATGCTTTCTTTCTTCACAAGCATAATTTGACAAAGAAGAGGGAGATGAGTTTACAGATTTTATGGACGTTGCATTATTTTCTTTCACAGAACTTCGAGAACTTGACGAATCACTACTTTTTCGCCTCCAAGTTGCAACCATATCATCCGTAGCTGTTGAAACACTCATACGTTCGGTGTTCCTATCTCTGTTTACCGTTTCGCGATTGCCTGACCATAATGATTTACTAGATTCTGCATGCATCAACTGCCCATCTTTTTGTGACGAGCCAAACGAAAAACCTCCATCAGTTTGAATCTTTACATGATAGCTTCCGCCTGAATCATTATCTACTGTGTAATTTGGACCATCATTTTTACTGGCTTTCTGTTTATTCTTGCTTGATCCATCAATATGTTTCTTATCTGACTCAGAATAAAGCTGTTTAAACCTCGATGATACAGGATCATGATCACGGGAGTACTCAAAATCTCCCTCACTGCTACCTCCAGCCAAACTTTCACGTACTTCACTGCCAAAATCAGCTGCATCACTATTAATACCCACACCAATTGACCTGACTGAATCATGCTGATCATCTTCCGGGCAAACATCATCAAGATGAGATTTTCGATGGACATTTGTGCCTTTCTTATCACCCAACATGAGAAGTTCATTGGTCTGAGCTACAAACCCCTGCCAAACAGGCTCATCACGCATCGAATTGAGAACTTCCTCATCCATCAATTGGCCATCATATTGCGATATTAGATCATTTTTCTTGCTAGCAGGATAGATTTCTGAGACCGTAAGTCTTCGGTCATTTTCTGCAGAAATAGGTTCAGCATCTTTTGTTTGGAGATACTGTTCACCAGATATATAGGAAGCCTCTTCTGCATAAGACTGATCATCCTCGTCTTTGTTTGCATCTCTTCCATGGTGATCAGGACTTCCGCGGGTCGTTCCTTTCTCATGATCACTTGGATAATCAATTTCATGGGCAAGAAACCATGTTTCATCCTCAATAGGTTGTCTAACATAACCAATGTCGTCATCATCCTCATACTCGTCAGAGTCCCAGTATTCATTACGGTAGTCAACAGATTCACTCAAACCATCACCGATAGTAGCAAAACCAGAAACAAGATCTGATGCGTCCTCTGCTATGCCCTGGCTTACTGACAGCCAGTTTCCCCCAACAGATTTTTTTCCACCTATATAAGATCATAGGAAGATTTAAACTAACTTTCACACCTCAAACAAAATTGATAAAAGTTAAGTTTAAACTAAAAAAAGTAGAAAGTGAAGCTACATGGTCCTTTTAGCAAGGAAGGAAGACAATAAGAAAAAATATTTGCAGATACTCTAACATGAAAAAAGCCAAACCACTACTTGATTTCTTTGGAATTTATGCCAGTGACTTCTCAATGCATGAGTTTACCAAAATATAAACAAGTTACTTCTGCAGATTCGTGGAGAAAATGTAACTAGTAGCAATGTGATAACCACAGAAATTCCTTTAAGAATTAAGGATATGAGAAAAATGCAACCATCATTCAGTAGTCAGAATGGAAACTTTGCAGTTGCATGACTACATTGTCATGCAATCTAACCTGATGAGCTAATTTCTTGTCCAATGGGAACATCCAGATATGAACCTATGAGAAGGGCCTCCTCATCATTGACTAGCCTTGCACCTGAACCATCACGCTCAAATTTTTCTTCACAGTAAAGACTCAGTGGATTGTCTTCAGACTTGAGCTTAACAGGAGGCAGCCTAGGAAACTCTTCCTTGCGTGTATCATAGACAAGCGGAAAACCTAAGGTGCTGATGTTCTTGTCATCAAAAGTGGGTTGAGATTTACCAAAGAATAAAGCTCTTGCCACCTCGCTCTCCTGCTCCTTGATTGCTGTCCTCACATCACTAATGTCTGCCTTTTTCTTTCCCTCTCTTTTGTCAGAGCTGGTAACCAGATTGTAACTGGTTGACGCATCCCCTCTCGAAGATGGAAAAAAAGTCTTAACAGAACACTCTTTCCAGTTCTCTGAGGTTGCATCTACGACATCTTCAGTTCTTAAAAGAATGCTACCCATATAACTGTCATGCTTTCCCAAATTTTCAACTAACCGATCAATCTCATTTGCTTCATTTATTTTGGACCCAGAGTTCCCTTTACTAGTATTACCAGACCTTGAAGTACTCTTCTTGCCAAAGAAAACAATATCTTCACCAGTTTCCACTATCTTCTTATCAATATCAGCCAGATTCCCATGCCTCGGCTGTTCCAATGCAAATGAATCCACCAAGCTGCTACTACTAATATCATCAACCTTTCGATAAGGCTCCAAAGTACCATTTCCAGAAGCAAATTTATAGGAATGCGCATCAGGAGCAGGAGCAGGAGCAGGAGCAGCATCAGCCGAGTTTTTGGAGAATGTGAAGCTCATCTCACTTGATACAATAGTTTCCTTGTTGGTAGGTTTGTCAGCAGCCACACCATTTTCCCATTTGATTACAGAGCCATTAGTGCTAGTCCCACAGTCTACCTCTTTGACAATCAGCTCCTTGGAGACTTCACTATCTCGAGAACCTGATCTACGAAGTTCAATACCAGCAGGCCTTACATCTAGACCTTTAGTTGAATCTTTTTCCTCGAGATTAAGTTTCTGAAGAAACCCATTAATGTCAGAGCGGTTGTTGAGCTCATTACGCAAAGCTTCCTCTGCTTTAGAGAAACGATTCTTCTTAAGAAACTCTAAAATCCCATCAACAGAGCTTTGGTCCGACATTATTGACCTTTTACAACATACAGGAGAAGCACTGCCAAGAAAATTCCACCAATCCTGTAACCAACAGAAGAAACAAAAAAGATAAAAACTTTTTGTTTCTGTATCAGATAACACAAACCCCTACGAAAACAATTTCAGGAATCTCTCTACCAAAAGACAAGTTTTTAGAATCAAAATCTGCCCAAGAAGGAATATTTCAGTCACATTTCAGAAACAATCCAAGAGAAGAGTTTTCCAAACAAGACTCACGTTTGCTCATACGGAAATGATGCAGCAGATGCGAACTCCAATAAGAGCGAAAACCCTAAAAATCCTTAGAAATCATGCTCTAACGCGTATTCGAAGAGTCTGGAGATCGAAAGAGCAAAAAAAAAAAAAAAACCCAAAAATTAAGAGATGAAAAGAGGAGTGGATCCAAGGAGGAATGAAAAATTTCTGGGAATGAGAAGGAGAAAATGGGCTTACAGATCAACGAAGAAGAAGAAGAAGGCACGTTGAGCTTTCAATGGATGTAATGATTTCGGACATTCACTGGTAAATTAAAAAATTCCTAAATTTAAAATTAGGGTTCTTTCTTTCTTTCTTTCTTTCCGATATTCTTTACATATGCATATATGCACGGACGCACATATTATAAAAGTTGTGTTCTACGGTTCTGTCGTAATTTTATTGATATTGCTAAAATCTAAAGATTCGCATTGCTTTGCTTCCTACCAAATTTTACGCTATTTATTGGACGAATTTTTGTATTATCATCACCTTTTTTTTTCTTTTTGATATTGCTAAAAGTTAAATTATTTGTATCTAAAATTACGTTTTTCATTACTTGAACTAAAAAATCTGAAATTATAACCTTTTTTTTGTTCTCTGAAATTATCAATTAGAGGGACAGCTAGCAGTTAAAATGGACAGCTGAATAAAATATATATTTAAATTTGAAAATAATTGCAAAGAGCTAAACGGACTACTTTAACAAGCCACAGCGGACCCACAGGTATGTATAAAATAGAACATAACATTGATGCCTATTGGCATCGCAATTCTGAGGTGTATAGGATATGTACTTAGGAGATGCACAAAGGGATTTTAAATGGTATAAAGATACGATGCTAAAGCGTGCCTTCTTCTATTGAAGCCGAGGCATCAACATTTCAGCACTAACATTGGCTATGTTAGGTTGGATAATTTTGGTCATTTTTAGTGATTCTAAAACTTTTATGCTGAGTTGTATCTCTAAACGAATGGTCGAGACTTCGTGAGTTTACAAGTGAAGTGAGATCAACAACATTAGGAGAAGATTCTTACATCTATCTTTTAGTTTAGATTTGAAAGAAGAGAAACACATATGATTGTGCTGATCAAATCGCTAAGGTAGCTTCTTCCTTCATTCACTATATAGTTTTACTCTTTAAACCGAACCAGAACCATCATTCAACAAAAGATTTATATCATTATCAACAATAAAATAAAATAAAAAGATTTACACCCAATCAAATTATTATGAAAAACGGATCTAAAGCGATTTGAATAAAATTGATATACATTTTAAAACTATCAATTAGTTCATATCTATATATATTTCAATCTTTTTAAAAGTGGTCTCCTAAAGTCGGGTCCGAATCTCTTTAGTCATGTTTGAGAGTGTAGACTATTCATGGAAGTATTATCAATTCCATTTTTTGAATTTAATTCTACGTATATTACACCTGATATGACGTAATACATATATCTGTTTTGACTTTTAACTTCTACGTAATATATGCCAAGTATATAATTGACTTTTATCTGCTTGGAGTCGTGACCGAAACTCCGGTGAAAGAAGGAATATTTTTAAGATTTCAAATACATAGTGAGAGTACAATTTTTTTTTTTTTTGGGGTCTGTATTTATATTTTATACTATCAAATCCAAGAAGCAAAAACCAAACAAGAACTTGATTGTATAAGCATAAGATCTACACTATGACCGTAAAAAGATTTGAGTGTGGAGACCAAGATATATGAGTTCTTGGATACTAAAGATAGTATGTATCATATTTTCTAAAGTGAGAACTCTTGTAAAGTTAGCTAAAAAAGTAGTCAAAAGAATGAAGTCTGTCACAAACATTGAGCCATGGTTTATAGAACTTAAAGAAAATTGTCGAGTTGGGTTTGCAGATCCTGGATAGAAATCATATTGATATTGGCTTGTTCTTCAGCTGAATACTCAGCTTTGAGCAAAGACTCCACTTGCGTATGAGCTTCCACAATATTTGTCCTGAATATAAAACATAAACATTGGATCATCGTATCGATGCACTTTTGGTATTAAAACTAGCAAGAGCTTTGGATTCAGACATCAAAACAAGCACACATATGAAACCAGCCAAAGTTGCAGAGGATTTCCAGAAACTGGACTTACTTGATCGGCTTGAACAGTATGGTCCTTGTTGATGGGTTTTGCAAATAGAGTTTCATTTTTGCTAAGATCGGAAGCAACTCTTGCTGTATTGCAGCGTATACCTGGTCAAAGTACATGTGATAAAAATCAGCCTTTTCCTTTGTAAGGAAAAATGTGCTTTTGCATTCTGAGCTGTGAAGGTAATAAAGCATAAATATGCAAAAAGCTATTGTGGTTGATATATTATTATCTACGCTGATTCTCTCTTTTCATATGAAGACCCAATAATGCATGTTCAAGGGATCATTGGCATCTATATTCGTTAGTACCTAGAGGCTAGAACTACTGATGAACAGAGTTTTCAATATCATGGCTCAGTAAGGGAAGTTGCATTCTTGAGAGCTTAAATAAGGAACAAGAAGGTAACTGCCATCTCTATTTCTGAGATATACCTTGAAGAACAAAATTATTCAAAGAGTATGTTATTTATCACATACCTTTTGAACAAGTTCAGCCACCTTATCTGGAGCAGCGAAAGCTTGTTCCTTCAGAGGCTTAGACATGATAGAATCAACTTTTTGATTTTGAGTTCCAGTGGAAAGAGCAACTTTGATGGCTGTGACCTGCATATACAAGTACACAATGTAAAAAATCCAGCAAAACTATTACGCTATCCCATTAAGAGAAAACCTCTCTGTGCATCGTATAAGATAGATGGATGATGTGTCTTTGACACAACTTAAAATCAAACAGTGCAAAAGATGCTAACTTAAACTTTTTAGAGGACGTCTAGAATCTTTACTGAACTTTGAAAAACATTTTTCCCAGAAAAAAAGGGGAAAGAGAAACCAACCTTGGTCACAAATGAAAGCATAGGATCCACAACTAGCTTAGTGACTGACATGATGAACTCCTCACAAGTTGTCTTAAGACATTTCTCCAGTTCCTGTGAAAATAAAGGTCTACGCATCATTCCCATTCATATCAAGTAATGCAAGGATCCAGCACAGAAGAGGGGTCCAGGTAAACAAGATACAACCAACAAAAAAATAAATTATCTGTAAAAGCTTGAACTGAACGAAGATGTATCTACCAGTTCTGTCCAAAAGTAAACACTTAGCTCTGCGAATGGCTTGCTATGGGCTATAATTTACGTGATAATAATGTGGTGAAAACTGACAGTCATGAATGGAGATAACTAGATCCAGTGGCATCTGTTGTCGACTTTTATGTGTAGGTGATGGAAATCAGACTACAACAAGCAGCTAGATATGGTGTTCCAATATAGAACTTCTAAAGAGAATGGTTACATGAACATTACTGATTAAAAAGTTTCTTAGTCATTTGCGTTCGGCGATTTTGAGCCCTAGTAGCATGACAGACGTATAACCCAGACTATGAAATTAAATTATTATTCTTTCACCAATATTAGTACATCAGTCTCGAAGAAAGATCCTCATGGTTTAATTGTAACATGAATCAACACGTCTGAGTGGCAAACTTATGAAAACATGAAGCAAATCTGCAATTGATAGTGGACGGAAGAGAAAAATCACCAACCTTCTTGGCATCTATTTGACTCTCCAAAACGCGAGGTGACAGGGTCCTTGCTAGGGATGTTGATCTAGACCAGTCAAAAAGTGATGCTTGACCTCTAAGTATCCTCCTTAAGTGTTCCTAACCACATTTTTTACATGAATTAACGGAGAAAGTTAGCAAATTCATTAGCAAAGAAAGAAACTGAAGGAGGGAAAAGATCTGAAAATCTGCATCAAAGATAAGCACCTCTCAAAGGAGATAAAAAAATGTTTAGATACAACCGAATGTTCAAAGGAGTAGACTCGAATGTTGAGGAACTAACCAGCAAATGAGAGAAATCAAGCTCTTTGTGGGTGACTGAAAATTCTATGTCAAAAGGCGCAATCTGGAAACATATATATACATGGTTTAAGATTCAACCATTGACTAAATAGGAAAAGTAGCTAACTAAAGAGAGATCAGCCATAACCTGTTCCCTCAAGATAAGGAGATGCTTGATAAGAAAAAGCTGCCCATCCATTGTAGTTGATCTCTTAATGATAAGCTTGCTGGCTTTCTGTTGCACATTTGACAAAATAATGTGGACATCTCAACTATGGTAGACATCGAACAGATGTAAAAGCTTGGTAAATAGAATAATAATTAAAAAAAAAAACAGTTAAAATTTCTCTTTACTAGAAACTGGCACATCTTCGCGTAATTAAAATTGATAATATCATTGAAAATAAGGACGAAAAGGGAACAAAAAATCAAGGCGAGGAAAATCTGGTTTTCTAGCTTGCTTACTTGAATTGATAGAGAGCAAACTTCTACAGCTTCCTGTGAACAGAAGAGATGGTTTGTTAGACCTAAACATGAATTGGTATCTTTTCTTTGACAGGAAGCAACAGAAGTTACTGATAGAGCAGCCTTGCCTGTGCTAAACCAGTGAAGACTGCAGGCTCCAAGCAACGATATAATTTAGATAGACAAGAGAGAGTCTTTTCCAGAGGTGGATACCAAGTCTTAAATACGTCAGCGTTTTCAACATCCTGCACCTTAGAATATAAGCGTACAGCTAAAGATTACAAAACCATGGGAATAATTTGAGAATTTCATTCTACCCCGGGATTAGAATCGGATGTTGTATTAGGAGATCCCTCCAGCTTTGCAGGATAATCCAGATCTTCATCAGAGGGGATATAATTTGCAATCTGCAGAATAAGAAGGGGATTTGAACAGAGCAACTCAAGGAAAGCTAAGTCCTCTAAGACTGAACAGGATAACACAGCCGAACCTAGCAAATTTCTATACTAAATAGTCAGTTCAGTATCAGTCATAACTAAATTTCATCTTATCAGTACTTGGTGACTCCTCTTGGTGGTGACACCATACAAAGTTCCTTGTTTCTACATAGATGCAGATGAGAAGACTACACTCATGGGAAGTAAAGGCCAAGGTAAAAAAATACTTGTAAGAAAACTATCCAAATATCTGCTGGTAAGGTAAATATAGCACCTCATCTCGAATATATGTTCTGGCACGAAATGTCAATCTCTCATTAACATCTGCTAAAATTCTTTGTAATGTAGGCCGCAGTCCGGCCAGGGTTTCACTCTGTCTAGCGGTCTGCTCCCCCAAGACTTCAACTTTAAGGATATGAACGAGCTCACATAGAAGGTCAATATTTGCCTCGTGAATCAGTTTTGGGCGTAAAATGTCATACAAGTATGTAGACCTGTGTTAAGGAATCAAGCAAATATTATAAATTGGATGCATTGCATAAGATACATAAATAATCTGCATTACTTACGCTTATTTATATTTTCTAAATCCTAGACTTATAAGAAGTCAATCAGATTAAAAGAAAGTTGATTACGGTGTAGTGTTCCACCGACCACAACAAGTCAACAACTACAGTGTACTTGAAAGCATCGGATAAGATATAACCAAACGAAACCGATCTGGAAAATACTAGCCATAAATATTCATATATGCTCCAAATTCAAAACACGACATTCATGCTTACTTATTTCTCCGAACCAAGACATTTAAGAAGTCATAATCAGATTCAAAGAAAGTTGACTACAGTATAATGGATCCACCAACTATAATAACTTCCCCTCTCTAAATAAATATGTAGGGACTAATATAAACAAAATCAAGATAATAGTAACCAGGCAATGACCGCAAAAGTAGGTTCCTAATTCACAATTAACAATAATGATGGGATGAATCCTCGGCTGCGCATTATATGGTGAACGCCAATGGTGTAAAGAGAACAAGTAGAATAAATTTGTAAATACTCAATATGAAAGTATTGTAAGAAAGTATTCAAGTAGTTAAATTAGATGCTTATGGCTCAATATTATTTAATCTGTATTAGCTGTCTTTATCTCAGTATAAAGGGCACCAACAATCATTTCAGGGTCAAATTGAACAGAAACCGATATGATGAACATAGACAGCACGGCACATAAAAACTTACAGAGGATCCACCAAAGGTGCCAGACTTGAAACTTCTTCTGATGATGCTGGAAAGAAATGAGTAAACAGTTGATGCTCCATTTGACAAACCTGAAATTCATAATGGAGTTAAGACATGTGGTGCAGTAATTTCATGTTTTTGTAAACCAAGTCCATCAAAAATCTCTAAAATCTTCAGTTGCTAAAGCTGATAATCCAGCGTTGTCTCTTTCAAACAGACCTTCTGACCTTTGAAATCGCACAGAATTAACATTTTCAATTTTCTTATATGTTTTTATCCCTTGTGATGATAGGAATGTCCTTTTCTACTAAACTAGTATAACTCCTAGTATCCCTCATGAATAAAGAAAGGTATTTGTTCCTTTATTTTTCCATCATATACCTGCATCAAATATGCACACCCCGATCTAGTCAAAGATGGCAATGCTTCTTTCTTGGCAAAATCAGATACTCGTTGGTGAACTATGCCTTTGACCTGATAATGTGAAAAGAAGAATAAACAGGCAATATAGTTACCTGCAGATAGAAACTAAACCATATTGTATTCCAGATTATGAACTCACAAGAGAAAGCCGTTGTTCACAGTATAATCTGTGGCATTCTGCAAGGATCTGAACATATTCCTTTCTTGCTGACCTACTCTCGATTTCCTCCAATACAGGTTTAAGCTGAAGAAAAAAAAAAATCGATGTTCAATGTCATAAGAAAGAAAACATTGCCATGTCATAATCTCAACACTAAACTTGCGAAACTGACATTGAACAATGCTAAAAAAGCTAATTTTCATTGTACTCTTATCTAATATTTTAACCTTAGCATTTCTGAACTAATATGGAAAGAAAATCAAACCTCATTTGCAGCAGCCTTGAAGCGAACATATATAACAGATGCCTCGACACCCTCCGAGACAGATGTTTTGTTTCCACCTGTCCCACGAAATGCTGCCTGAACCTGAATGGAATTAACATGTATGTCTCAAGGAAACTAGGAATAACTACACAACCCACTCTAGCTGCATATATTACATGCATATAGATATGCAATACATGAATTTACAGAGTCACAACAAGACCTATAAACATACTTTGTTTAAGCTATCAAAGATTACATGCATGTTACAAAGAAAAATTACCTGGGAAGCAGCAGTTTTGAGCACTGCAAGGATGTAAGTTCGAATCATCCCCAAAGCCCGCGACTGTACAAATTATAAATGTTAGTGTTCTCTCATATCAAATTACAAGACACTTATCTCCCCTAATTCTGGAAACAGTGTATGAGTTTGTGCATGCGTAACAACTGTAAACCGACGCATCTCTCTGTGAGAGAGAAAGATGGAAGAGAGACAGAGAGAGGGAGGGCTCTTCATAGTACCTGGAGCTGACGAAATTTGAGCAAATAAACACTTGACTCCGCATATTGAGGATTATTTTCGATGTAACTATAGAAGTCAAGGTAAAAGAGGCATTACAATCACTTCAAGGAGGAAGCAAAAACTTAAGCGCAACATTCTTCTAGAAAATTGCCAAGTAGTGAATGTAAATTTCATAATATTAAATGCAACGTCATTTACTCACGATATGCACTCATCGAGCCGTTTCAGTAGTGGGAGAAAGTTTGAATTTGATACATTCATATTTGGAGAGTAAAAATTGGAGGATATCTGCAAAAGAATAAGATGTTATTAGAGCAGTTAAACATCTTGGTGGGGTACTTCCTCTTAAATTTACTACCAGTAGTCAGTAAGAAACATACACTATGAAGTTAAGTACCACAGGCAGGCCAAACTTAAAATAGATTACGTTGATGAGCAAAACAAGAGCATGATCTCAAACAACTACATATTGATACTTATGGCATAAGTTATGTTGGTATGCCAGAATTCAAATCTTACATTCTCCAATTCATCAAAATAGTTGAGCTTGCTCCTTAGAGCTTCTGCAAACTCCATCAATTTCTGTTTCTCCATTAACTAAAAAAGGGGGAAGAAAGTAAAAAATAGCTCAGACAAGCAAACTACAACAATCAAATAGCAGGTCAGGAACTCTTGATCAGCCATGATGCATTAATCATCTTTTGTTTGTCATTTCAATATATATAGTAGGTAGGAGGGAAATAACAAGCACGAGATCAAGAGAAACAATAAATCATCTTGCTGCAAAGAAGACAGAGAAAACAATACCAGACGGTCACATGCATCATGAAGAGTTTTAGTCTTTGTTGTTACTCCTTGATGTTGAAGCTGTAGCTCATTAAATAGGTCAAGTGTTTCATCAACCTGCGCAGGAGAAATCCTAAGGTCAATACTGAAGCAGATGCCTTATAATTTCTTGGCAAGATAAGACCACAGCAATGGGGAAACCTGCCTGGTGAAGTATATCATCACAAGTCTGGATGCGCTCAGTTAAAGTATTGACATAGTGTCGATACTTTTCCTCTGTCTATGTCAGAAAAGAACAAATCATTTAGAAACATTTCAACTAATGTTTCCCAACTTTTACACCTAGGAACAACATGACTATCACTAACCTCAGACTTCATCGCTGATTCAAGATCAGTAAACCATTTGTAAAACTGTAACAAAAAAAAAAAAAAAAAAAACATACGAATTAAAGAAGCATTAGTACACATATCAACATATCAAAATGCAAGAAAAGAAACACCCATAGATACAAATGCAACTCCCATAGTAGTGCATAAAAAACTTCTTAATCAAATCAGCTAAGCTCAGTCTTCCTCCAATCAAGCTGCAGGATAAGAGAATTACCTGATTAGTATTAACCAAAACAGCCTCAATAGCTCCAGAATCTCCAAAGTTTGTATCCTCTGTTGAGACTGACACGCCATTCTCGGGCCGGTGAACATTCTCATGTACCTAAAACCATGAACTAACACTGACATCAAACAAACAAAAATGGGAAACATTATTGAACAAACATCCGAAACGGAGAACTCCAGACTCACAAGATTAGCAGGAAATGGCCGCTCAGCAACTGCGTGAGATAAAAAAACTATAGCTGCTTGTTGCTGCTCTGTCAAAGGAGCACTCTGTAAAGGGAAGTAGTAACACCACATTACAATTCAGTATATTCTCAACAAACAGAGCATCATTCAGATCCAATCTCTTAATCTCATCAATGGATTTTTTCTGGATCCAATTGCAGGATCTGGAGTTCAGATTTGTGATTAGAACCTCGCGAGATTACCTGTTCCCAAGTGGAAGCGAAATTATAGCCTTTGGAAATGGCTCCAGATTTGGGGAGACTAGAAGATGATGATGCTGCTTTAGTCGCCATGTCTATGGCGGATTCTTCGAGCTAGAGAAATTTCGAATCTCGGCTTTGGATTTGATTCAGTCACTGGGGAAGAGAAAGACGATGTGATCTAAACTTGAAAATGTGTTCAATTTTGCTGGGTTAACTTAATTGCGATCCAGATAAGAGTTACATACACAGTTTACACGAAATTAAAACGCCAGCACGAAAACGCTTTTCCGCGTTAGCGTTAGCAACAAACGCTAAACGCTAAACGCAATACGAGGATTTCGATTCTGTCTTTTAATCTTTTTATTCAGGGGACCATTTACGCACGACGAGATCAGCCGGCGTTTAGGGGTTTGGGGCTCCGTGACGATCGTCATAGAGGAGAGCTGTCACACGACTCACACGTGCTTCGACTTACGCTAAAATTACCACTTGTATATGTCATCTATTGCAAGTTAATCCTTAATTGCTTTTAAATTATACTTTTTGGCCCCAAAACTTACAGATTTGAAGTTTCCGAAAAGTTAATTTGGATACCATATTTAACCCATAGAAATCATGAGTGACACGATGAGACCAATTTAAAGACAATTAAATTAAATTAAATTAAACAATCTATTAGCTAAATCTGTGATAGGGTATTTAACCCAATGAAATTTCAGGAGTAACACGATGAAAACAATTTTAAGAGAAAAAAAAGATAAAACAATATATAACTAAACTGAAAATGAATAAAATTGAAATTAGAATGCGTGGTTAAGAAAATAAAAAAACTGTAAGGTGTGGTTATAAGTCGTATCAACTGTCGTCAAGATGTGTGCTTTTCATCTCCAACTACATCATTATTTTTAGATTATTATTTTTTGTATTTTTGTTTTAATTTGACTAAGGTGTAATTTGCTGCGCCTCGAAAATTCTTTCTTGGTGGCTGATAACTACGCCCAACTTAATCATATCTATACGCCAACATCCATTTCGGTTTTCCGTTATTATACTTCACCATTAAAAACTAAATTTATTATATAAAGTTTTCTAAAAGCTCTATCATCAAAACTTTGATACTTTGCATACTATCACACAACTGTATTCAGTTTAGAAACAAACAAAGACATGCAACCATTTTTTCTTTTTCTTTAGAATTAAACATATATAACCGGTCAAAACATGTAGTCTAGTTGTTTATATAGTAATGTCCATGTGTTACCGTCCAAATTCAAACCTACAAAGATACATGTTGCTAACCAAAAACAAACCTAGATTTAACCAAATTTCAATTAATGTTGTAAACTCTTATCATTATCGTGTAATTAATTTATGCAGTATTAGTAGCAAAATTGTACAGTATATACAATGAAAAACGTTTAGTAGCGTGCTAAAGATATTTTATGGGGAGATAAAAACTCAACAAAATATTTTAAGGAGTTAAATAAACTATCATGTTGCAGTCAACCAAAAAAAAAAAAAAAAACTATCATGTTGAAAAAGTGAAAAAAGTTTTACTTCAAAAAAACAAAATCTGACCGGGTACGTATACGCGTGAAAGTCAGGAACCACTTCAATCATTTATATCTAACATAACTTCGATCTATATATACTACTATTAATCTGCAATAACATCGTCCTATATATATATATATGAGGGAATTTACTTTTCACTGGATGTATCTATTCATCCAATATATTATTCTTATTAATTTCTTTGGTTCACATAAGTTATGGATAGTTTGCAAGGAACTATATATGTGGATGTAGGAGTTTCATTTGCGCATGATCTTGACCGTAAGCATATACTTGATTAGTCCACGGATGTAAATGCATCCATTTATCTTCCTTACACGATATATTTTGTTCTCTTGAGTTAACCACAAAGCCGTTTTTTTCTTTCCAAATTAAGAACGCCGCCATATGAGATTTATATGATTATTATTTTTGTCACAGAATATGATTAGACATTTAAACATGTAAATTAATTCATCTCATACAAGAGAAGCTAAACAAATAGATTCAAACATACTGATAAGTGATAACTTTGATAGGTAACAGCCCGATGATATTACATAGACCTTGAGAATGTGGGTCTTTGTCACATTTTGATCAGGTAAGATCAGCTCACTAATTAGTGATTTTACACATCAAACATACATGCATGCTAAAGATCTAAAGACTAAAGTCTTGTATACTTATACGTACGGACTAAATAGTTAAGCTAGAAATTTAGGGTTTACAGCAAAGAAGCTAATCCTAGGAGGCATGAGAGCTTCCAACAGACAAAAAGTCGAAGAACGGAACACGACTTTCGTTTTCCTTGTCCGACTCATTGGGGTTGCTTTGATCTGAATCCTGATCAATAATCTCGCTCTTGTTTGAATCCGTGTTTACTTGCAGAAAGTTGTAGAACTCCATAGGTTTTTTACTCTGGTTTGCTGAGATGGCATAGAGAAAAAAGGATCAAAATTATAATCTATGTGGATTACAACTGGAAATGTATATATAGAGATAACATAACGTAATGACGGAATTGTGATATATCACTATGACTACATGAATATTATTCACATAATTTTAAAACTCATCAGAAGATTTGATTATGCAATGAAAACGCAAACATAATATTATCAACACTCTGATTAACACGCAAACACATTTATAGGAAATGGATAATTTTCCATCATTTTTGAGTTTACCTTTGGCATTCAATGAAATCTTTCCGGTGAAAAACTCCTTGAGGAACTGAAGATGACTAATATGAGAGAATTGGTAAGGGAAATTTATAACGTTTGCTGGTAATAATCTCTTCCGATCACCGGAGTTATTATTACTGTTATAGCCACCAGAACTCATGATGATTTGTTCACTCGCCATCAAAGAAGAAGATGAAGTCGTCGACGAAGGAAGACGAGGCTTGGAGCCGGTTTGACGTGTGCGACGAGCCATGATGACATGCCAATGGTTCTTGACGGCGTTGTCCGTTCTTCCGGGGAAAAGCCTTGCGATGATCGACCATCTGTTCCCGTGGATCCGATGAGCCGCTAAAAGTCTTTCTTCTTCGTCTTCCGTGAAAGGGTTTCGGTTTATTCTCGGATCCAATTGGTTAAACCATCTTAATCTACAACTCTTACCTGCATATACATATCAAACACATAATTAATATCTCAAACCTTAGTTTTATAATTATATATATGGACCAACCCTAGAAGATACTTTACCAGATCGACCAGGGAGCTTGAGGGCTATGGCGTTCCAATTATGAGGGCCGTATTGTTCGACAAGATCCTTGAGCTTCTCGTCTTCCGCTGGTCTCCAATGGCCTCGACTGCACATGATCCTTTTCTTCTTTACGCCGATCTATCTAATCTCTTAGTTCAAGTATACAGATCCAAACCAAGACAAGATACAAGAACAAAGAGAGAATATCACAAGAAAGAAAAAAACACAGACGTTCTATCAATAACGTAGGAAACTATTTGGTGCGTTCATGTATTTTATGTACATATATGATTTTATGTACATATATGATATATGAACCCTAAGTTTTATTTTTAGGAAAGGTTGGGGAAGATGGGTATGTGGGAACAAGAAGAAAGCTGAAGAGCAACTGCACGTATATATAATAGAAAGTTAAGTTATAGTATATATTTAAAAAAAAAAAAAGAGAATAAAATAAAATCCGTTAGAGAGTCGGGAGCGTTTGGACGGACCTCTCTACCGGAGACTGATGCCAACGTCTTCCCTAACCAACACAACACCTCCTTCTAAGTAATCTACCTTATTTTTTCTCTTTTTTTTTTTTTTTTTTTTTATAACTTAGATTCTAATTAGTTAATAATATTGATGGAATGTATATAAGTTCAAATATAAGGGTAGAGATTGCTTGCTGTGGGCAGAATTTCGTTAACCTCTCAACGTCTCATCGTATAGTATTAATTTAAGGTTTTATTTAAGTTCTAACCTACATCCGCTACTTCAAGCCACCAATACTCATCTACGTTTGTGTAATCTTGGGCAACATACGTATCATACAAGAAATATCTTCTTCTTTTTTTTTTCAATTATAAATAAAGATCTATAGATACATAACATATGTATCAAAAAAAAAAAAACTTCGATTAGAAACTACTAAATTTTGCTATATATATATATATTTGATTTTAAATACTTATATATACTATTGTATTGCGATGAATTATTGAAATGTTATTTAATTTTAATGTTGTTCCTAATAAATATACCTCTCCATATGCTTATAATTAATTGTAGGTTATTTTCATGAATCTGTAATATTCCTAAGAAGCTTATATGTATTTATTGGGTATTTCTAGAAACATTACGTTACATTAGATAGATAATATGAGATCTTTGTTATTTCATGATGTATATGTGGATTTCAAGTACATTGCCTTTTTTAGTTAATGTGGGATGCTGATGAAATGCTTAGAAACTTTTAAATACCTATAACATTTAATAAATTATGGAAATAAAATCCGAAAAGGAAAAAACATGAGGAAAATGAGAGAGTTTGGTAACAATGTTGTGGACTTCTGGTTTAATGGCATATCATTTATAAATATTGATGGATAGGTTCTGATAACCTTTCAGACCTAATCAACGTTTTCTCTAAGCTTAATTTGGAAAATATAATGGCCAACGTGGAGACAATACAACTAACTTTTTCAGCTAAGTTAATTTAGATCCTTTAACACCGAAGCCTTAAAAAACTATCCATAATTCAGATTCTTTTAGCAAAAGTTACAATGGGAGTTTTCTCTTATAAAGTTATTTCAATATTTAATAAATAAATATCTTATGTACATAAATTGCAAATAAAAATATAAGGTATATAGAATATAGAATATTTGATGACATGAATTAGCAAATTATTCATGTGGTCAAACATTTAGTCGTTAAAAAAAAAAAAAAACGTTGGTCAAATATTTGGTCTCCAAGCACGTCATTAGTGTCTCTCTTGTCCAAAACGGAACTTTATAGGTTTCGTATTTTCAGGACTAAAAACAGGAACGGTTACATTGAATGTTCCGTGTGATTATTCTAACATCTCTGCAATTTGTTTTTTTTTTTTAATTCAAGCAGAACCTAAATAATTTGCTGGTAAAGTTAAGTAGGAAAAAAATAAAAACAGAGTTAGTTGGGAAAGAAGCTATAACCAACTTCACTTGTTTCTATTGGTAGTTAGGAGAGAAGCCTTCTTCAGTTTCGAACCTATCATAACTAAACTAAACCTATTTGCCTATTTTCTACAAGAAGACTCATTCAACTAAACCGGATTTTAATTACACTAAACCGGTACAGTATACCATATCGGTTCTCATTTTTCAACTGTATGGTACTTCACCAAATGCTGACAGACGAACAGTCATGTCTTCAGTCTTCACCAAGAGTTCTTGAGATTTGAACCCGTTACCAGAATTGGTGAAACCTCGTTTATCTTAGCTGAACGATGAAGCCAGACTATTCAAGAAACATATTGTTTAAGAATTTCTCAAATCAAACTCGAAAATTCTCAGAGATTAGAGAGCAAAAACACAAGGTAAATCAGAATAATTATGAACCATAAGAAAAACAGATCAGTTGTGTTCATTAATGGAATGCTAAGGATCATATAAAACTCGCTCTGTTTACGCAATGGTGAATACAATGACTTTGGGCGAACAAGTTAAACATATTATATGCCGTGAAAGCATTCACAAAGAAACCAACATAACCCATTAGACAGCTGACCTGGATAGGTCTCTTTGCTTTCAATACCATGATTCTTGGTCCAGGAGACAGTAATTTATGAAATTTCACCAGGGATCATAATCACGAAGAGCTCCTCTCGAGACAACAGAATTTGCATCGCAACTTCGAGACTGGTTCCCGCAGGTTAGTCTTATGGAATATCCAACAGTTTTCAGAGCCCATTACTTTCCTCTGAGTTTTGTACTTTTTCTCTTCTCACCGAGTGCGAAACGTCTAGCCATACTATGATTGTAAAACTTTTTCATATGTTCAGAAAGCTTATGGATTGCCTTGAGGTTACCAACCTCCGATAAACGCATCAAAAAAGAGTCAAACGCCTGATATGGCAGTTTCAGTCCTTTGTTCACAACCTCTTCCAGAAGAAAACACGCCTCTTTAGCTCTGTGACAGTCGAAAAGCCCATTGATCATAACACAGTAGGTTTCAATGTCTTGAGCACAGTCTCTTTTGTCCATTTCTTTCCATGTATTGAATGCTCTATCAGGATCATCCATTTCGAAAAACATAGATATCAGCATGTTGTATGTCTGGACACTAGGAACACAACGTGACTCTACCATTCTTCCATAAAGTTTAAGTGCTTCATCGCTCTTTCTATTCTCACACAGTACCCTAAGAAAGCAATTGTAAGTGACTATATCAGGCGGGTAACCTTTACTGCTCATCTCATCCAAGAACTTGTACGCTTCCTCAACCTTTCCAGCCATACACATACCTTCAATTACGTCCTTGTATGTTGACACATCAGGAAGACAACCCGTACTAATCATACGCCCAATTAGCTCAAAGCATTCGTCTGATTTATCATTCTTTGCCAACGCCACAATCATTAAAGCAAAAGTCTTTGCTGTTGGAGCAGAAACTGCAGAGCCTTTGGTTATCATAAAGTCGAACAATTCAGCTGCATCATCCACCATTCCAGCTTGGCAAAAAGCATCAATAGCAGCACAATAAGTGAAATTCTCCGGTTTATGACCAGCTTCAATCATCTCTTCAAGCAACTTCATCGCTTTTTTAGGGTCTCTAACTCTACAACACCCAAAGAACAAGACATTAAATGTATTCGCATCAGGTTTAACTCTATGCCTCATCCTTTTAAGCATAGCTTCACCCTCTTTTACCAAACCACACTTACACAGAGCATCAAGAAGCATATTAAAAGCATTAATCTCAGGCTGCGTCTTGACTCTAATCCGTTTCCTCTTCGCAAACTTCTGAACATGAGTCAAATACCTCTCACAGTACTTCCTAAGAATCTCAACTAAAACATCCACAGGAACAGAAGTTTTATTGTTTCTCTTCATGTAATCAAGCATATCAATCACAATCCTAAACTGCTTGTTCTTATACTTAGTACTTGACAATATATCAATCATCTCATTATAAGCAATAGGCTCATGTGAGTAATGTTCTTGATGTCCAGCCCAAGTAAAGAACCTAAAAGCCGTTTTTTCCTCATACTGAAGCCTTTGTAAGATCTTGCAAACCACCGGAGTTGTCAAATCGACGCCGGATTCATCAAGGGCTTTTTCCATATCATCATACGCATTCAAATTCGCCATTATAGCTTCGTGTAAGATTCCAACCGCATGATTAGAACCCTTTGTTCTAATATCATTTTCGTTGCAACAAACTAGTGATTGATCTTCGGAAACTTTTTCTCTACGGAAAATTTCAACTTCTGGGTCTAACAAAGTCGTGGAACAGAATGAATGACTCAAGAAGCTAAATTGAGAGGAGATTTTGCTGGTTTGGATAGAACCTAGACGAGAACTCAAGAAAAGTTCGGAGCTTTGTGGTGGTATTGTTGATGGATGAAATGAGAATCTAGAACGAACAAAAGAGGAGACTAGCCTTCGCATCATTCAGAAATCACCAGAAAAATAAACCCTTCGCAAGGGCAACAGAGGAAGTGACTGAGAGAGAAAGGGAAGTAGGAACCAGAGGAAGAGACGACGGCGATGGAGAGGGATGGGCTTTGAGTTGGGCTTTCTAATGGGCTTCTTTTATTGAGGCCGTTTCATTAAATTTCATTAACATTTTTCCACGACTGAAAAAGGAAAAACAATTTTATGCTGATTTAGAGGGTCTCGTTGGAAATATACTAATTGACGAAAAGCATAACCAAATTGCAAACAAGTTAACCAAATCAAAATCAAAACCAACTAAACCATAAATCGAGAACTCCACTCCTAGTTTATCTTAGAGCCAAAATAAATAATTATTCGTATCTCTAAGACAAGACACTTGACATCATGTAGAGCGACGATCGCGCCTATCTCTTACAGTAACATTTAATGCTTGTTGATGTTCAATTAGTCTCCTGTGGGATGTTTCTACACATTATATGCAACAAATACTATTTTAATGGATCGAAACTTCCTAACTAGCTAAGAAAAATAAAGTTTATCAATCTTGTTTATGTGTAAGTCAATATGACCCAAAAAGGCATCCCATGTACCGTTACATTTAAATTTTAAAATTGAATGCACAATCAATTATATCTATAAAAAAATCAAACAAAACTCAACAAATCCCTTTTATTAACCAACTAGAGGATTCAATACCTTGATTTTCTTGTAAATATCGAATAATTATTTGATAAGAGTGTTTTTTGTTCGTTACATGAAAAAATAAAATAAATAAAATTCAGTTTCTATAAATGGAAACCAAGTCGTAGACGAAACAAACACAAAAAGATAGCTTGATCCGTGGGTAAACATCGACCAACAGTATAAAAATAACGGAATGATTGAAGACACGTGTCGTCACCAACCGCCCTGCCACCCTTTAAAATTAAATTTTGCTATAAACCGTTGGGGCGGTGACTCGGTAAGACAGTCGTGATCTCCTAACCGAAACTGATTCATGAACCTGGACACGTGTCCACCTTCCACTGGTTTCCACAAATATCTTCTTGCGTCAAGAGTACTTCGTCCCCGCCCAAAAAAAACAGCAACGTCACGTGCTTGACAATACCGACACGTGGACTGTATGTGACATCACTAATATTTCCATTTATTTATTACCAAAAAATAAATTTGAGCAAATAGTGGACGTGGGATGCTTATGCATAGGCCGGTGGATTTTGTCTGTGACTCAGTATTTTTGTGATTCAATGATATTATAGAAACCAAAAGATCTAACAGATTCAATGATATTTTAGAAAGTGACGGTCGATTGATGTCATGTAACACATATTTAGTAGAAATAGTCCAATTTGATCAATTCGTAGCACGTAGAAATAATATAGAATATATTACATATACACAAGTTTAAATACTGTAAATCCTAACGTACGAGGCACTTGACTATATATAGAAGAAAATATACATATTTAAAATTATTAAGAAAATGAAAGCTTTTGTATGATTAGGAGAGGATGGTGGTAAGGACTTTCCGATTTTTATAAATTAGAAGTATGGAAACCAAACGGATCCATGCGTATGCATGTTGTAGGATAAGCATCGATAATGGTGGACATCATCCTCCATACACATATATATTTTATAGTCATGAGATAATTTTGTTATACCTTGAAATTCTAGGTGGTTAACAAAAAAAAAAAAAATTCTAGGTAGTTTGTCTTTTTGGTTGGTACACCGTACATGCTAGGATTAAATTAGAAATCACGACGAGCATTTTGTAATGAAATTTTTGATATAATAACACTTTAATAATAAATTTTTAGTTTATAAATATAACTTTTGAATACAAGACATACTAGCATTTCTTCCAAATGAAATTCCATAAACAATTTTTTTTTTGTTAAACATGAAATTCGATAATTTACTTTGTTTTATTTTGTTTGTATAAAAATTTAAAATCCTTAAAATTTTTGCTTTTTTGGCAATATGGTCTAATGGTTAAATAGCTCATACTCAATTTGAAAGATTAAAAATTTTTGATTTTTTTTTTTTTAATTTAGCTATGGTTAACTACTTGCTAGAAATGGATCTCCAAATCATATTTTCTTTTGAAATTGTATTTATTTATCTGTTAGTTTGTATTATGATTTTTTTTTTTTTTAAATAATACTGTATAATTTATTTACCGTTAAAAAAAGAGAAATTCCCTCAAATAGCACAAAATGATGTTTTTGTTCCACAATTAGCACACATTTTTATTTAGGACAAAATAGGAAGTTTATAATATAATTTTTTTTGTTTTGGTTAACTATATTAGTATTTAGGGTTTAGTTTTTAGGAGTAGAGGGTAAAATTTAGGATTTCGGGCTTAGGGTTTAGGGTTTAGAAAACCCTAAACACTAAATCCTAAAAATATGAAATTATGACTATCATTTACTAAATATGTTATTTGTGTCATAAATAAAATGCGTGCTAAATATGTCATAAAAACTAAATTTTGTGATATTTTTTTAAAAATGGTTCAAAATGATAAAAATACCGGAATTCCATTATATAATTTAAAAAAGTGTAGTAGATCTATAAAAAGTAAAAATTTCAACAAGTTTTAATAATTAGAGGAACGGGGCCGTACTTTGGGTAGGGGAGAGAGAGAGGGTACTCCAAAGTCGAAAGAGCATTAATTTTCTCCATAAAGTTGAAATTTGTGCCCCGAAGCTCTCTTCTTCTTCATCATCTTCTTTGATCCTCTGTTCTCTCACACCCCCCATCCTCTTTAATTATCGTTGTCTCTCGCTTGAACCAGTATAAATCCCATTGTTTCGATTCTCGAATCCAACACCATTATCTCTCTCGTTTCCATTTCGCAATATCTTACCTCTGTTGAAACAGTATGAGCATTTCTTTGAATGGTAAAGTTCTTCTATTTCTCGAATTTTGAGATTCAAAATCTCTAAATATTCATTCCCTTTCTCGCTCCGGGTCTGGAATTAGGGTTTTTGAGGTTTATAGTTTGTTGTCTGGGGTCAATTCGAGTTTTTGAAAAAAAAAAACCCAATTTGGTTATGGTTCCAGGGGATAAATGTTGCTTAAGGTTTTTCTTAATTCATAGATTGAAGTATTCGTAGCTCCCTTTGTCTATGTATTAGCATTATCCTTGATGAGCCTTCACTCAAAATCTTCGTTTTTTTTTTGTCCCATGTCAAGTTGCTTCTTCTACTTGGAAAAATTAAATCCTCGTTTTCTAATGTATATTTCCAGGATTTTGTGGTTGTGAACAGAACATTGAAAAGTTTCATGCTTTCTCCGTGAGTCACATGTTCTATTTTTTTTTTGCTGATTAATAAGTCTCTCTTTTTTTTTTTTTCCTCTTGCAGCAATCACTTGAATTAAATGTCTTTTAGCCAATAAATCTGATAAACGTCAACAGGTAGGTGAGAATATCAAAACTCTTTGAAAACCACGTCTATCTGATGGCTTTTTATTTGCTTGTTTGCTTCTGCTTGTACATTTGTCTAAAAGTAGATTATTTTCAAATTTTTGGGGGAGTTCTGGTCACGTAGAATTATGAATTTTCTAGTATGGCAGATGCCTCGTGAGCTAGTTTAGCTTTATCTTATGAATTTTAGTGGACAAGAAAGGAGTTGGGCTGTTTTTGGTTGGACATTAATTAATTTTAGTCTCCTTGTGTACCATGTTCGATGTAGGATCATCTTATTTTATCTGCAGAGATTGAATTTGGTCAGTGTTAGGGGGATGTAAAATTTTTAATCCTAGGCTAATCTCTGTTTCTATTTTTACCTGTGGGATTGTAGATTTGTTAAGCTCTAGAAATGGGATGCTTTGCATCAACGCCAAAGGACTCTGGGGGAAACAGAAGAAAGCCAACGAGCATCGGGGACGTTTCAGTGTATGTACCAGGTTTAAGAATACCCAAGCCTGTGGAGTTTTCTCAGTTGGGTGATCAATTGCCAAAGACTCTAGTGGAGCGTTTGACAGCTTTAAGAACGCGAATAGTTGTGATGGCAAATCAAGAAGGACCAACGATAACAAGAACTAGGAGGAAGACACAACATGGTATGGAAGAATATCTTTTCTCTCTTTCTCCTTCTTTCTATCTTCAAACTCAACAGAATTGTTTATCGCAGGAGGTTCAACGCTTGCGGATCTCCATCAAGCTTTGGAAGATTATCTTCCTGTTCTCTTAGGATTAACTAAAGATGGTAAAATACTATTTACATGCTACAGAATCAAGATCTTGTTTGGTTACAGATATTCTGACATGCATTCTTTTCATGTTTAGGTAGCCTACAATTCAAAGTACAGTTTAATTGGGTAAATCAGGAAGCCGAGGAAGAGGTGTGTTGATTAGAAAAATTTGTCTCTCTAATTGTGCTGTTTCGTTCGTTGCTTCACTTTAGTTTTTACAATGAAGGTTGTTGATTATATATGAAAATATTATTTACCTCTACCAGGAAACATCCCTGTCAAACGTTTGGTATGAACTATTATCGGTTTTGCATCTAATGGCAATGCTACAAATGTCACAAGCCAATTTACTGCTTCTTCCTAGAGGTTCCAGTGATGGGTACCATCCAAAAGTATCAGAAGGTAAGACCTGCAAACTTTGCTCAAACTTCTTCAGTTCCGTAAGAAAATCACTCATACATCTTTGTTGTTTTTCTTGAGATTTCGCTTCCTCTACACATTTTCTTGAAAATTCATAAGCTCCACTTCTCCATTAATGGAACTGTGAGATGTATTGACTCCTCTTTAGTCATCTAACAACGGATTAGAGGGTTCCTTTTGATGCTCTAGTGAAGAAATTTGATAGATAGTTCACAGATAGATCAGCAAAATAACAATGCAAAGATCCATCCTTCTAGGATCATCTAGATGGATAGATAAGTCTGGCAGGTAGAAAGATGGAATGAATGTACTGTCCATGAAGGCTATAGAGGAAAATTACTTTGTTGAATTAGTATTATATGGACAATCCAGTTTCGTACTGCCTGATAATGCTTCAGTCTCTGTTGCCTTGCTTTCAGGCAGCTTCTCTGCTTTCATATTGTTAAAATGTAACAGTAAGGTCCCTCAGGCTTAACGATATGCTTGTTTAAATCTTTTACAGAAAACAGGCGAACTTCAATCGATATCTTCTTAAAGGCAGCTGGATACCTTGACTGTGCTGTTAGGCATGTCTTCCCTCAGTTTTCATCCGAGCAAAGGTTCATATCTGACTAAGTTTCTAACGTCAACCATTGTCAACAATTCTGATCAATCTGGTGACACAATGGTTGTTTTTCCTTGCCTCTTTTTCAGGAGAAGTTTACCAATTGACCTAGCAGAAGGAGCTCTAAGGGCGCTTTGCTTGCAAGCATTAGGCCAGGTAAAACCACTTTTTTGTTGGGATAATATATTTAACTAGTTATGATTTGTTACATGTTTTTCCTAGTTTATTGTGAATATCCTCGTCATGTTCAACTAATTAGAAACTCGGCCTATGTTAGAAGTAGTTTATGTAGATAGGTACTTTTGAGTTTTTTTTTATAATAGACATTTGCGCTCTATTAAAGGTCTAAACTTTCTGATTTTAGGGTGTTGACATCCAACTTGGGATGGCGATTGATAGTGCAAAAGCCACACTTGCAGTGAAACGAAGACTTGCGTGTGAAATGGTGAAATACTGGCAGCAGGTGATCCCTTTACCTTATCAAATTTGTTTTTTGTTTTCTTGTATAACATTTTTTGGTCATCACTTTATTATTAATAATGAAGTGAGACGCTAGAAAGGTTAGCTGTCTTAATGGGAGTAGTGTGTATTATCCACTTTAGATTAATGGGACTAAAAAACCAAAACCAAAACGAAAGAGCAAAAAGAAGTAAGTGGTTGGTTCACCATCATAAAAGAGTCACTAACTTGTACCTGCTGATCACTCATGTTTCATGTGGAAAATGGGATTAAAATTGCTTAAAAAGTTGTTGTACCATAAATTACAAAATATCATCACTAAAAGTTTCTACTAATTTATTCTATAGTGCTCGTTTACGTACTGAAAAAAAAAACCCCAACAAGAAAGTAGAAACCTTGCTTGATCTGGTCAGTGGTTAAGTCACGGAAAAATTGACAAGACTCTCCTTTGTAAATCTGGTTGTGAAATTTATGATGTGTTTCTCGCGATAAAAAGCTCTCTAACACTTGTTGATGGACATTGTTCAGGCACAAGATAACATAATGAATCTTCCATTAGCAAATGGGTGGGGCGAAAAGCATAAGCTCTTTGTTAAGTGGAAGCATGTTGAAGCTAAGGTACTGTTTGGACTGTCTTTCTCTCTTTCTTTTCGAACATCATCGGATCTTTAGAGTTCACATAGAGGATTGAGAAACTCTGTTATCTGTACAAGGCTTCAACTTTTGTCTTCTATTTTCACTAAGACATTTGGCATCTCTGTGTGTTTATTATTATACCAGGCTGCAGCTTACTACTACCACGGTTTGATTCTTGATGAAGGAAACACAGAGAAATTGCATCGCATGGCGGTTGCTGCCTTACAAGCTGCAGATGAGTGTTTGAAAGAAAGTAAGAAAGCAAGTGAGGCGTTTAACGCCTCTTCACCCACGTCAAGGTAAATCCTTCTTCTGTGCCTTTGTAGATGGATCGCCTATATCTGTCTGTCTATATTCAGTCATTAACATCCATCCAAATTTCTTCAGGACTCCACCACTTTTTGGGACAATGAAGTATCTATCAGAGAAAATACCGAAAGACACTTCAAGTAAAGTCAGGATAAACCGTGATCTATACTCACATGAAAAGTGAGATTCAGTTTGAGACTTTGTTCAGTTTTCTCTCGTCTTTTGCTCTGATATTATAAGCTCAACCTTTTTTTCTGTTGTTCATTTATGCTGAATTATAGGATCATGGAGACAGCACCGACGCTTCCTGATTTTGCCTTGGCATTAAAACCCGATGACTATCAACTTCCTCCTGTAGATGCGTCATGGTTAGCAGACAATCTAAAGACTGAAAAACACACCAAATCACAATAAGGGCAACCAAAGATAGATCAGTGAATAGAAGAATGCATATTACCTTATAGAGTTACAAAGCCAGTGGCTGCAATAGAAATACAAATGGTATAGCTCTATAATCTACTCTTACGATTTCTCCAAATGTCAATAATATCTGTGTGAAAGAAAGATGTTCTGTATTCTGTTTGTTGTATTATTGTTTATTCAGTGCAATAAAATTCTATTCTTTCTGTTCCGTATTCATGCACAACATCTACAACGGCCAAGCAAAATGGTCGGTTCTGTTTTTTCTTTTCTTACAAAGATTCGGTTTAGAGCTTACAAAATTACAAAAAAAAAGTAAAAGTTAGAACTTGGCTAATCACCGGTGAGAGCTCGAGGGCTATGGTCGATAGTGGAGAGAGACATGCCTGACTGAGCTACGGCTCTGACAAACGCCATGTTTGCAGTCAATGTGGGAGCTCCCCATCTATCACCTGTCCCAAACACAATCTTGTTCTTCATTGCTAACTTCCTTGTTGTTGGGAGTCCCATCACACGCCCACTGGGATTGTCATTCACCACCCTGCACCAATCACATTCCATCATTAATCACAATTAAAATGAGTAAAAAGTATTGAACTTTGAGATTCTCTGTCGACACAGAGCATAATGTACTGAAATTGAGTGAGTTACATTAGGCTCTTCAACAACTGCTCAGCTCTGAGTTTCTCATTAGGTCCAGCATACATAGACACTAACTCCTTGAACTCTGAAAGAACACTCTTGCATATAAGCCCTCGCTTCCCTGTTAATACAGCTCCCATTTTGACAAGAACTGGCTTCTCAATTTCAGATTTCGCCTGCGTATGCTGAAAGTGTCAATTTCACAAAAAGTTCATGTTTTGATACACTATGAAATAAGCTCAATGGGTAGTACTAGTAGTATTATTACCTGATCAATCACAAAGACTGTGTTGCCCTTAAACTTTTCCTCTAATTCAATCTCAGGCGTAACCACGATTTTCTCAGCACATCCGTTACTAATTCCAGAAACGAGAGCAACAAGAACTGTTGTATCGAAATTTATGAAGCAGTCTTCACCAAGCAATCTCATGGAGGAGATTACAGAAGAGAAAACATCATTTTGAGTTAGCTCTACGACCTCTGCTGCTTGAACTACAACCTCAGGTTCAGGAGAAGCACATCCATCTAGAAGCTTGATCTCAACAGAGACTGCTTCTTTATATGATCTGGTTCGCTCAACGCTAACCCATTCTCCTTCCACCGTTTCCTCACAATCGAAATCGAGCATTGAAAAATCCGAATCCGTGGAGCGGAAGAAGTCCAAATACACAGCTCCAAATTCGTCTTTCAATTTCTCGTAAATTGAACAAGGAAGACCATTAGCGAAGAATAGAATCACCGAAGAAGGTTTAAGCGTGGTTGTGGAATGAGCAGCGGCGAGAACTTGTTCGATTCTCGACCTTAAACCTTTGCTTCCATGGCGATCTCCACTCCAAGAGATGTACCTTGGGTTTCTATCGGAGACGATGATCCACACAGGAACCTTTCCAAGAGTGCATACGAGATCAACATGAACGGCACCAATCGGAAGAGGAAGCGGTTTGCAAACGCGTGAAACGCCGGTGATACAAGGAAGCTGCAAAATCCGTACGACTGACTCAATATGGCCAATGTTGACACTGCAGGACTAAACTCAAAAGTCAGAAATCAGAGAGAACGATAGTGAGAGAAAGATATGGTGAAAACAGAGAACCTGAGAGGTTGTGGAGAAGTATCGGTAGAGAGAGACGAGAGGAATGAGAGCTCGGAGGAAGCGAGCTTAAGGAGAGTGCGACGGCACGAAGCAGTGATAGCTGTTGATAAAGGAAGCTTCTCGATTGTCCTTATAACTGATTTGCATCTCTTCTGCGCTGCCTCTATCTCTCTGATCTCCATGGCCATCACCGTCGTCTTCTTCGGCGATTTCTGGCTTCGTCTGGGGGAGCTCCGAGTCTCCGAGACACTAAGGAAAGAGACTTAACCGACTTAAAATCGGTACAAGAATAACCCGGTTGGAATAGACCAAATTGATATTCCGGACCGGTGTACGTCTATAACTCAAATTCCAACGAGTGCTTCAGCGAAACCAAAATTAAACTATAGTTATGATCACATGTTGTAAATTTCAGAAATTTCCCAAAATTAATTAGTATTATTTTATAGTTAATTAATAGAAATAAAAGTATCAAACATGTATTAGTGTATGTTACTTATAATTATTTTTCAAATGTTAACTGTTTGTTGATCAATTTTTACCAATGAAAAATTTCTGAATTTTTGGCCGCCTAAACAGACGTCTAATTAAACACATAAATGGTCAATATATTCAGAAGTTAAAACAGTGGTTATGATGGTTAAGTTTTTTTAAAAAAATTTTACTCCTACTTAACAGAATGGTTAATTTTCAATTATTATCAAATATCAATAACTATATATATAGTTTCCCTTTTTATTAATATATACAGTTTTTTGTTTGTTTGTTGGTTTTAAAATTGAATGTTAAGATGTATATATAAAGTTAATGGACATAGTAATATAGATCTTTGTTTTTGCCACATACCTTTTAATGTTATTTCCACATGAACCCCAAGAAAAGCAAAAGGTACAAAATCTGATTTTGCTTCAACAAATAGAAATCAGGCATATTCTTTTTTGTTTACTTGCACACTTAGCTTTCCCAACTTTTATTTCTAACGAATAATCTTCTCCCCTATCCTTCTCCTTCTAATCCTGTCCCCTTCATAGCATATTACGTTGCGGTATCTATAAATACATTGTGATTTAACCATGTTTCAGCAAACTACTTCATCTCAATCATTCAATATTCTTCTTGAGGTGAGTTTGATCTTCTGTTGTTTCTCAAAAACATGGCTTTTGCATCTCCAGCTATGCTTCAAAGATCGGATTCAATCGCTGACAAAATGCCCGATGCTTTGAAACAAAGCCGGTTCCATATGAAGAGATGTTTTGCCAGGTTTCTAAAACTTTCAAGATCACTCTATGAATTTGTTTTTTTTTTTTCCTTTTTCTTTTAGCTTACATTTTGATGCTATTTGGATCCCTTATATGCTTATGTGTGGAAAAAATGTTGTAGCTTTGTTGGAGGAGGAAAGAAGCTAATGAAGCGTGAGCATCTGATGAATGAGATAGAGAAGTGTATAGAAGATAGCCGTGAACGCAGTAAGATCCTGGAAGGACTGTTTGGTTACATTCTCACTTGTACTCAGGTAATGAATATCTTCATTACCATTTAGCAATTAAACACGGTTTAGTTTGTGTTTATACGAAATCGCGGTTTAAACTACTCAGGAAGCAGCAGTGGTTCCACCGTTTGTTGCACTAGCTGCAAGGCCAAATCCTGGTTTCTGGGAATATGTTAAGGTCAACTCTGGAGATTTATCAGTGGATGAAATCACAGCCACGGATTACTTAAAGCTCAAGGAATCTGTTTTCGATGAGTCATGGTTAGTAAAGAATCTACATATGGTGTGTGTTAATTGGCAATAGCCAGAACAATATTTGATCATATGGTGTAATCTTTTTTTTTGTAGGTCTAAAGATGAAAACGCATTGGAGATAGACTTTGGAGCGATTGATTTCACAACTCCTCGTCTTAGTCTATCTTCTTCGATTGGGAAAGGAGCTGACTACATCTCTAAGTTTATATCTTCTAAGCTTGGAGTCCAATCCCATAGACTAGAACCTTTGTTGAACTACTTGCTTCACCTTAACCATCATGGAGAGGTCATGATTTAATCATTTTTCTTGTTTTCCATTTTCAATTATCTTCTTGAAAATCTTATCTTATAACTCATTATAGTGCTTCGTCTCTGCAGAATCTCATGATCAATGATGATCTCAACACGGTTGCGAAGCTCCAGAAATCTCTGATGCTTGCTGTGATTGTAGTCTCGACTTACCCAAAACACACTCCTTATGAAACTTTTGCACAAAGGTAAAAAACAAAACTGCTCAAGATTCAACATTAGACACATATACGGATTCTTTATCTTCCAGAACAAGGATCTAATTGAAAAGTTACTTTCTTAGGTTGAAGGAGATGGGATTTGAAAAAGGTTGGGGAGATACAGCAGAGAGAGTGAAAGAAACAATGGTTATACTCTCAGAAGTTCTTGAAGCACCAGACAGTGTGAAGCTAGATTTTCTCTTTAGTAGGCTTCCCACAATGTTCAACGTTGTTATATTCTCTGTTCATGGCTATTTTGGTCAGCAAGACGTGCTCGGATTACCAGATACCGGAGGCCAGGTCATTGCGTAAATAAAATCTTGAATTTAATATTACATGCAAATCTTCCTGGTTATATAAACCCTTAGTGTATAATGATCAAATAGGTTGTTTACATTTTGGATCAAGTAAGAGCTTTGGAGGAAGAGCTTCTCATTCGAATTAACCAACAAGGCCTTGGATTCAAGCCACAAATTCTTGTGGTGACAAGGCTAATACCTGAAGCAAGAGGAACAAAATGTGATCAAGAACTAGAAGCCATTGAAGGAACCAAACATTCTCATATTCTCAGGGTTCCTTTTGTTACAGATAAAGGAATCCTTCGTCAATGGGTTTCGAGATTCGATATCTACCCTTACTTGGAAAGATTTACTCAGGTGAATTAATCATCTCTCTTTTCAAAATGTCTTCTTATTTTCTCAAAATTAATAACTCTTATTTTCAGGACGCAACGAGCAAGATTCTTCAACGCCTTGACTGCAAGCCTGATCTCATCATCGGAAACTACACAGATGGGAACTTGGTTGCATCTTTAATGGCCACCAAACTTGGTGTAACTCAGGGAACCATTGCTCATGCGTTGGAGAAGACAAAGTATGAAGATTCAGATGCAAAATGGAAGGAACTAGATCCCAAATACCATTTCTCATGTCAATTCACAGCTGATTTAATCGCAATGAATGTCACTGACTTCATCATTACCAGTACATATCAAGAAATCGCAGGAAGGTTGGTCTTTTTTTTTTGCATTAACATAAACAGTTTATATAAGAATCATAAAACTAAAATCTGTGTATGTGCTTTTGAGTTGCAGCAAGGATAGGCCAGGACAGTACGAGAGTCACACTGCTTTCACAATGCCTGGTCTATATAGAGTTGTCTCTGGTATTGATGTGTTTGATCCAAAGTTTAACATTGCTGCTCCTGGAGCGGATCAATCTGTATACTTCCCTTACACAGAGAAGCAAAAACGTTTGACCAAGTTTCATCCTTCTATACAAGAACTTCTTTACAATGAGAAAGACAATGATGAACACATGTAAGTAGTTTGAAACAAAAAAAAACTCAAAAACATCATATGATTTTTACCTAACTTGTTGACTCTTACCTATGTGGAAACAGGGGATATCTTGCGGAAAGAGAGAAACCGATCATCTTCTCAATGGCGAGACTCGACACGGTTAAGAACATAACCGGTTTGGTTGAGTGGTATGGCAAAGACAAGAGACTAAGAGAGATGGCTAACCTTGTAGTTGTTGCTGGATTCTTCGACATGTCGAAATCTAATGACAGAGAAGAAAAAGCTGAGATCAAGAAAATGCATGATCTAATTGAAAAGTATAAGCTCAAGGGGAAATTTAGATGGATCGCTGCTCAAACCGATAGATACAGAAACAGTGAGCTTTACAGATGCATTGCTGATACAAAAGGAGTCTTTGTTCAACCTGCTTTGTATGAAGCTTTTGGCTTAACTGTTATCGAAGCCATGAACTGTGGACTCCCAACGTTTGCTACGAACCAAGGTGGACCGGCTGAGATAATTGTTGATGGTGTTTCTGGTTTCCACATAGATCCAAACAATGGTGATGAATCTGTTACCAAAATTGGAGATTTCTTCAGCAAGTGTATTACAGATGGTTTGTATTGGGATAATATCTCTAAGGCTGGTCTCAATCGTATCTACGAGTGGTAAGTAGAGATTAATCTTAAACACACAAATCTTATCAGTTATAACATTACATTGGTTGTTTGTGCAGCTACACATGGAAGATCTATGCAGAGAAATTGTTGAAAATGGGAAGTATTTATGGATTTTGGAGACAGGTGAACGAAGATCAAAAGAAAGCGAAGCAGAGATACATTGAAATGCTTTATAATCTCCAGTTCAAACAATTGGTGAGTTTTTTTTTAATAATCAGATATGAAGATTAATGTTGATGATAGCTACAAAACTAACCTTTTAACATGGCTATGGTTTCTTGTAGGCCAAGAAAGTGACAATCCCGGAAGATAAATCTCTGCCTCTAAGACTGGCTTCACTCCGTAACCTCCTTCCCAAAAAACCAACATCTCTTGGAACAGGAACTAAGCAGAAGGAAGTCATAGAAACTGAAAAGACAAAACAGAAAAGTAAAGATGGTCAAGAACAACATAAGGTCAAGGCCGGAGAAGGAGAGGTGAGAGAGGGTTTGCTTGCAGCTGAAGCATCAGAGAGAATGAAGAAAGTTTTAGAAACTTCAGAAGAGACACATAAGCTAGAGAAGATGAAGATGGTGTACAGACAACAACAGAACCAAGGTTCTTCGTCGGTTCGGAACTTGTTTTGGTCAATCGTGGTTTGTCTCTACATCTGTTACATTTTGAAGCAGAGGTTCTTTGGTGATAACTCGGTCCACGAGGATTAAAAAGTGTGCTTTTGGATCGCAGGAAAAGTCAAAACAAAAAGATGTAACTCTGTAATAAATGAAACTACCATCTATGTAAAATTAACTAATAATAATATTTTATTTGGTCAAGGAAAAAACCTTAAATTTGGCTTTGTGAATTGTATTATTGTTTATAATCATATATCTTGGCTTATTAAATTGGACAACTGTATATATATTATACACACGTGTATCTATGTGCATGTATTAATTATAAAAATTTGTTGATGATAATATTTGAATTAATTTCTTAAGATAATAAATAAAGTAATGAGTCGGTCCATATGATAATTAAATTGGGATAGCTATATGGAGTAAGCAAACGAAGGCAGATACTGTATGTGAAGGTTCACTTTATTCAAGGTCCCAAAATAATTGTGGTAAGATGGGAAATTTATATCAATGCTTTAAGACTCTATTTAATTGCTTCTTCTTTTTCATGCCTAATGTCAATATTTAAGGAATCAAATAAGGCATACATGAGTGGTAAATTTAGTTTATCCATAAATTTATTATATTTACTTTACGTTGTAGCATTTATAATCTCCCATAATACATTTTTATACCATCAGAAAACATAATAACAAAAAGAAAAATTTTAAATCGGTTTAATTTCGAAGTTTATTTTTAATTATCAGGTTATTACAGTATCGACTTTTAGTGAACAAAAAATGAAAATCGCATGTAATTTTTAAAATTCTACTAGTACTTTTTTGTCAACGAAGTTTATATATTAAATTCACATTGTTGTCAAGTTTTCAAGTTTCAACCATATTTTTTTCTTCCCCAGTTTTCTATTTTGTATGCATATAGTAAAACAAGTTTGACTTTTGTGGATATACACTTCAAGTGTTAAAACGGTCCGAGTAGGAAACATCCAAGACTCGAGACGATCCAAAAACGAAAAAAGAGACATACAATCCTTAAAATATAAATAAAGTTTTAAGAATTAATAGATCTAAAAATTTGGTATTTAAAAATTATACTGTAATTAAAAAAGTCATAAATTGGACAAGCTATTGAATAACGTGCGAGGTTGCTAAATAGAGATGTGATTAAATCAGATAATACATAATAACGTAACCCATCTTATATAGAAAACAATGTAAAGTTAGTGCAACGTTCACACATTCATTGTATTTAGTAAATCATATTAGTCTGAATATATGATCTGCTTCAATAGATGACTACAATGAAGATAAACTATTATGCATAATATTTAAAACTGTGGGTAAGAAATGTATGTTTATATCTTCTCATCACACTCTTAACTTAGTTTTTTTTTATCGAAATTGTTTGATGCCTTTCCGGTGTCTTCATTGACGTCGTGAGAGGACTCTCTATGTCTTTCCTTTTTATTTTTCCTCAGCTCTTCAATCTAAGCCTAAGGTTTGGTTCGTTGCCTAATCAGATTGGTGGTTTAGTTTTGGCTCCGTAATGATGATACATCAGATTTTTTTTTTTTTTCTTATCTATGGCCGTGCGGATTTCGGTTTCTAGATTTTTATTTTTTTACCTTTTTCTACCACGTGTTAAAAAAATCAAAATGTTTATAGAAAATTTAAAATATATATGAAAATATCTAAAATGCCTATATATAGCTTCTTACATTTATACTTAATTTTTTAATTAAAAGTAATAAATCTTTACTTGCTTTATTAACAGTTAAAAATTGGCTAAATATAGGGAAAATAAATAAATTATAACAAGAAAGAAAAAAATATATAAAGAAAACAAAGGAAAAAGAGAAGAAGAAGATGAGATCAGCAAAAAGCCCAATAAAAGTTAAATTTTGTCATTATATGAAAATAAAGTGAGAAAATTCGCCGGAGAAAGTGGATAAAGTCCCCTGCTTTAACCCAACCACCGTCGAATTAACCCTTCCCGGAAACATAAAACTCAGCAAAATCACTCTCAAAGAAAAAAGAGTTAGTTGTAGAGAAAAAAGAGAGAAGAAGGTTGGTTCGGTCCTCTCTCTCTCTTCCCGAGTATGGTGAGAGTACTACTTAGCAGTAATGGAGAGAGCAAGAGACTTTAAAACCTTCTCTTTCTCTGTCATTTAAAACCCATCAGTTACGCAATTTCTCAAGTGAGACAGGTTGGGTTTGGGAGAGAGAAAGAGAAGAGAAGATTTTCGAAATCTGTAATGAATGTGAAGAGGTAAACAAAAACAAAAAAAAAAGATTAAAAAAGCACTAATGGCGGCTTTGTGGTGAAAGTCTTATTAGACAGATCGTATCACTTTCCATTTTTTTTCTCTTTCTAGGGTGGCTCTGTAGAAACAAGACGAGACATAATTACGCCTAAATTTCGAGTTTTTTTTTTCTTATTTTTTTTCCCTATTAGTTTTTTAGTTGAATTTTGGGTTTTCTGTAATCAATTTCTTGCCTAAAGCAAAACTCTTTCACCTCCCTTAAATTTCTCCTTTGCATCAGATTCTCTTCCGTTTCTTTTTCTTGTAATCTCTTCTGATTTTGATTTTTTTTTTTTTGGTGGGTGCATAAAAAGTTTGGAACTTTTTTTTTTTTTTTTGGTTCTCTGTGTTGGGTCTGTGTTAATGGCGACAGTGGTGTAAATGGTCCATTAGCAGTTTGTGGTTGGGTGAAAGGTAAAGAGAAAAAAAAAGTTTTTTTAGCCGTAGATTAAAGAGTGTTTTACTAGTGTCGTCGATACATACAAAAAAAAAACAAAATGAGTTTCGTAGTTGGCGTCGGCGGAAGTGGGAGTGGAAGCGGCGGAGATGGTGGTGGTGGTGGTGGTGGTGGTGGTAGTCAACATCATGATGGTTCTGAAACTGATAGGAAGAAGAAACGTTACCACCGTCACACTGCTCAACAGATTCAACGCCTTGAATCGTACAATCTTTCTCTTATTTGACAAATTTAGTTTTTTCTTTTTCTGTTCTTTTTGTTCATTTATAAATTGTTGAATACGAATTTGTAGGAGTTTCAAGGATTGTCCTCATCCAGATGAGAAGCAGAGGAATCAACTTAGTTCTGAATTGGGTTTGGCTCCAAGACAGATCAAGTTCTGGTTTCAGAACCGAAGAACTCAGCTTAAGGTTTTGTCTCATTCTCTCTCTCTCTTTTGAGTTTAAAAATGTAATCTGAATTTTTGTTTTTGATTCTGGTCCTGTTTATTTTTTGTTGTAGGCGCAACATGAGAGAGCAGATAATACTGCACTAAAGGCAGAGAATGATAAGATTCGATGCGAAAACATAGCCATTAGAGAAGCTCTCAAGCATGCTATTTGCCCTAACTGTGGAGGTCCTCCTGTTAGTGAAGATCCTTACTTTGATGAACAAAAGCTTCGGATTGAAAATGCTCATCTTAGAGAAGAGGTTGGTTTTGTTTTGCTCCTCTTAATTTTTTTGTTTATCTGATTCAAAACATCAGTTGATTGTAAAAATTTCATCTTTTGCACAGCTTGAAAGAATGTCCACTATTGCATCAAAGTACATGGGAAGACCAATATCTCAACTCTCAACACTTCATCCAATGCACATCTCACCCTTGGATTTGTCAATGACAAGTTTAACTGGTTGTGGACCTTGTGGTCAAGCTCCTTCACTTGATTTTGATCTTCTTCCAGGAAGTTCTATGGCTGCTGTTGTTCCTAATAATCTTCAATCTCAGCCTAACTTGGCTATATCGGATATGGATAAGCCTATTATGACCGACATTGCTTTGACTGCAATGGAAGAATTGCTCAGGCTTCTTCACACTAACGAACCTCTGTGGACTAGAACAGATGGGTCCAGAGACATTCTCAATCTTGGAAGCTATGAGAATTTTTTTCCAAGATCAAGTAACCGAGGGAAGAACCATAACAGTCGTGTCGAGGCATCTAGGTCTTCTGGTATTGTTTTCATGAATGCTATGGCACTTGTCGATATGTTCATGGATTGTGTAAGTATTGCACTGAGACATCATCCCCAACATCATATTTTTTCACGAATGGTGGCAGCATTTTTGATAGAGTTTGTCTCTTTTTTTCTCTAGGCCAAGTGGGCAGAACTCTTTCCTTCGATCATTGCAGCGTCTAAAACACTTGCTGTGATTTCTTCGGGAATGGGAGGTACCCATGAGCGTGCATTGCATTTGGTAAAACTTTATAGTAATTCTCCTTGACATATGATGCATTATTAGGATTTAAGATTTCATTGTATATAATAACTATGCTTGGCTTGGCAATGTAGTTGTATGAAGAAATGGAAGTGCTTTCGCCATTGGTAGAAACACGTGAATTCTGCGAACTACGCTATTGTCAGCAGATTGAACAAGGAAGCTGGATAGTTGTAAATGTCTCATATAATCTTCCTCAGTTTGCTTCCCATTCTCAGTCCTACAGATTTCCATCTGGATGCTTGATTCAGGACATGCCTAATGGATATTCCAAGGTTAACTTAAGTTTTTTTCTTCCTGCTTTCTACTAAATTAAGTTACATGTTAGGCTCTCCTCATATTGATGAATTGAAAACAGGTTACTTGGGTTGAACATATTGAAACCGAAGAAAAAGAACCGATTCATGAGCTTTATAGAGAGATTATTCATAGAGGGATTGCTTTTGGAGCTGAACGATGGGTTACTACTCTTCAGAGAATGTGTGAAAGATTCGCGTCTCTATCGGTACCAGCATCTTCATCCCGCGATCTCGGTGGAGGTGAAAAAATGTTGAATGAACACAACTTTCCATTGCTAATATCATTTTTAAACGCCATATAACATTTCTTGAACAACTTTTTCAGTGATTCCATCTCTAGAAGGGAAGAGAAGCATGATGAGACTTGCTCAGAGAATGACTAGCAACTACTGTTTAAGTGTCAGCAGATCTAACAACACCCGCTCAACTGTTGTTTCGGATCTGAACGAAGTTGGAATCCGTGTGACTGCGCATAAGAGCCCTGAACCAAACGGCACAGTCCTTTGTGCAGCCACCACCTTCTGGCTTCCCAATTCTCCTCAAAATGTCTTTGATTTCCTCAAAGACGAAAGAACCCGTCCTCAGGTTTTAACTAACACACAATTCAAAATCGTCATAAGTAAAGAACCATCTAGAGTGTTTAAATTATATATATACTGTTTCTTTGTGGTTGGTGGTATTAGTGGGATGTTCTTTCACTTGGAAACTCGGTGCAAGAAGTTGCTCACATCTCAAACGGATCACATCCTGGAAACTGCATATCGGTTCTACGTGTAAGGCTCTCTTTTCAAACCAACACGAGACAGTTCTTGGATTCTTAACTAATGAAACTTGTTTTTTTGTTTCTATTAGGCATCGAATGCATCACAGAGTAACAACATGCTAATTCTACAAGAATGCTCAACAGACTCATCAGGATCACTAGTGGTGTACAGTCCAGTGGATTTATCAGCATTGAACATCGCAATGAGCGGTGAAGATACATCTTACATTCCGCTATTGGCTTCAGGTTTCACAATCTCACCAGATGGAGAGCGCAGTAGCTCAACGACTGAGCAAGGAGGAGGAGCCTCAAGTAGCTCAGGACGGTCATCATCAAGCGGTTCGTTGATAACAGTTGGGTTTCAGATAATGGTTAGCAATTTACCGTCTTCAAAACTGAATATGGAGTCGGTGGAAACGGTTAATAACCTGATGGGAACAACTGTGCACCATATTAAAACTGCCTTGAGCGGTCCTACAGCTTCAACTACAGCTTGACACCATTAAAAGCTCTTCTTCTTTCTTCTGGGTGTCTCTTTCTCTTCAATGATCAGAGTAAAGAATTAACTCTTCTTTGCCATCAATGCTCAGAGAGAGAGAAAAGCTCTCATTAACTTCTCAATTGTTCTGCTGCTTCTGTTGGTGCTGTTCTTGGACAAACCTCATTAAACCCATTCTGTAAGGAAAAAAAAAAAAAAAAGAAACCAGCTGGAGAGTCTTCTCTTCGTCATCATCATTCATCTCTCTTCATTTGTTTTGTTTTGAGAATTTTTAGGGTCTTTTTTTTTGGTAGAAGAAACTGGAAGTCAAGAACGCACCATGCAACTTTGACTTTCTTTGTATGGTTCGGGCATTGACTTCTATTGGAAAGTTTTTTTGTTTTGTTTTAATTGAAAGGTTTAAACTTTGTTCATCTTCTCCATTAATCTTCTTCTACTTTGACCAAAGTGCTTGTAGTGATTGATCTTAATGTTGTTATGGGTTTAAAGAGGGAGAGTCTGATGAGTGGTTAGGTGATGAAATCTGACAAGTTGATGACTTTTTTGAAAGTTAGAAAGAAAGAAGAAAAAACAAGAAAGATTTATAAATGCGATTTATTTTGGGTTGGTTGGCTTTAAAAGGAAATTGTTTTCGTACGGATTGAAAAACCCATCACTCTCTCGTTGGTTCTAAATCTAATAATACACACACTTTATCAATCAAAACTTATGGTCAAGAATCATGTCACGTCTCAAATCCCTCTTCCGACCATAACTAAAATATCGAACGTGCGGTTTTCTTTGGTTTATTATACAGTACTAGATGATTTTATTTATTATTTTCATTTATCAAATACACCAGAACTACTTTTCTTTCAATATATTGGTTTTAGACTTTTCGTTCAATTTATTTGTGAAACCATTTTTCCTTGTAGGGTTGATCCATATATAAATATCGTTATAAATATTATGTATGAATATCTATAGTAAATGTACTTACTTTCAATATAAATTAGGTCCATGCCAATAAAGAGTACTTGATGTCACCAGTCTAAGAGTACTAGATATATTTTCATTCTAATAGTTCAAAAAAAAAAAAAATCTTATAATCTGGTATCTACCGTGAATTATTGAAATAGTTACTTAAGGATTTAAGGCTACCACATCATGATATTTTTTTTAAGTCATAAATGACTTATAAATTTAAAATTGAGTAGATATAATTAAAAGTGAATGGGACATGTGAAATTTCTTACTGGTGTAATGTGTTGCAAAATTTAATGACTTTTTCATTCTTCAAAACACAATGGTCTTTTATAAAAAAAAATATTTAATTTTGGAATTATTACATTTTTTACAAGAAATTTGTTGACTAAAAAGATCTACTGTATTTAATTTAAAAAATGTAACTATGTTATAATAATGAAATTTTTTAGTTAAGTGTATAAGCTAAGATACTCCAATAATTCCCTGATATTATTCCTTATATTCAATGAAACATTTTTCAATTCATAGAATGTTATAAAGAAAACCATTTAAATATAAAAATAGGCATTGGGCTGACTTATAACGGGCTTAATTAAGGCCCATAAAAATTTGTTCGTAAGAAGAAACCCAATGGAGAAGAGAAAACAAAAAATTCACTCCATCAGCCATAACCAATTTCATCCGATCTTCAATCGTCTTCATCCTCAGACTCCACTCCTAGAAAACGTATGAACCCTAATCTTCTGAGAATCTCTTTCTGTTCATAAATAGCAGACGAAGAATTAGATTACGGTATTAAATCAAAACCAGAAAATCGAAGGGAAAATAAGAAGATGGCAGGAAGAGAAGTTCGAGAATACACAAATCTATCCGACCCTAAAGGTGAGTGAGACATTTTAATTGATATGGTTATTTCTGTGTAGATTTCATTGTAAAGTTTCTCTATTGAGCTCTGTTTTATTTTCCCGGGGTTTTTTTTGTTGCAGATAAGAAATTAGGGAAAGGTAAGATTGATGATGAAGATGTCACATTCCAACGTATGGTTGCAAAGGTTAGTGCGTCGTCCTCTCTTCTGTTACTTTACCTAATCTTCTTTTGCTCAAATTTTATGCGAGAGAGCTTATTTGTGGAATGTAGCTTTGAGTAAATGTCACCATAGAAATTTGAGTTCGATTGGTCTTTGATGAGTTTTGTTTGTATGCTCAGTGTCATTTGATTTGATCATGCTCTTTCTTGCATTGGGATCAATATTTATGGTTATTGATGGCTATGAAGTGATTCTTGTGTTTTTGAATCTATATTGGGACGAGACTTTTCTGATAACATGCCCCGGCAGGGATAACGGCCCCCGCCACATTTTCTGGTTATTGCATATAGATGCAAGAGGTTGCTGGTGAACGTGGTGGCTATCTCCATGGACGAGGCGGTACCAGTCTTTCTCCTTTTTTTTTTTTTGTTCTTCTCATCGTTTTTAATTGTTTCATGGCCATAATTCTTGAGTTTTTTTTGTAGCTTTAGATAGCGATGATTTACTTTATCTGAAAGAACAGATGGAAGCAGAGGAGGATGCTGAACGCCTTCTGAGACGAACTGAGAAACGAGCTTTTGCAGCCTTTAAAATATCCTTTCTTGTTTAATGTTCAGTAATTCATGTTCTTGATATATGCCTGTCAAAACGATTTTTGATCTTTCTTAACTATTTATCACAAAGCTGCAACCCAAGCTGATTCATCTCCAGCATCTGTTCCCTTGACACTTCGTGTTGAGCCCAAACCTAAGAGTGGTATCAGGTGGTCAGTTTATCCTTTTCTTACCTTATTCAAACCATGAAATGGATGTTCACTCGGTGACCAAATTTTGTGTGTGTTTTACATTGTGTAGGCAACAAGATTTGCTAAAAAAAGTTGTCGAGGTTAAACCAAAACGTCCAAAATTCTCAAGACAGTCGAGCCCGAGCTTATCTCCCCCTATTAGAAGTGATAGAGGTTCAACAGATGCCAAGGCTCAAAGAGATAAGCAGAGAGAAGAAGCTACTACAGTATTGAAGAAACCAGACAGACTAGAGGAGCAATCTGGAGCAGACAGAAATGACGGTCAAGCATCGAAAAGCAATGGGAAAGGTCAAAACCCTCTGAAAGGCTTGTTGGGACTAGCATATGAGAGTTCAGATGAAGACGACTGAGAGGAGTGATGAACCCTGTATCAGGGTTCAATCTCATTTCAGTCTTCTTGTGTTTTGTTTTGTCATCTCCAATATTATGTCGAAAGATTACAAGAGTTTAGCTTTAGGATTGAATACAGCTTTTGCCATCTAGCCCTGCACTTGTGTTGTAATTGTTGAAACCATATGGGTTTGTTGGAGTTTAAAGCAGAGAATCTAATGAAAATGTTAGGTGTTCTGAGTTTTACTGGAGTGTTCTTTGATCTGAGCAACTTTGGAGTTAAACACTTGTACAAATTTAGTGTTACAAAAAAAGTTCACTTCTGAGTTTTGCAGTGAATATACAACAACACAAAGAGATCTACAGAGGTGGAGATTGTTGGTTCATTATTGATTCCGAGGATCATTGTCCCGTCTGTGCAACTGGATTTTGAAGCCGTTCACTAGACGAGCCGAAGGGAAGAAAGAGATACGATCTTCCTTAAGTTGTGTCCACCTAAAAGGTACAACAAGAATGAAATCAGCTTTGGATTCAGAAAAATCAAAATACAGAAGCAGAACAGGTACTGACCTGTATGTGGTGATGAAGTAATGCAGAAAGAGAGCGATTTGAAGGCGAGCCAGTTCTGCTCCTGGACAAAACCGAGTTCCTCCACCAAATGGGCAATAGAACGGGCTCGTTCTCCAATTCCTCTTTTGCTGCATTCACATCCATGGATATTAACTTCAAGACTGATAGAATGATTAAGAAGTACTGCTTCAATGTCAAACGCAAAGTAAAAACCTGAGTTTCAGGGTCAAGCCACCGCCATGGATTGAAGGTGAGACTTTCCTTGTAATAGCCCTCGTCTAAATGCACTGCCGAGAGAAACGGAACCACGAAGCATCCCTTGGGGATTACATAATCTGCACAAAGCCAACAAGAGTTGATTTTGAGACCATGTTTCTGATGCATATACCAATAATCAAAGACACTATTAAGTACCTTGATATGAGACATCTTCTTTCGCTTCTCTCATTAGCCAAATCGCAATTCCTCCAAGCCTGAGTGTTTCATCTATTACCTGTTAAGAAATCAAGAAAGTTTTATAGTGAAGGTTTCTACCATCTGAGATCAAAAGCAGAACAGTTTCTTGGTCTTCTTGATTTACTTACACATTGAGTGAAATCCATTGTCTTGTAATCTTGCCATGTTAGCGTTCCCCCCGCGAGCTTCTCGTGTTCTTCCTGCTCCTTTGCAGAATGTTTCAAAAGGTAAACAAAACAGAGAACCAATGGAACTAATTTATTATCATTGAAGAGGCTTTATATGTACCAGGAGCTGGGCCATGGCCTTAGGACACTGACTGAGGAAGTAAACCGCAAACAGCATTGTTTTCGCGGTGGTTTCATTTCCGGCAAACAAAAGATTGATGATAAAATCAGCCATGGATTCGTTTGGTAAGCTTTCTTCTTCAAGCAATCTCCCAAGTACACCATTGCCAGCAGTATCTGATCCTGCTTTGTTCTGCAACCGCTTCTCTATCGTCTTGTTTATCTTGCTTATGATCTCATTTCGTGCCTGAACAAGGAAACAAACAAATCTCAGCAAAACCAGCTCCAAAAGAAACGAATCAACCATTGATTTGATCCATACCTTCATTGCTTTCTGGTACGTGAAACCAGGTAAGTTTATAGGAACAGAGAGACATCCATCGACAAAATCAGAGAAAAGCCTAGACATTTCATCCACTTCTGATTCACTTGACACTCCAAGAAGTTGGTTAACCATTAGATGAATCGCAACCTAAAACAGAACCAAACAAAGATCAGAAAATATCTTAAAACGCGTTCTTCCTTCTTCTTCATCTTCAATCACTTACCTTTCTGCAGACATCTTGGAGAAGCACGACTTCACCATCCTTGAAACTACTTAAAGTCTGAAGCATCACCGCGGGAATATCCTCGAGAAAATGAGTCTTGAGCTGGTCATGACGCATCATGCTTGATGCAATAGAGTGAAGCCGTCTCTGCTGATCACCGTGCACCGTGATCACTCCATCTTTCCCAACCAAATCCCTGAAAGACTTTGGATAACTTGACTGAAACAGCTTGCCTTCGTTCAGCATTATGAACCGGTTAAAAGCCGGGTCTGCTGATACCACTGCCCATTTACCGAACAAGCTACACGAGAATATCCTCCCATACCTAAACTCAAGATAACCACATTAATCAGAACTCTTAGTATGTATATAAAGAAACAAAACAGAGCATAATAAAACAGAAAAGAAAGAAGAAACGAACATTTTGATTTGTTGCTCGACAAAGCTTGAAGGATGAGAACCAGAGACGGCGTTGAGCCAAGCGAAGGTGTCTCCGAACAAAGGCCATCCTCTTCTTCCCGGAGGTAGCCTGTGAGGCTCTCTTCTCTTTCTGGTGAGGAAGAAGAAGATGACGAAGGCGAGAAATGTGGTTGATGCAGCAGCAGCAGAGAGAAGCCAATAGGATTCTTCTGAAAATTCTGCCATTAAAATCAATTCCTCTGTTTTTTCTGTCTCGGTGTGTGTGGAGAGTTCGTGGGGGAGTTTTATATACTGATTTTACAGCTAAGACTGCAGAACAAGTAAGCAGCGACTGAGGAATTTTGATTAAAATTGAAAAAAAATAAAATAAAAAGGAGGTGATAATGTTAAGCATTAAAAAAAAAAAAAAAAAAGAAAGAAAGAAGAGAGTCGTCGCTGTAGTGTTGCGACTTGCGAGGTTGCTTTGACCTCAAGTAGCCTTTTTGGTTAACGTGACGGTGAAGCAATGATGAGGGGTAAGGTCAAACTTTATGGAGCCACTAAAACAAGTCAAAAAAGTATGGTTCGGAGCGGCCTAATGGCTAATAATGCTTTATGATATATGATTCATAAGCGCCACGATGAGACTTCGTGAGAGCCGCATCAAAAACCACGCGTTTTAGACGCAAACGTGGTCTGTTTGGAGTTATTAATTAGAACATATAGAAGAGTTAATTATCATTAGAAAAAAAAACATTTATATAGTTTTACATGTTTTTTTTATTGGCCTAAAATATAAAAATACAGAAAATATGCGTAGTATGCGTATGAAAAGATAAGAAATGATTATTCTAACACAATTGCCATAAGGAGCCAGCAGGAACCAGCTAAGACAAGCTTGGGTAAGAAGGGTTGGGACAAAAGCCTCCGAGTCACCCGGAGACTCCTGACTTGTTGCTCAATCATACTGTTACAACTTACACGCTTCACTGTTTACACTTCACACACCAATGCTATTGTTTTTATATAATAAATAATAAAAGTCTCAAGTCAAAGTTACTATTTACATACAGTATAATAATAACTTTATGAGTTTTGTGGACCAAATATTTGAGACCCATAACTCAGGGGTCAATCTAATGATAATGAAGCCCACGATACAAGGCGTATTAAGGTCCACATTGCTAGCAAACAATTTTTCTAATCCGGCCAACTCATTGTACTAGAACGGAGAATAAATCTATACTCTTGAATAGGTTGGCCGGATTACACCAAATTATGTAATTCTGTCATACGAAATGTTCAATAATCCAAAATCCAACTTTTGTACTTCAAGTACCAACAACTTGTGATAGGTTTGTAAATTTTCTTTTAGTGATCAGTTTCTCCATAAGAAACTAGTTTCATTGAGTTGTAATTTCATATCTGAAGAAAATATTATTTTCCTTGGAAAATATCTACTAGAAAACAAAATGGTCGGTATACAAAAAGAGGCGAAAAAAAAACGTGCAGATAAGAGATTGACAAAGACATAAAGAACGATATAAACTTCAATTATTGTTTGGTCACAATTTTTTTCAGTTAGCATTTTTTTTGTTACATAAATGTGCATATGATAAGGTATCCACACACCACCAAAAAAAAAAAAAAATCCCAATCTCTAACCCAATGAAGAAGCCTACTTTGTCTTTCATCATTCTGACGGTCCTCTCAGCCGTCTTGACCGCAGGCTCAGTGGCCGATGCTGTACCAAGCCAAGTAGTCCTAGACACAACAGGACACCCGGTTCAGTCCAAAGTCCAATACTACATCATACCGGCCAAGATCGGAGCCGGAGGTGGTCTTATCCCTTCAAACCGAAACTCAACAACACATGACTTGTGTTTGAATCTCGACATCATACAGTCATCATCTCCTTTCGTTTCAGGCCTTCCTGTAACTTTCTCTCCAATCAACACTAAAACCAAGCTTGTCAAGCTCTCAACTAGTCTCAACCTCGAGTTTGATTCTACAGTTTGGTTATGTCCCGAATCCAAGATTTGGAGAATCGACCATTCTGTGCAACTAAGGAAGACCTTTGTAAGCACTGGTGGTGAGAAAGGTGAAGGTGTTAGCTCGTTTCAGATTCAAGAAGATGGAGATGCTTACAAGCTTATGTATTGTCCTATTCTCTCCACTGTTGCGTGTGTTAACGTCGGTTTGGAGATTGATGATCATGGAGCTCGACGCTTGGTTCTTAGCACTGATCAATCTTTTGCTGTTAAGTTTCAAAAGGCTTATGATGCAAACTCGAACTGTCATCTTAAGTCTAGCTTGAAGATGTTCCCTTTTCTCTAAGTGTGAAATCTTGGTAAAATTGTCATACTTGAGACAATACCAAGTTTGTGATGTAACCAACGGTTTATATGAAATAAAACATATGGTATGGTTATTGTATGTTTTATAATCTAATGAAGAGCTTAGAGTAGCAATGTTTTACTATGCATAAAAAAACTGTTTGAACTTATTGGAGTTAATTTGATATTTTACAAAATTCTGGGGTACATATGAGAAAACGTGAACGTATTTGCTATTTGTTAAGAACCCCAAAACTATGCTATATATTTCACTATGGTGCCCCTCGTTGTGATGATGGTCTGTTTGTTCGAGTCCTAAAGAGGCAATTCGACGGCGCGTGTGGGAGCTGGGACAATGGGCGAGGAGGAAGATACGGTGGAGGAGTTGCGAAGGATGAGTGGTTACGGCGGAGATGTGATAGTAGTCGGTGGATTTCCGGCTTTGGAGTCGGAATCAGAATCTGAATCCGATTTGGCGGCGGCGGAGATAATGATAGTATGGGCTATTCAAGGGCCAACTTCTTTTGCTCCAAACGCCCTCGTTGCTCAGTCGTCTCTTGAGCTGCGTCTCGACGCTTGTGGCCATTCACTCTCTATTCTCCAGTCACCTTGTGCATTGGTAACTCTTTAGCTTCTCTGTTTCAGTCAAAATTTCAATCAAGTTGCGGTCTTTTGGATCCTTATTGAGCCCTTTCGATGTAATGAAACTGGAGTTTTTGTTTAAATGTCTCTTGTGGTTACCATCAATCAAACTTTCATTGGGATGTTGTTATATGATACATTCAAGTTGCTCTTGAATAACGTTGAAGGAAAGTGGTGAATTTGATTCTTCTTGAAGCGTGTTAGAACTATCTGATGAGCTTTTTGTTGTGTATTTGTGAAGAGCACGCCTGGAGTAACTGGATCAGTGATGTGGGACAGTGGAGTGGTGCTTGGGAAGTTCTTAGAACATTCTGTTGACTCTAAGTATCTTTCTTTTGAAGGCAAGAAAATCGTCGAGTTGGGTTCTGGTTGTGGCTTAGTTGGGTGAGCAAAAACCTCAAATCTTTGTATTCCATGAATTACCATTTAACTCTGAAACATTGACATTTAGTTAGTTTGTTTCTTTCAGTTGTATTGCAGCACTTTTGGGAGGCAATGTCGTCCTCACTGATCTTCCTGATAGACTGAGGTTACTCAAGAAGAACATCCAAACTAATTTGCACTGTGGGAACACGAGAGGATCTGCTATGGTGCAGGAACTCGTTTGGGGAGATGACCTTGATCCAGATTTGCTTGAACCATTCCCTGATTATGGTATTCATCTTGTTTTTCTATTTCATCCCTTTTGCTTTGTACAGACCATTCTCACACCTTTTATTTGCTATGGACTTGTAGTATTAGGCTCAGATGTTATATACAGCGAAGAAGCTGTTCACCATTTGGTAAAAACGCTTCTGCACCTTTGCGGCGATCAAACTACAATCTTCCTAGCAGGAGAACTACGAAATGGTGAATCATTATATTTCTCTTTATTGCTTGTAACCATATTATATATCAAAGAATACAGTTTCTAATTTTGCTTGCTCCTGTTTTTTCTGTTCAGATGCTGTTCTTGAGTATTTTTTAGAATCTGCGCTTAAAGAATTCGCGATCGGGCGTGTGGAACAAACACAATGGCATCCGGATTATTGCAGCCGTCGAGTAGTGCTTTACGTTCTTGAGAAGAAGTCAAAGAGATGCCTCGAGGACGACTCTTCGCTTAATCAATCTTGTTAACTATTGTCCCATTGAGGTATTTTTACAGTTTATGAATTTGTCAAAAGTAAAAGAAATTGAAAATTGAAATACATGCAACTAACCGAGAAGGTCCTATGTGTTTGTAATGGAGTTTAATAAACATGGGGAAGGACAATCTCAAATATAAAAAAGTTTTAACGAATATCTAACAGTTAAGCTTGAAATAAATGTATGCTATGAAAGAAAATACATACTATAATATTGGTAATTGATTTGTATGACCCTTCCTTGCATATTGGGATAAATCATGCCCAGAATTTTTTTTCTTTCTATGCAACCTTGGAGATGATCTAGAAAACAAATGTACTATTTTTGTGAAAAAAATGGATTCAGATCATTGAAGATATCTGGTTAGCCTTTTATAATCAAATGAAGAGCTTACATAGTCTATGCATAACGTGGGAAAATTCTTGATTTTTTTGTGTTAATTTAATTTATAAAACCTTGGGGATGAAAACGTAAAGATATTTGCTACTTGTTGAAAACCCCACAACTATGCTATATTGGTAGTTTGACTTGTTCCATCCTTCTTTACATATATAGACAAGAGTTGGCTTCCTCTAAATGTCACTCCCAGCCTGACATTTGATAGGTGTTAAATGTAGCTAAGGGTTACAGATGCATCATGCTCATAGCGTTTCAGATGTACCTATGATTCTAGAAGACAAAAAAAAAAAAAAACATGCCTGACATATTAATGTGTATCATCCTCAGAGTGTCCTGTACAGATGTATGTACACCATGGTCATAGTGTTACAGATGTACTATTTTTATGATAACTATTTTGTAAATTAATGGACTCAGATCATTGAAGATGTCTGGTCTGGTCTAGTGTTATCACTTTAATGATGGCTAAAAGCGAGGACAATTATCTAGTAACTATGTATTCAGTTAACATTATTTATACAGTGTGAGGATCAAGGTTGCAAGATAATTCCCATATAAAAAAAGTGAGAAAAGTTGGTAGGGGACTTTTTTGGGTTTTAGTATTATTAAGATGCAATAATTGGTACTAAAATATCTTACTGCCAATCAAAGACTGAGAAACAAAATGACAAACAAGTATGTTTCCTCTGTTCTGAACTCGCTGCTTCTGCTTCTTCATCTCGTCTTCTTGAATCAGCAACATGTTGATTCTGCCTCTATCCTCGAGTTTCTTCCTGGTTTTGATGGTCCTCTTCCCTTTGAGCTTGAAACCGGGTTTGTTTCCGATCTTTTCTTGTGATTAAATCAGTTTTTTGAGTTTGGAAATAACCTAAAAGTAGATGAATGGTTTTTGTGAATGAAGGTATATTGGTATTGGTAAAGACGAGGAAATGGAACTGTTCTACTACTTCATTAAGTCTGAGAGGAACCCTAAAGAAGACCCTCTTCTTCTCTGGTTAACTGGAGGACCTGGCTGCTCTTCCATCTCTGGCCTTCTTTATGAGAATGGTAAAATCGAAAACAGCCACAAAAATCGATGTTTTGCATGCGTCTCTGATTACTCGTTTTATTTCTATACATTATACATAAGCAGGGCCTCTGGCTATGAAGCTTGATCTTTACAATGGAACTCTCCCTTCCTTGGTTTCGACTACATATTCATGGGCAAAGGTAATACAAAAATGTGTAATGATGATATGGTGATCACACAACCCTGAAAATAACTTTCTTTAATTATCGTTTTCCACAGACTTCGAGCATAATATATTTGGATCAGCCTGTTGGAACTGGCTTCTCCTACTCAAGATCTCAAGTTTCCAAGAAATCCAGTGATTCAGGAGAAGCCAAACGGATCCATGAGTTTCTTGAAAAGGTTAATTAATGACAAAACTAAATTAATTGTCTCTTGAAGCTATGGTTCTTAGGAGCCTTTTTCTTTTCTTGTTGTTTTGTGCAGTGGCTAGCCAAGCATCAAGATTTTTCCTCCAACCCTTTCTATGTTGGTGGAGATTCTTATGCCGGTATGGTTGTTCCGGCTACCGTTCAAGAAATCTCAAAAGGTATATAAGGTTGTATGATATTAATCCCCAAAAGCTCTTATCTCAATCAATAGAAGAAACATGATGATGATGCAGGAAACTGTCAATGCTGCAATCCTTCAATAAACCTTCAGGGCTATGTGCTTGGTAACCCAATAACAGACTATGCAAGTGAATATAACTACCGCATTCCATTTGCTCATGGAATGGGATTGATCTCTGATGAACTCTATGAGGTATGAAACATGACATTTGTTTTTGTTTCTTGTCCGCACAATGAAAAGCGGTTCAACAACACTATTTTGTTCGCAGTCATTAAAGAGAAGCTGCAAAGGAGAATATAGCAATGTTAATCCACTTAACACAGAATGCTTGAAATTCCTTGAAGAATTTCATAAGGTTAAACACTCAGAGCTGATGTTGTGTTGTGTCTGCCTTAGTAAATATAGATTTTTCAGTAAACTCAGATCTTCTTGTGGTTATTCTTTCCAGTGTACGGACAGCATATGCGACCGACATATATTAGATTCATGTTGCGAAACTAAAACTCTAAATTGCTATGTAAGTAATCCATTCATCTTTCCCTCTGTTAACTGTTAAACCATTTGAGAAAAATATATTTATACAATACAAGGTTTTTTTTTTGCAGACTTATCGGTTTTTGCTAACTGCTTACTGGGTCAATGACAAAACCGTACGCAAAGCTCTTCAAATCAATAAGGTAACAGTTTATTTTAAGGTTCTTGGTAAAAAAAACAGTGTCATTCTTTTAGGAGGATTTATGATTGCAGGAGAGTATAGGGGAATGGGTACGATGTAATCGCAGTATTCCTTACAATCATGACATTATGAGTAGCTTACCTTACCATATGAATAATAGCATCAATGGTGTTCGTTCTCTCATCTACAGGTCAGAGTTTATAACCCTTATGCTGATTTATTTATCCCTACCAAGATTCAAGACTTTTGTTAAACTTTATGCGGTTTTTGGGTGAATAGTGGTGATCACGATATCCAAGTACCTTTCCTTGCAACTCAAGCTTGGATCAGATCTTTAAACTATTCCATCATTGATAACTGGAGGCCATGGATGATCAAAGATCAAATCGCTGGGTATATGTATATACTAATGGTTTTTTAAAAATGGGTTCTCTTATTCTTTTTATATGAGATTCACTTTGAAATTTACTCTTGACTCTTAATTGGCAGATACACAAGGACCTATGCCAACAAAATGACATTTGCTACTATCAGAGTAAGTCTTTCTTCTTTCTTTTGCCAAAACGTGTTTTTATTGCGATTTATGAACTTGTATTGGATTTTGATTATAGGGAGGTGGGCACACAGCAGAGTTTAAGCCAGATGAAACCTTTATGATGTTTCAAAGGTGGATCAATGGCCAGCCTCTGTAAAAAAATGAGTGGTTTTTACGTATAAACTGTAAAGGACAAGAAATTATAATTCTAAGTAACACATTCTCCAAATATACAAGGACCATTGGCCTTTTAAGTGACATGAATTAAAACTCATGGTTTGTTAGTTTGGTTTGTAAGCAAACATATACATGCATTTGTATGCTCATAGTTTTTTTTTTTCAACATTGGAGACGATCTAGAAAAACAAATTTAATATTTATTTAAAGAAAATGGATTCAGATCATTGAAGATATCTGGTTTGCGTTGTGTATGAGACAATATAATAGGGCAAAGTTAGTCATATTGTTATCAGAAAAAGAAAAAAAAAATGAACTGAAATATTATATAATAAAACTTCTATGATCGTGAGAAGCGAGGACAATAATCTAGTAATTGTGTATTCCATTAGCATTATTATACAGAGTGTGAGGATCAGGTAACTTTTATTTGTAACTGGATGTATCAAAATGAAATAACAAAGACGAGATGAATGGGGTTCGAGATGGAAGAACCAATATTTTCTGATAAATTATTCAGCAATTCATTTACAAGAGATTTTAGTTACAAATGCCAAATGCCGTGTGATTGTTTCTATTTTGCTGAGCGTTGTTTTTGTTTTCTTTACAAAATTTTCACCAGTACTAGTCTGATATATACAATTTCTCGAAGAAATAAAACAACTCGCAAAGTTCTCAATGTCAATGGTGCCAGACAAGATTCACGTGGCCAATATTATATAACAAGATCTGGAAGAAGCACACACTCACCAACGTAGGTGCGTACTTGCATTGCCAGAACTATAAAGTCGAACATACATATAAAATTGGTAATTGATTTGTATGATCCTTCCTTACATATTCGCATAAATCATGCTCAATCCTAGTGTGGAGACGATCTAGAAAAATCAAATTTACCATTTTTTGTAAGAAATGAGATCTCATTGAAGATACAATGTGGTTTGCGATTGTGCGTCAGACAAAATAATAGAGCAAAGTTATTCATTTATGATCAGAAAATATATTTGAGCTTAAATATTATATAATTAAACTTCTATGATCGTGAGAAGCGAGGACAATTATCTAGTAATTTTGTATTCCATTAGCATTATTATACAGAGTGTGACTAGCTCGGTTATTAATTTTGTTGACTTTTTAGTATAAAGTTGCAACAATTGTCCAAGCAGAAACTGAAAAACAAAATGACAAACAAGTATGTTTCCTCTGTTCTTAAGTCGCTGCTGCTTCTTCTTCTTCATCTTGTCTTCTTGAGTCAGCGACATGTTGATTCTGCATCCATCGTCAAGTTTCTTCCTGGTTTTGATGGCCCTCTTCCCTTTGAGCTCGAAACCGGGTTTGTTGTTGTTTCTGATATCTTCATGATCTGATTAAATTTGTGTTCTGACTTCTCAGTAAGGAGATAATCTGAGTAAGTGCTGTTTCTTGTGAGTAAAGGTATATTGGTGTTGGTGAGCAAGAGGAAGTGCAACTGTTCTACTACTTCATCAAGTCTGAGAGGAACCCAAAAGAAGACCCTCTTCTTCTCTGGTTAACTGGTGGACCTGGCTGCTCTGCCATCTCTGCCCTTCTCTATGAGAATGGTTAAATAAAAAAAAGCATGTGTAAATCCGTTCTTCTACGTCTCCGATTACTCAATTTTTATTCTACATATGTATATAATCAGGGCCTCTGGCTATGAAGCTTGATGTTTACAATGGAACTCTCCCTTCTTTGGTCTCTACTACATATTCATGGACAAAGGTATTACAATAGTCTGTGTTCACATGACAGTCACCAAAACTCGATGAATCAATATACTCTTGATCATTTTCCTCAGACCTCGAGCATAATATACTTGGATCAGCCTGTTGGAACTGGCTTCTCATATTCAAGAACTCAACAATTCAATAAACCAAGTGATTCAGGAGAAGCCAAACGGATCCATGAGTTTTTTCAAAAGGTAAATGACAAACAAAATTAATTGTTGCTTGAAGCTAACGTTTCTTTGTTCATAGACATTTTAGAAGCCTTTTTTCTTTTATTGTTGTTGTGCAGTGGCTAGGCAAGCATCAAGAGTTTTCCTCCAATCCTTTTTATGTCGCCGGAGATTCTTATTCCGGTAAGGTTGTTCCAGCTGTCGTTCAAGAAATCTCAAAAGGTATATGAAGGTTTTATTATATTCAATGCTCAATGCCCCTTTTCTTAATCAAGTATTACAAGAGAAGAAAGATACATGATGATGCAGGAAATTATCAATGCTGCAACCCTCCAATAAACCTTCAGGGCTACGTGCTCGGTAACCCTCTAACAGACTCCGCAATTGATTATAATTACCGCATTCCATTTGCTCATGGAATGGCACTAATCTCTGATGAACTCTACGAGGTATGTAACTCTGAGACATTTGCTTTTGTTTCTTCCCCCAATGAAAACACTATTTTGTTCCCAGTCGCTGAAGAGAAGCTGCAAAGGAGAATACAGGAATGTTCATCCACATAACACAGAATGCTTGAGATTCCTTGAAGAATTTAATAAGGTTACACACTCGAGCTGATGTTGTGTTGTGTCTGCCTTAGTAAATAAAGATCATCATCACTTAGTTCATGCCTTTTTATGGTTATTTTTCTTTAGTGTACAAACAGAGTATGCCCACCAATTATATTACATCCATTGTGTGAAACTGAAACTCCAAATTGCTATGTAAGTAATCCATATTATCTTGCCTTCTGTTAACCATTAAACAATTTGAGAAAATTATATATATATATAGACAAGGTTGCTTTTGCAGATTTATCGGTATTTGCTTACTACCTACTGGGCCAATGACAAAGCCGTACGTGAAGTTCTTCAAATCAATAAGGTATAGATGTTTATATATGTATGACCAGTTTTTATTTTAAGTTTCTTGGTAAGAGGAACAGTGTCATTCTTATATGATTGCAGAAGAGTATAGGAGAATGGGTACGATGTTATTACGGTATTCCTTACAATAATGACATTAAAAGTAGCATACCTTACCATATGAATAATAGCATTGATGGTTATCGTTCTCTTATCTACAGGTCAGAGTATAATAACTCTTTTTCTGATCTTTTGTCCCTACCAAGTTTCAAAACTTTTGTAATCTTTGTGCGGTTTTTGGTGAACAGTGGTGATCATGATTTCGACGTACCTTTCCTTGGAACTCAAGCTTGGATAAGATCTCTCAACTATTCCATCATTGATGACTGGAGGCCATGGATGATCAAAGATCAAATCGCTGGGTATATAACCGATTTTTCTTCTAAAATCTTTCATTTTATTGAAATTTACTCCTGAGTCTTAATTGGCAGATACACAAGGACTTATGCCAATAAAATGACATTTGCTACTATCAAAGTAAGTCTTTCTTCTTTCTTTTTTCCCAGTGGAACAATGTTATTGCGATTTTTGAATTTTATATTGAGTTGTGGGTTTTGCCTATAGGGAGGTGGGCACACAGCTGAGTATAAACCAGAGGAAATATTTATGATGTTTCAAAGTGATGCAGCGCATAATTAAGATAATTTCCATTTATTTGTATTTTAATGATATTATTTATTTTAGTGTTTATCTGTTAGGGTTTTTAGAATATTCCAGAGCTTTTCTAGGGTTTTTATGTTTTATTATAAATAAGTCGTTTAGACTTCTTTTGTATTCAGTTGATTGATTAATAAAATTAAAGAGCTTTTAAGCTTTTCAGAGAAGAGTATTCTCTAACCCTTGTTTTCGGTAGATCTTGAGAGATCTCAACGAATCCAGGAAGACATTGATCTTAGGTATTCTTAGACTAAATAAGATCCTTGCATCTATTTAGCTTCCGCTACGTCAGTTGGTATCAGAGCTGCGTCTCTTTGATTTCTTAATCATTAAACGATTCTGGTTGCCATGTTGATTGGCAGTTGCTACACTTTCGAGGACGAAAGTCTTTTTGTCGAGAGAGAAGAGATCCATGAGATCTATAGAGAGATTTATGGTGATCCTATCTATGACATATATGAAGATGATGTTCTAGTTGTTGACTTCATCTTCAAAGCTGAAGCTTTTGAAGATCAGAGCCGTGCAAAATCCGGACGATTTCAGATCTATCTAGAAGGCGTGCAAAATCCGTTTCGTGCAAAATTCGTACAGAATGATAACTGTGCAAATTTCGGATCAAGTGCAGTTCGTGCAAAAATCGTGATCCATCAGAAAGAAAATATGAAGATGGATCTTCGAAGAGCTCCTATGATGAAAACCCTATTGAAGATTCGAGGACGAATCTTTCTTGGCCGGCGAGACCTGATGCAGCGCATAATTAGGATAATTTCCATTTATTTGTATTTTAATGATATTATTTATTTTAGTGTTTATCTGTTAGGGTTTTTAGAATATTCCAGAGCTTTTCTAGGGTTTTTATGTTTTATTATAAATAAGTCGTTTAGACTTCTTTTGTATTCAGTTGATTGATTAATAAAATTAAAGAGCTTTTAAGCTTTTCAGAGAAGAGTATTCTCTAACCTTGTTTTCGGTAGATCTTGAGAGATCTCAACGAATCCAGGAAGGCATTGATCTTAGGTATTCTTAGACTAAATAAGATCCTTGCATCTATTTAGCTTCCGCTACGTCACAAAGGTGGATCAATGGCCAACCTCTATAAACGAAGAGAGTGGTCTTTACGTATAAATGACAAGAAATTGCAATTATAGTAACACACCAGTCAACGCGGGTCCGCCCCTGCATATAAGATAATCTGATTTGCATCTTGTATCATGTCTGATCTATTATAAAGCTCCAGTTATCTACTTATTTATGTTGTTATCATCAATTTTTTGGTTCAACATCAAAATCAAGATTGTTCAGCTCTCAGCTAGTCGCAACTTCGAGTTTGATTCTACGGTTTTGGTTATGTCCTGAATTCAAGTTGTGGAGAATCGACCATTGTGTGCAAGCTCATGTATTGTCCGATATTCTACACTATTGCGTGTATCAATGTGGGTTTAGAGATTGATGGTTTTGGAGTTCGAGGTTTGGTTCTTAGCACTGGTTGATCTTTGGCTGCTAAATTTGAGAAGGCTTATTATGATGACAAAGAAGCACTGTCATCCTAAGTCTAATAACTTAAGGATGTTGCCTTTTCTCTAAGAGTGAAATCTTGGTAAAATCATCATGCTTGAGAGAATACCAAGTTTGTGATGTAACCAACGGTTATTCTACGTTTTATAATCCAATGAAGAGCTCAAAGTAACCACCATGTAATACCTAGTGTTTAAGTATATGAGAGACTCTAAAGGTGCTAGAGGGTTTCAGTTGTAAAGATGATGACACGTGTACGGCATGGATGCCCTGTGATGAAAAGCAGCAGGTTGTAGGAGGTCAAGTCTCTGAGCTTCTCTGTTTTTCGATTAATTCTCTCTTGTAATCAATCTTGTTCGAGCGTGTAACCATTTTGGTGACAGAGAAAGTGTGAGAGACTCGGTGCATTTATTGCTTTCTCTTTCTTGGCATCCAAACATCAGAGAGTTCAAGATTAAGTGAGGGTTCAAACTGAGTGGGGGATTAGATTACGTCTTAGGTTGAACACTATGCTTTTATAATCAAATGAAGAGCTTACTTACATAGTCTATATACATAACTTGGAAATTTACTTGAATTTTCGTGTTAATTTAATTTATATGTTCGATCCTTCTTTACATATAGACAAGAGTTTATAGCCTTAGTGGCTTCCTCTACATGTCATTCCCAGCCTGACATTTGATGGGTGTTAAATGTAGCTAAGGAGTACAGATGCATCATGCTCACAACGTTTAAGATGTACCATGATACTAGAAGACAAAAAAAATACATGCCTGACATATTAATGTGCATCATGCTCACAGTGTTACAGATGTATGTACACCATGGTCATAGTGTTACAGATGTACTATTTTTATGATAACTATTTTGTAAAATGATGGACTCAGATCCTTGAAGATGTCTGGTTTGCGTTTTGTATCAGACACAATAATAGAGGAAATATTTATTTATACTGTTGTTATCACTTTAACGATGGCGAAAAGCAAGAACAATTATCTAGTAATATAATTATGTACTCCTCTTAACATTATTATACAGTGTGAGGATCAATGTTGCAAGATAATTCCCATATAGAAAATGTGAGAAGAGTTGGGTTTTAGTATTATTAAGATGCAACAATTGGTACTAAAATAGCATACTGCCAATCAAAAACTGAGAAACGAAATGACAAACAACTATGTTTCCTCTGTTCTGAAGTCGCTGCTTCTTCTTCTTCTTCTTCTTCATCTTGTCTTTCTGACTCAGCGACATGTTGATTCTGCATCTATCGTCAATTTTCTTCCTGGTTTTGATGGTCCTCTTCCCTTTGAGCTTGAAACCGGGTTTGTTTCCCATCTTTTCTTGTGATTAAATCAGTGTTTTGAGTTTGGAAATAACCTAAAAGTAGATGAATGGTTTTTGTGAATGAAGGTATATTGGTATTGGTAAAGACGAGGAAATGCAACTGTTCTATTACTTCATTAAGTCTGAGAGAACCCAAAAGAAGACCCTCTTCTTCTCTGGTTAACTGGTGGACCTGGCTGCTCTGCCCTCTCTGCCCTTCTTTATGAGAATGGTTAAATCAAAAACATCTATAAATCCCTTCTTCTGCATGCGTTTGCTTGTTTTAATTCTATATATTATATATAAGCATGCAGGGCCTCTGGCTATGAAGCTTGAGCTTTACAATGGAAGTCTCCCTTCCTTGGTTTCTACTACATATTCATGGACAAAGGTAATACAAACAATGTGTAATGATATATGATATGGTGATCACACAACCCTGATATATAATAAATTCTTTAATTATCGTTTTCCACAGACTTCGAGCATAATATATTTGGATCAGCCTGTTGGAACTGGCTTCTCCTACTCAAGATCTCAAGTTTCTAAGAAAGCCAGTGATACAGGAGAAGCCAAACGGATCCATGAGTTTCTTGAAAAGGTTAATTAATGACAAAACTTAATTAATTGTCTCCTGAAGCTACTACAGTTCTTAGGTGTCTTTTTCTATTCTTGTTGTTTTGTGCAGTGGCTAGCCAAGCATCAAGATTTTTCCTCCAACCCTTTCTATGTTGGTGGAGATTCTTATTCCGGTATGGTTGTTCCGGCTACCGTTCAAGAAATCTCAAAAGGTATATATATATGGTTTTATGATATTAATCCCCAAAAACTCTTTTATCAATCAAGTAATATTAACAGAAGAAACACATATGGTGATATAGGTAATTATCAATGCTGCAATCCTCCAATAAACCTTCAGGGCTATGTGCTTGGTAACCCATTAACAGACTATGCAAGTAATTATAACTACCGCATTCCATACGCTCATGGAATGGGATTGATCTCTGATGAACTCTACGAGGTATAATGAAACATGACATTTGTTTTTGTTTCTTGTCCGCACAATGAAAAGCGGTTCAACAACACTATTTTGTTCGCAGTCGTTGAAGAGAAGCTGCAAAGGAGAATATAGCAATGTTATTCCACTTAACACAAAATGCTTAAAATTCCTTGAAGAATTTCATAAGGTTAAACACTCAGAGCTGATGTTGTGTTGTGTCTGCCTTAGTAAATATAGACTTTTCAGTACACTCAGATCTTCTTGTGGTTATTCTTTCCAGTGTACGGACTGCGTATGCGGCCGACATATATTAGATACATGTTGCGAAACTAAAACTCTAAGTTGCTATGTAAGTAATCCATACATCTTGCCCTCTGTTAACTGTTAAACCATTTGAGAAAAACATATATTTATATAATACAAGGTTTCTATTTTGCAGACTTATTGGTTTTTGCTAACTGCTTACTGGGTCAATGACAAAACCGTACGCAAAGCTCTTCAAATCAATAAGGTAACAGTTTATTTTAAGGTTCTTGGTAAAAAAAAACAGTGTCATTCTTTTAGGAGGATTTATGATTGCAGGAGAGTATAGGGAAATGGGTACGATGTAATCGCAGTATTCCTTACAATCATGACATTATGAGTAGCTTACCTTACCATATGAATAATAGCATCAATGGTGTTCGTTCTCTCATCTACAGGTCAGAGTTTATAACCCTTATGCTGATTTATTTATCCCTACCAAGATTCAAGACTTTTGTTAAAGTTTATGCGGCTTTTTGGGTGAATAGTGGTGATCACGATTTCGTAGTACCTTTCCTTGCAACTCAAGCTTGGATCAGATCTCTAAACTATTCCATCATTGATGACTGGAGGCCATGGATGATCAAAGATCAAATCGCTGGGTATATATATATATATATATATATATATATACTAATGGTTTTTTAAAAATGGGGTCTCTTATTCTTTTTATATGAGATTCACTTTGAAATTTACTCTTGATGACTCTTAATTGGCAGATACACAAGGACCTATGCCAACAAAATGACATTTGCTACTATCAGAGTAAGTCTTTCTTCTTTCTTTTGCCAAAACTTGTTTTTATTGCGATTTATGAACTTGTATTGGATTTTGATTATAGGGAGGTGGGCACACAGCAGAGTTTAAACCAGATGAAACGTTTATGATGTTTCAAAGGTGGATCAATGGCCAACCTCTGTAAACGAAGAGAGTGGTCTTTACCTATAAACTGTAAAAGACAAGAAATTTATAAATAAGGACCCTTGGTTACCTTAAAAAAAAAAAGTGAGATGAACTGAAACTCATAATTTGTTAGTTTGGTTTTTCAAGCTCTTCCATGTCACTTTTTTTTTTTTTTTTTTTTTGATAAAAGAAAAAAAGGAAGATAAATTTATTCTCTGAAAAGGGTTTCATCTTTACTTTTATTTGTCACTGGATGTATCAAAATGAAATTACAAAGACAAGATGAAAGAACCTATATTTTCTGATAAATTATTTATCAATTCATTTACAAGAGATTATTTGATGTTCTAGTTCTCGTTCCATGCACGGGGTTTAAAGTGCTTATTTATTTATTTTAAAACATTTTTAGTTAGTTGGGTGCAGTACTTAACAATATACAATTTCAATATTGATCGTTTGGATAGAGTTAAAATTCAAATATCGGAAACAATTACATGTAACTGATCGTTCATCACAATAAAATCGGGAAAATCCCATAAAAAACCTCCAAAGTGGCAGCCACTTCCACTTTAAACCTCCAAAAAATTTTACTCCCACTTTAAACCTCCAAAGTGACACTTTTTCTACATTAAACCCTCAAAATGGCATTTCTGTTCGCAACAACTTTTCAGATCACAGAACAGTAAACTCCGTTGACGGAACAGTAACTCCGTCGAGCTTTTTTTTTTTTTTTTTTTTTAATAAAAATTATTTAAAATTAAAATTTAAACTCAAAAATAATTTTAATAATTAAATTAAATATGTTTTATTTTTAAGTTTATAACTTAAATAGTTAAATAACAAAAATCAAAATTAGAAACCACAAATTTTTTTTTTTAATTAAAATTTAAAGTCCATAGTGATTTTAATAATTAAATTAATTAGATTAAATTAAATATTTTATTTTTAAGTTAATAAGTTAAATAGTTAAATAACAAATTTTAAAGTTAAAAACTTAAATAGTTAAATAACAAAAATCAAAATTAGAAACCACAAATTTGTTATTTAAATTAAAAAAATGATTTTGTGGTTTCTAATTTTGATTTTTGTTATTTAACTATTTAAATTATTAACTTTAAAATAAAAAATATTTAATTTAATTATTAAAATCATTTTTTAGTTTAAATTTTAATTTTAAATAATTTAAAAAAAAAAAAAAAAAACTTGACGGCGTTACTGTTCCGTCAACTGAGTTTACTGTTCCGTGATCTGAAAAGTCGTCGCGAACAAAAATGCCATTTTGAAGGTTTAATGTACGAAAAGTGTCACTTTGGAGGTTTAAAGTGGGAGTAAAATTGTTTGGAGGTTTAAAGTGAAAGTGCATGCCACTTTGGAGGTTTTTATGGGATTTTCCCAATAAAATCTACAAAACTCCAAATCTAATCAAATATGAAATAAATTAGAAAAAAAACTCCAAAATCTAAAAAATATGAGAACTAAACAAATTTCCTTGTAAACGATTTTAGATATCTTTAGTTAAGACTTTCTATTTTCATTGGTGACTAAAACATTTAATGTCGCTTGACTACCCTAGACACATGACAAAAATATAATTGTCTATGAAAAAGTTAGATAATCTATGCACCCTATTTGAAAATAAAATAAAAATTTTTAAAAATAACTTTTAAAATTAGAATTAAATACTAAAATTTACATTTTCAACTAAGGAAATGAATGTATTAGGTATGTATGTATATATATAGGTAAAAATGCAAAATTGTGCAAGCCCATATAGTAAAGATTATTCTTTTAGCATATACTATTATTTTTAAAATTGCATCTATGAAAGTTTAAAAAGGCCGAACATGTGGCTGAAAGAGATCTTATTGGGAGCTATGGTGAGCAGATAAAGCTGACCGAAACTGGTGAAAATACGAAGTCTGAAAGAAGGTGACCTTCCACTTACCACCATCACGGAAGATGATAGAAGTGAAGATGAAGTGACTGCTGAAACAATAGATACTCTTGTGATGTCTATATAGTTTTGAATCTTCTATAACCCAAATAACAACAGAAGAAGTGAAAACAACTGAGAAGTTCGAGGTTTCCGTTAATTCTAATGCTGATCAGTCAGAATGTAAGGATGAACAGCCAAGAACATCTACAGAAACTGCAATCTTGAATAACAATCAGGAAGGCGGGATTATAGAATCAGAAGATCAGGCTTCAGAGAGACTCTCTGTAGATTCAACAAGGGAGGATGCTGAGCAAACTCATGACTCCATCTAAACCAACTGAGGAGGATAATGAAAACGGGAAGACTATGGTATGGTTTCAGTGCCTGCGACTTCTAGTGTGGGCATAGGAAAAGCCGATACATGTATGAGTAAGGAACATTGTTTTTGTTGGTCTGAACTGTGAGTAGTGTTGGGACTTAGCGCAGCTGCTGAAGTCTTTGATGCACATCGGATCTCCTTGGAAGAATATGTAACTTCATCAACATCGATTCTTGAAAGTGAAAATTTGGTTGTTAGGATTAGAGAAACGTGTATATACCATGGAAGAAACCTGCGTTGTTTTTGTTTTCTTTACAAAATTTTCACCAGTACTAGTCTGTTACAATTTCTCGAAGAAAATAAAACAACTCGCAAAGTTCTCAATGTCAATGGTGCCAGACAAGATTCACGTGGCCAATATTATATAACAAAGAAGCACACACTCACCAACGTAGGTGCGTACTTGCATTGAGAGAAACAATTATTTATTTATGTTGTTATTACAATATCATTTTTTTTTTTGGTTCAACATCAAAACCAAGATTTGTCTACTCACCAAAAAAAAAAAAAACCACTAAAAATATTTGACCTGAAATAATAATATATAATAAAACTTCTATTAGAGAAGCGTGTAATTTTGTAGTACATTATACTATACACACTCTGTGAATCACGTTACGAGATTTCCCCATTAAAAAATTGTGAGTAGCTCGGTGGAGGCGACTTTTTTGGGTTTCTAGTATAAAGATGCAACAACTATCCAATCAGAAACTAAAGAAACAAAATGACAAACAAGTATGTTTCCTCTGTTCTGAAGTCGCTGCTTCTTCTTCTTCTTCTTCATCTTGTCTTCTTGAATCAGCGACATGTTGATTCTGCCTCTATCGTCAAGTTTCTTCCTGGTTTTGATGGTCCTCTTCCCTTTGAGCTTGAAACCGGGTTTGTTTCCCATCTTTTCTTGTGATTAAATCAGTGTTTTGAGTTTGGAAATAACCTAAAAGTAGATTATTGGTTTTGTGAATGAAGGTATATTGGTATTGGTAAAGACGAGGAAATGCAACTGTTCTACTACTTTATTAAGTCTGAGAGGAACCCAAAAGAAGACCCTCTTCTTCTCTGGTTAACTGGTGGACCTGGCTGCTCTGCCATCTCTGCCCTTCTTTATGAGAATGGTTAAATCAAAAACATCTATAAATCCCTTCTTCCGCATGCGTTTGCTTGTTTTAATTCTATATATTATATATAAGCATGCAGGGCCTCTGGCTATGAAGCTTGAGCTTTACAATGGAAGTCTCCCTTCCTTGGTTTCTACTACATATTCATGGACAAAGGTAATACAAACAATGTGTAATGATGATATGGTGATCACACAACCCTGATAATAAATTTCTTTAATTATCGTTTTCCACAGACTTCGAGCATAATATATTTGGATCAGCCTGTTGGAACTGGCTTCTCCTATTCAAGATCTCAAGTTTCCAAGAAAGCCAGTGATTCAGGAGAAGCCAAACGGATCCATGAGTTTCTTGAAAAGGTTGATTAAAGACAAAACTTAATTAATTGTCTCTTGAGTCTTGAAGCTACGGTTCTTAATTAGGTGTCTTTAACTTTTCTTGTTGTTTTGTGCAGTGGCTAGCCAAGCATCAAGATTTTTCCTCCAACCCTTTCTATGTTGGTGGAGATTCTTATTCCGGTATGGTTGTTCCGGCTACCGTTCAAGAAATCTCAAAAGGTATATATATATATGGTTTTATGATATTAATCCCCAAAAACCTTTTTCTCAATCAATATTATAATAGAAGAGACATGATGATGATGCAGGAAACTGTCAGTGCTGCAATCCTTCAATAAATCTTCAGGGCTATGTGCTTGGTAACCCATTAACAGACTATGCAAATAATGATAACTACCGCATTCCATACGCTCATCGAATGATACTGATCTCTGACGAACTCTTCGAGGTATGAAACATGTCATTTTGCTTTTGTTTCTTGTCCGCACAATGAAAAGCGGTTCAAAAACACTATTTTGTTCTCAGTCATTGAAGAGAAGCTGCAATGGAGAATATAGCAATGTTAATCCACTTAACACAGAATGCTTGAAATTCCTTGAAGAATTTCATAAGGTGAAACACTCGAGTTGATGTTGTGTTTTGTCTGCCTTAGTAAATAAAGATTCATCATCACTAAACTCAGATCTTCTTGTGGTTATTCTTTCCAGTGTACGGACAGAATATGCGACCGACATATTTTAGAATCATGTTGCGAAACTGAAACTCTAGATTGCTATGTAAGTAATCATTTTGCTAACTGAAACTCTAGATTGCTATGTAACTAACATCTTGCCCTCTGTTAAACCATATAAGGATAAAAATATACATACAAGGTTTGTTTTGCAGAGTTATCGGTTTTTGCTAACTGCCTACTGGGTCAATGACAAAACCGTACGCAAAGCTCTTCAAATCAATGAGGTACCAGTTTATTTGAAGGTTCTTGGTAAAAGAACAGAGTCATTATTAATTTCTTATAGGCGGATCGATCTATGATTGCAGGAGAGTATAGGGGAATGGGTACGATGTAATCGCAGTATTCCGTACAATCATGACATTATGAGTAGCTTACCTTACCATATGAATAATAGCATCAATGGTGTTCGTTTTCTCATCTACAGGTCAGAGTTTATATAATCCTTTTGCTGATCTTTTATCACTATCAAGATTCAAGACTTTTGTTAAACTTTGTCCGGTTTTTTGTGAATATATATAGTGGTGATCACGATATCATAGTACCTTTCACTGCAACTCAAGCTTGGATAAGATCTCTAAACTATTCCATCATTGATGACTGGAGGCCATGGATCATCAACGATCAAATCGCCGGGTATATATACTGATGATCTATTTAAATGGGTTCTCTTATTACTCTTTTTATATGAGACTCACTTTGAAGTTTACTTTTGACTCTTAATTGGTAGATACACAAGGACCTATGCCAACAAAATGACATTTGCTACTATCAAAGTAAGTCTTTCTTCTTTCTTTTGCCAAAACTTGTTTTTATTGAACTTGTATTGAGTTGTGGGTTTTGATTATAGGGAGGTGGGCACATAGCAGAGTTTAAACCAGATGAAACCTTTGTGATGTTTCAAAGGTGGATCAATGGCCAACCTCTATAAAATAAGTGAGTGGCTTCTACGTATAAGAAATTATGATTCTAGTAAAGAGGACTCCAAATATATAAGAACTCTTGCCCGTTTTTATTTAAGTGACTTGATTTTATTCTGTGTGCAAAAGGTGACTTAAATTTAAAATCATAATTTGTATGCAACACATTTCAAGCTCGCTACAGTTGCATTAATTCACTTTTTTTTTAACCAGCCTCAAACTCAAGAGGCCAGAGTGCTCGCAATTGGGGTACACGCTAAGAGTTATTGTATTTCACTTCTTTTCTCACTTCTTTTCATTGAGAAATTTTGATTATAAATAAAAATTCTTATACTTTTATCTATAGTTTGAAATATTACAATATGAGTGAAGCCCAAAATAGATGACGAATATATTCTAAATATTGAATATAGTAGTTAATTCACAACATACTTAAGATATTACCCCTCCCATTGGGAGAGCTGGTGAAGCATATTGCCACATTTACTAGATATGTTCCATCTTCCAAATTAAGGTGTACAATTGCTCCTCACTAAAATTTAAAGGGAAAGAGTGGACATCCAATTAAACAATAACAGATGGACAACACGTGCCCTCCATTTATACTATGCATATTTAATAAGAGATCGAAAGCTTTGAAGCAGTAGCTATTCTCTAGACAATTCTGATGGTGATATAGCAAACGACAAAAAAAAAAAAAAAAAAAAATTAATTCCTCTAGATTGCTAAATAATGTAGTGTTTTCATTTATTCTAATGACTTTTAGTTTGTCTTACTTAACCTTATTGATTTTTTTTTTTTATCTTCTACCTTCTTTTATTCTTTAATTTTAGTTTTATTTTTATTTATATTTTAGCAAAAGTGATAGAATCGATTCACAAGAAATTGTTTTAGTAAATTTTTTAACTTTTGAAAAACTGAATCTAGGAAAGAAAAATATTAGTTTGCAAATTCTTCCAAAATATTTATAGAAAATATTATGTTTTCATCGTTGATAAAATCAATTTAAGGACTATATAACTAAATTCAATAAGTTTATGCAAAACATAGAAAGGCTATGAAAATGGGTGGAGTCTGCAAAAGTTTCAGCACTGTAATAGAAGGAAAGTTGTGGAAACATATGCGAAATTGTCCAGACAAAAAAAGCACTGCTCAAACAAAAAGAGAAGCGATTAGTGCATGCATGCATTGGATTAAATGGTGTGTCCTAAATGAATATTACGGCACCATATTTACGGCACCATAAATGAAGATAATATTTTGGAGGGGTCAAAATCAAGATGCAAATCTATGGTAACTCTCTTGAACTACGACTCTACGAATATAAAAGGATTCAAGAAGATGCAGTTAGGGTTAATTATGACTCTAAAAATCTATGTTTATAGTAAAATGCTTGAAGATTAGTGTGCCCAGTTTTGGAAAATCTCATATAGACTAGCTACATTTTCGTTTTTCCAGTCTTCAACCAAATTTGGACCAAAGCTAAGACCCTACATTCCCCTAGAATCTTCTTAATCATTTAATGAAGCGTGCGGAACGTGGAGTACATAAAAATATTAAAATCGCGTTTTGAACCTTTTTTTTTTTTTTTTTTTTTTTTTCAATGACGTTTCAAACTTTCAACCGATTGTTTTTAAAGTTAATAATTCAAAACCTAACCGTATACTATACCAAGCCTATATGTGCACAGTGCATATGTATACATATCCGTGTATAAATACCGATTAAGTACATGAACTTGCATTTTCTTCATCCATTAGTAACAAATAAATCAAACACAATTCACTACAAAAACCCCAAAAGCATGAATCACTTGTTTGACTTCCTTGTTGCCTTAACCTCAGTGTTGGCCGTCACTCACGACAGCCAGGCCTAAGCCCGTTCTCGACATGAACGGAAGAGAGATCATAAGTGGCGGTGCTTACATCGTTGCCTCCTCCCGTAGGAACCACAACAGAGGGGGCGGCCTGAGTTTCGCTAGCCATGGTAGAGAACAATGTCCTCTCGACGTCGTGCAGGCACCATCCATGGACGACGATGGCCTTCCCGTAAAATTCTCAAACTGGGAATCTGAATTTGACTTCGCTCCCCAAGCAGAGGACCTCAACATCCAGATGGCCTTTTCAGACACGTTGGCCTGCGCTGACTCAGACTACTGGCGGGTCGATTATGACAGCTGGCGCGTGATGCTTGGTTCAAAGCCAGCAGGATACTTAGAAGATAGAGTTGGTTTCTTCCAGATTCAGAAAGCTGACTATCATGGTCATTACTACAAGTTTTCGTTTTGTCCGGGCTTCTTCGCACGTATCAGAAAACTTTCATGGCCCAGCTTTGGATGCACCGATGTTGGGATACAGCAGGACAGATTTGGCGTTCGCCGTTTGGCTTTAAACGATGGGGATTACTGGGTTACGTTCAAGAAAGTTAATGAGACTGAGGATTGGTCCAAACCTATGCCTATGTGAGATAAAACGATTGTTGCGAATCCAAGAAAGATTTAACCAAAAACGTTAAGAGAATTATTAGAGAAAGTTTTTCAAACCAAATACCATTTTGTCTAGAGTTCTTAATATTGATCTGATTATTAAACATTACAACTTTAGACTCATTTATGTATGCCTCAAACCCAACACAACTCCTATTAGATTTAGAAAACCTAATCCTAATCCTAATCATTCGGCATGTGTCATTCCTTAATTTATTCTAATTTGTACCGCTTAACAATATATCTATTTTAAATCACTAGAAATAACAATAATATATAATAAGAGGGACAATATATATAGTGTGTGTTTTCTCTGCGTTTTAAATTTTAATTAATAAATAAAAAAAGAATAAGACTGAACATAAAATAAAAACTCTCGTTGTGTTTCTCTATTTCCTTTGTTCATCAAATCTGTAATAAAATATATTTCTTCTGTTTCTTTTAATTTTGTTCTCTAGTTCAAGATTCAAATAAGGGAATTTTGTGGATTATGCCACAAAAAAGTTGGAACATTTATTTTATGCCATTTTTGTGTTCGTCTTTCAACTTATGTCATTTTTTATGTTATGGGCTTCACGAAAAACCAAAACTACCATTCATGTACTGTCATCTTCGTTTTGTCCATCAGTCCTATTTTCGGTTTCTTCTTGTCCATCAGTCTTATTTTCGTATTCGTCTTGTCCATTATCATCTTGTCCATCTCTTTCACTAGCTTTTTTTTCTTCGCTATTGTCATATCAAATTTCAAATTTCAAAATTTATGGACAAAAACAACTAACGTGGACTGTATAAAACAATCACACCATTTTGTCATCTTCATGTCCATCACCGTGATGGACAACACGGTGTCCATCTTGTCCACGTTGTCCACATTGACATGTAATCAATTAATCAGGAGGGAGAAATGTATTTTCTGCTTCATCACTTTATTTTGTCTTTATGTGCGCGTGTAGTATATGATGGGTAAAATGGTCATTGTAAATAAAAAAATAGCATGGAATTAATAAGTTAAAAAATGACATTGCCTCTAATAAAAACATAAAGATGTCCATTTTACTAAAAATCTCTTCAAATAACTTAGAGCATTATCATTGGGAGTCTCTAGTCCCTAATAAAAAAAAAAAAAAAATTAATAAAAGAGGATAGAGACTATGATAGTCTCTTGTTTGAGAGACAGTGTAGTCTCTACATTTGTCAATCATGTATTAGTTAAAACTTTTTCTAAATTAATTAAATAATTAACTTATATAAAAATATTATTATTTTATGTTGTAGAGACCAAATGAGTTTCTAATGGATGAAACTGCTCTTAGAAACTGAACAGACAAAATATTTTTGACGACAAAAAAAAACAGAAAAAATATTTTCTCTTTTTTTTTTTGGGTTTATAGATAGAAACATTTTCACAACATATCCAGACATATAAGTCGATCATTTATATCAAAATATATATATGTATATATGTATATATGTATATATTGATCATCTAACAAGACAAACTTCAACAAACCAAAACGTGGTTCATGAATACTCGTTCAAATAAGAAGGTTAATTCCTGGTGTCAGTTGTCACACTGCTCCAAACTAACACGGCATGCAAATGACACTGAAAATTGAAAAAATATATGAATATTTTCCTGAAGAAAGATAAATACATGACACTTTATTTAATAAACTGAACTATATATCTTTATCAGTTTATCTTAACTCTCATGAACATAGATAAACTCTCCCGCCTCCAAGCATGAGGCCAACAAATAAAGAAACTATAAGTTCATATGAACACTAATATCTAAATTAAACACTTTCATTGGTAACAATGCAATGAAGAATGAAAAGCTGTATAATAAAAACTGCATAATAAAACTTTTTTGTAATATAAAAACTGCATAATAAAATAAACTATTAAAGATATGTTTATTTGTATAATAATTCTTTACTTGTATTTTGTTAGGCAAAAATCAAATTTTACGTTTTTTTTTTAATTATCTATTATTATGTATTTTTTTGTGATTGGTGAAATAGTCATAATTGCATTAGAAAAAACAATTCCTTCATTAGACAAGTTACCAATCAAAGACTAAAGTTCTTATTGGTAACAATGCATAATTGCTTAATTAATAGCATAACTGCAGAATAAAAAATTGCATAATAAAATTTTTGTACAAAATGAAAAGTTGCAGAATAAAATAAACTACTAAACACTTGCTTATTGCATAATGAATTTTTACTTATATTTTGTTAAGAAAAAAAAGCAAATCTTGAGTTTATGTCTAATTGTTTATAATTATGCAATTTTTTGTGATTGGTGAAATAGTTACATAATTGCATTAGAAAAAAACAATTCTGCCATTAGACAAATTACCAATCAAAGTCTAAATAGAATTGTAAATGAAGTTAATTAGCAGAGTACTCATGTTTATTGTAATGAAAATAACTATCTGATTTTGTGTTGGTTCTAGGCTTTCGCTTTCTGGGTTACCCTAATTAATAGAGACATATTCTTATAAGATGACATTATCGAAAATACTTAGTTTCCAGATACGTACTAATATAGAATTTTAATCACTCTTGAAGAATGCATTAGAATAGTTTTTTCTTTTTTCTTATTGTTAATTATCATTTATATATACACTGCTCCAAAATCACATGGCCTTGAAATTGTTTATTTACTAATAGCCTAGAGAAAGACAATACTTAGTTTCCAGATACTAAATAGAAATTTTAATCACTCTTGAAGCACGCATTATGATAGTTTTTTCTTTTTCTTATTGTTAATTATCATTTATATATACACTGCTCCAAATTCACATGGCCTTGAAATTGTTTATTACTACTAGCCTAGAGAAAAACAAACACATGACATGTATGGATCAGGATCAAAGTAAGAATTTCGATTACGTGTTCATTTTAGTTTGTTTAATCAAAATGAACTGACATAGACGCCAAAAAAGACAAACAAATCTTCAAATCCATTATTTGAAAAATTGTTCTGTCATGGAAAAAACGTAATCAAACGAAATTTAATCTCTTTTCTACTTAAAAAGAGAGAAAGAAAAGAAAGACATTCTTTATCATAAGAAAAGAAAAAAAGAAAAAAAGAAAAAAAGAAAAAAAGAAAAAAAAAACTAATCAAATTGGAGATATTTGTTAGGGACAAAAGTAAAAAAACCATACGAAATCAAACTAAAATAGTAAATTAATTCAGTGCTCATACTTCCTAGAGAGGGAAAAAAAAAAACTAAAACATTGAACTTTGAACAAAAACCGGGCTTCCGAATTAAATAGCAACCATTAATAAAAAAGAATAAAAAAAGTAGAAACCAAATTAAACACATGGCTTAAATCATATAAATATTGAGAGTTTAAAATTGCCAAGCTAAGCCTACAGTAGCCATCAAAGTAGCCTCGCCTAGTCACCATTTTGGCTAATCTTATACCGATGTCTTTATAAATAGCACATCAACTTTTACCTTTCTTCATCCATAAAACACTCTAATCACAACACAAACTAAAAAAACCAAAATCATGAGTCCAACGTTTTACTTCGTTCTTGCCGCGGTTTTGGCCACGACCGCCTATGCTGCAGTTCTCGACATCGATGGAGACATCATATTCAGCGGCAGCTACTACGTTCTCCCCGTCATCCGCGGACGAGGCGGCGGCGTGACTCTAGGAGGCCGCGGTGGCAAGCCATGTCCGTACGACATCGTGCAGGAGTCTTCAGAAGTCGATGAGGGCATTCCTGTAAAATTCTCAAACTGGAGGCCCAGAGTTGCGTTCGTTCCCGAATCACAGGACCTTAACATCGAGACGGTTATCGGAGCCACGATCTGCATCCAGTCAACGTACTGGCGAGTAGGTGAGTTCGACCGCAAGAGGAAGCAGTACTTCGTGGAGGCTGGTCCTAAGCCAGAAGGGTTCGGAGGAGAGTCGTTGAAGAGTTTCTTCAAGATCAAGAAATCTGGAGATAATGCTTACAAGTTTGTGTTCTGTCCTCTGGGTTGGGACTCTGACAGTCCGAAATGCAGCAATGTCGGGATATTCGTGGATGAACTCGGCGTTCGGCGTTTGGCTTTAACCCATAAGCCTTTCTTGGTTATGTTCAAGAAAGCCAATGTCACGGAAGTTTCGTCCAAGACTATGTGAGATCTGTGAGAGGAGACAAGTCTGGATCTCTCTACTTTGACTTAATAATAAATAAAACCTCTCTGTTTTCTTGAAAACTTCATATTGAATAAAATATCTCTGTTTTGGAAAAAAAAAAAAAAAAATCTCTGTTTCTTTTCTCACCACCACTCACTAGCTTAATATTCGCATCAATCATATGATTCTTGAATCTTGAGTAATATTCGAATTCTATAGTCAACAATTGGGACTGCTACGAACCGGACTAGTATGGCCCAAAAATAAGAGCCTTTTAAGGCCCACATAATTTGGATCAGTAGATATTCAAAAGCCTCATACAAATTACAATTTACGTTACACATGGGTAAAAGTCAGATCTCTGGACATTCAAGTTCTTCACTTAAAAAGATAAAACGTGCTTTGACCAAATACGTCTCGTGGCCTCACAGATTCTTCTTCCATTGACAAATCTACACATTTGTCTCTTGTGATCTTTGAACGAAAATGGCGGAAACGATCGGCTCAGGTAAATCCTTCTTGTCTCTTGTGACCTCGTTAGCTTTCTCAGTTAATCTGAATTGATCTGAATCTTTTGTATCTCGACACATTTCTATGGAATCTGAGAGTTAATGATCTAGAACGAAAATTTTTTTAAAAATGCATGGCTCAATTATGATTAGATATCGCCAAAACTTTAGTTTTGAATATCGTAGCGTTTTGTATGTGCAGAGATGGCTTCGGGTTCGTCGATGTCTGACAAATCAGCCAAAATCTTCGTCGCTGGTCATCGTGGTTTGGTTGGATCTGCTATAGTCCGTAAGCTTCAGGAACTGGGATTCACCAATCTGGTTCTCCGAACACATGCCGAGCTTGATCTCACTCGTCAAGCTGATGTTGAATCCTTCTTTGCTCAAGAGAAGCCAATTTATGTAATCCTTGCGGCAGCTAAAGTTGGTGGGATTCACGCTAACAACACTTATCCTGCTGATTTCATTGGTGTTAATCTCCAGATTCAGACCAATGTGATTCACTCTGCTTATGAACATGGAGTGAAGAAGCTTCTATTCCTTGGATCTTCTTGCATTTACCCCAAATTTGCTCCTCAGCCAATTCCTGAGTCTGCTTTGTTAACCGGGCCGCTTGAACCAACTAACGAGTGGTACGCCATTGCCAAGATCGCGGGGATAAAGACTTGTCAGGCTTACCGTATTCAGCACGGGTGGGATGCAATCTCTGGAATGCCTACTAATCTCTATGGTCCTAATGACAATTTCCACCCGCAGAATTCGCATGTGCTTCCTGCTCTGATGAGGAGGTTCCATGAGGCGAAAGTGAATGGAGCAGAGGAAGTTGTGGTGTGGGGCACAGGTAGTCCGTTGAGGGAGTTCTTGCACGTCGATGATTTGGCGGATGCTTGTGTTTTCCTGTTGGATCGATACAGCGGGTTGGAGCATGTTAACATAGGAAGTGGTCAAGAAGTGACAATCAAGGAGTTGGCTGAGCTGGTGAAAGAGGTTGTGGGTTTTGAAGGGAAGCTTGGATGGGATAGCACTAAACCAGATGGGACACCGAGAAAACTGATGGACAGCTCAAAGCTTGCGTCTTTGGGTTGGACGCCCAAGGTCTCTCTCAGAGAGGGTCTGCGCCAAACTTATGAATGGTATTTGGAGAATGTGTGCAACCAATAAATAATGCTTTCTCATATATTATTATTATGAGTCTCAGGTAAAAACAGCTTATCGTCAGAACAATGTGATTTACCTTTTGTCTTTTTTTTTTGATCGAAACCTTTGAGATTCAAGAATTGCTGTTTAATTACATTGATGCGTTTCGATATTGATGAAATGCCTTTTTTTACCTACATACATTGATTTGTTTAGAGCGTTAACAGTAACTCGCGACAGATTTCGTTTTTTTTGCTAAAATATATAACCCGATCAGAATAGATATTAAATTAGGCTGGATATCTCGATAATTTAGTCTAATCCTATGAAAAAAAAAAAAAAAACAATTTCGTCTATAAAAACGTTAATAGTTGTGTACATGTTGAAACAGGAATGACAAATTTTCAGAAGTCGGAACAAATAATAATGTATCTCACTAAATTTTGAATACCTTACCAATTGCAACGCTCGAGTCCTCGACATAACTAAAATAATGAATCTCGGCCCAATGGGCTGGAAAAAGCCTTGTAAAGATAGCGTGAACGAAACGCACCGCGAGAAAAAAAAAAAAAAAAAAGAAAAAAAAAAAGAAGGAATAGTGTCGAATCCCTAAAGCCTCTCTCTCTCTGTCACTTGCCTTGGTTCACTTCATCGGCCCCGCTCAAGTTCAGACACGAAACTTATTTCAAATTAATTTAATTGAAAAAAAAAAAATCTAACACAAAAGGGGCTAAGAAAACAATCGCCGGCGATATGCCTTCTCCTCCGGTGCCGGAGACGGTAGTGAGCCACCGCTTCGTAGCCTTTCTTATCTGGCAATCAATTCCTTCATCAGCCATTTTCTTCTTCTTCAACCTTTTCCTCTTCTCAACCACTTCAGTCATCTCCTTTTTCTTCACTTTCCTCATCTTCCATACCTCACAGCTTCTCTTCTCCGTCTCACTAGCTCTCCTCTCTTCTCCGACCCCAGATTCTCCTCTCTCCCCTCTCCAATTCGCTCTCGGCCTTCTCCGTCACCTCTCGGATCCTGAGTTCCGCCGCCGTGCTCGCTTATCATTGCGCATCGTGCTCTTCGTCTCCGCTACTTCCCTCGCTGGGTTCTGCTCCGCCGCTGTTTTTTGCTTTTCAAGTGATTCGTTTGGAGCAATTGGAAGAATAGGGTTTAGGGGATTTGTGACTGGATTGCTTTACGCCGTGCTTTTCGTTCTCAAGCAGCGATGGGTTTTGGAGTTTCCCATCATTCAGGTTCGAATACAGATATATATTTTGTGTATTTGCTTCTTGATTCATGGAAATATCATTGAATATTTCCATCAATTTTGTATCTTTGGCTGATTCTTACTTGTGTGTTTTCCAAACAGCGTCCACCCTTCTTCAGCTTCAAGATTGGGCTTCCTTCGGCTCTAACACAAGCTCTGAAGCTATCAGGTGTGCTTTATGTGCTATCAACGATAATGCTACTGTTTATGTTAGACTGGTCGGGTGGGCTCGTGTCTGTATCGAGATTCTTGGGTGAGCAGGTCATATCTTATGCCGGCAGTTTCTGTCTCATTCTCTCTTGGGAAGTCACTCACCATATTCATCAGGTTCGTTCATGGGATTTGGCTTCTCTTTCCTTTTGTTTATATCGATAGATGTGACTGGTTGGTAAAATAACCATTCAGATTGGTGGTTTAGTCTGTATCATGTTAAAATCTCTGTAACTTTTTAGTGAACATAGTCCAAGTGACATGTTAGATTGCAGAATAGTTATCACTCACCATTACTGAGTGACGCATATTTCAACTGATAAAAATCTGGAAAGCAACGACAAAGTTAGCTGTGTTTGCCATCAAATGGTGCATTGGTATTGGAATTGTTTTTCCTGTTTCGTTTGGCATTTCTGTACTTAACTATCTCTGTTTTGGAAGCCCATGTCAAGGTCAAACAGTTAATGCTGTCTGTCTTCTTTGTATGTGGATCTGATTAAAAAAACCTCATAGAAATTTGTAAAGATGTGCATAAATTGTTTACTTTAGTTGGATAGCTTAATTATTCCTGCCTAAACACTTTGAAGGTTTCATCTTTGAGCTTTGTTGTGTGTGTTACTTGTTACTCCATCAAGGACTGTATAAGCTTTAGCTACTTTTCCAGGTTCTAGATACTAAAAAAAAGTTATTTACAATTGTCATTTTCTTTTCCAGGTTTTGCACACAAAACGATTTAGTTTTGCTCCTCCAAAAGGATCTGCTGCAGCAGAGACAAATCCAAGTGAGCCTCTTCTTGTTGCTTTAGAAGGGAGTACTCCAGGTTCCCTCGAGCAGTCTCTGGCATACCTTGATCTCTACATGGTGTCTCAGAACAATGTCGATACATGGCGTCGTGCTGCCTTCTTTGAGGAGTCCAGTGAGACTTACAAAAGAGTAATCACATTATGCTTGAGGCCTTTGGAAGAGCTTGCCTCCAAATTATCTTCTGGGCTAGACCACACCTTTACTGAAAAAGGTTATCAGACACCACTCCAGCAACCAACCGAGTCATATGTCGATCCTAAATTTGGCGAATCACTCAAGTCTTTCCAGGTAATAGGCAATTCAATTTTTCTTCCCTTTTCTGTGATAATTTCTTTTGGTAGCTGTAACCAAAGCCTGTCTGCTCTGTATCTGATATTTGCAGCTATATGCATGGTGTGCTCAAACAACTGCATCCCTAACTTCACTCTCTCACAAGGAAGACAGACTTGGAGTAGCACAACTGTCTGGTGGGAATGCTGATGTTGTCTCAACGCTTCTATCACTTTTGCTAGCTATTGAAACGTTTATGGGAAAGAAGATTAATCTTCAATCGCCTCAACAACTGATGGGACCTGCTAATATCAAATGGGCGACTTCGAGTATGGTCAGAAAAGATGTAAAACCCATCAAAAGGAGTATTGGGGGGATGTACTCGTACGCGTATGCAGCTACAGATGTTTTAAGGATATCAATATACAAGATTCTGTCTACATTCCGCGATGAAATGCTCAACAGTGACAGAACCGGGTTTCTTGGTAGAGATTGGATTGGAAGCAAGAAACCGCCTTTTGGAACAAACGAGATGTTGTTACAAAAGCTGAAGCTCTTCCTCGAATTCCAAGCTTGAATAGAAGATTATAAAGACGTTACAATGTCTGAGATGAAATGCGGTAATATGCTGATTCTTAAAAAGTTCAATCTCGAACAAGTATCATGATTTCTGAGCTGCAAAAGATAAGGGACTAGAGTGTATTGAAAATTAAAGCACTCGATTTTGCACAAGTTTGGGATTAATCTTCTTTTTGATGAACTAAGAAATTATATAAGAATCAAAACTTTTTAGTTGGATTTTGCATCTTGAATCTTGATTACAGAATTTTTAATTTTGCAGAAGCCTATATATTCATTTATCATCATTTGTAACAGTACTAATTTGAAAGAGTTCCATTTTAACTACACATTTACAGAGGAAAAAGAGGTTAGGAATCCGCATGGGCCAGAGATTTAGGCCCATAGTCCAAAAAAACATCGCGGCTTATAGTAATATCGAACGGCCAAGAAGGAGAGGTTTTAAAGGAAAGCAGAGATGTAGACCGTTGGATGGTGGTTATAAAAATAATTGTATGGTGTTAAAGGTGAGATTGGCTACAGAAGATCGCATTTACTTAAAGGGCAAAACCCTCTAACGCCGCTTCGATCTCTCTTCTCTTTCCTCTCTCTCTCTCTTTTCTTATCTTCTTATACCTTTCAACGAAGCAAGAACCCTAGAAATCGAATACCAAGGTAAATCCACTGCTAATAAATCCTTTTCTCCTTTTTCATTCTGAGATATTCGATTGTTTTCTCAGTTACTATATTTTTAGCTCAAGTTTGTCAAGATCAGATTTTTATTCTCGATTCATTTGGTCTCTTCATTGATTCGACGTCTTTGACATTTGTTATCTTATCTTCAAAAGTTTGTTATAACAAAGTTAAAGAGTATTGTATGTTTTGTTCGCGAAATGGAGACCTAATTGATTAAAAAAGTTGAAACTTAGGTTAAAGTCGGGGTTTTTTTTCTTCTTCTTGCTGCACTGTGCTCAATTGAATGGCAGGATTAGTTATCCTGTATGCCTAATTGATTCAGTGAAGAGTAGATTTATGTAATATGTTGAGCTTAATGGATACATTTTGGGATTAGTGGTTTAAGCTTTGTGTGTGTTTATTGGAACACAGATGAATAGGGAAAAGTTGATGAAGATGGCTAACACTGTCCGCACTGGCGGTAAGGGGACAGTAAGAAGGTATGTATGGTTTACTATAATCTTTTATTTGTTTTTCGATGTTATGTTTTTTTGTAAACATTTTGAGTCTTCATTTCAGAAAGAAGAAGGCTGTTCACAAGACCACTACAACAGATGACAAGAGGCTCCAGAGCACTCTTAAGAGAGTTGGAGTTAACTCCATTCCCGCCATTGAAGAAGTTAACATCTTTAAGGATGATGTAGTGATTCAATTCATTAACCCTAAAGGTAGAAGTCCTTAACTTGTCCCTTTATAAATCTCAGTAATTGATAAAAAAAACTTCATTGTGTCTCTATTTCAATGTTGCTATTTCAGTTCAAGCTTCGATTGCTGCTAACACATGGGTTGTGAGCGGTACACCACAGACTAAAAGTAAGTGTTGTATCCATATTGATGAACTGCTATGGTCCAATACTCTTTGTCTAATCTCAGAATCTGACTTTTCCTGCAGAATTGCAAGACATACTTCCTCAGATTATCAGCCAACTTGGTACGCACCCTTCTCTTTGAGTTCCTTTTCTCAAACCAATGATTTCTGAAGTTAACATTTTGTTGTCTGCTTTGATAATCTCAGGACCTGATAACTTGGACAACTTGAAGAAGCTAGCAGAACAATTCCAGAAACAAGCTCCAGGTGCAGGTGATGTCCCAGCAACTATCCAAGAAGAGGACGATGATGATGTTCCAGATCTTGTAGTTGGAGAGACTTTCGAGACTCCTGCTGCTGAAGAGGCTCCCAAAGCTGCTGCTTCTTAGAGGAGGAAGAAGATGAAGAAGAAGAGCTCACCCGCAAATCCCCATCATAAAATGTTTGTCGCTCGACCTTTTTTGAGCACTGTCAGATTCTTGTTTTACTCTTAAGACTTGTTTTTATTATGATTCACTTGATGCTTTTTGGTCCGAACAGCAATTTTCCTTTTATTAAGGTTAGATCGCTTTTTGTTCATCCCACCTGTTCAAATGAGTTCTATGTTCTGTCTCTTGAAATAGCTGTTGCAACTTTTGACTATTTGGATTTTAACGATTTCTTCAAAATAAACAACAAGCAACGTTGCATTGCATACATTTATTGGAAAACAGAGAGATTACAACATTTCCAATTTTTTTTTTTTTTTTTGACGTCTTTTTTTTCTTTTGCAATTATTGGGTCTTAAATATTAGTTGCTACACAACTATGAACGCAATTAAGTAGTCAAGACCGTCTTGTTCTCCATCTCCTCTGCTTTCCCCTGCTGCGTTAGTGTTTCATAAAGCGGAGCGTTTCGTGTTTCTCGTAGCCAGAGGCTCACTACGCCACTCAACGCTGACGCAATGCCAAACACGAAAAACGACATCATTGCGTTTTCCCTTCCCAACGCAACTAGAAGCGGTGCTGCAGACGCTCCTAGCATAAACGCTTGACGCAAAAGCGCAACCGCAGTGTTCCTTACGTTTGTTGGGAACAGCTCGACGCAATAGACGTATAGGACATCGTAAGCTGTCGAGGATGCCATGAACCCAACCGCTTCAACCGCTAGCTGTAACCATTTAGCGACAGATATGGCACGTGTCACGCGGTGAAGAGAGAGAACAGCGCAGAGTATGCATGAGACTCCAGCGAGGTATGATGAATTCGAGAACAGTGGACGGCGGTTCATGACACCGAGGAGGAAACTTCCGATGAAAACCGCTGGGAACTCCATTAGAGCGTTAACAGCAACGGTTAGATAAAGATTGAAATTGAGATTCTCAGCGTTTAGTTGAATTCCGTAATAAACAAAACCACTTCCAAATCCAGCCATCATAACCATTACGATTCTTTTCACTGCCCATTTCGTTTTCCAAAACTTCTCTGGTTGTGAGGTTTGATCATCTCTTGTTGGAATTGGATCGACTAGGCTGAGATCCGCCGGAAGCTGTTTCCCGTTGAGTCTTGCGAGTTGTTTCAAGACCACCATGGCTTCTTTGTTACGTCCTTTAACAAGAAGCCATCGAGGAGACTCATAAGCAAAGGGCAAGAGACAAAGCGCGTATCCAAGTGGGAGAAATGAAATGATTCGGTAAAGGTTTCTCCATGACTTTCTCTCCAAATAAGCCATAAGTGGTAGAGATAGAAAACCTAACGTGAAGAAGAAGAAGCCGTATTGCCCTACTTGGCCTCTCCATTTTTTGCCTACTATCTCGGTGGCGAGTACGATACAACAAGACCCGATTCCTGATCTAAAGAAACCGTTGGCGAAACGCAAGAACGCGTAAACCCAAACGTTTGGTGAAAAGGAGATCGCAAAGGCCGTTACAAATGTTAATATGCAAGAGAGAAATAAAGTCTTTTTTCTACCAAACCATGAATCAGCAAGATATCCATAAACACCAGAACCTGTGACAAAAGAAGCAACAAGAAGTTAATGTAAAGATCCCTTACCAAACCTGAAAATGTTAAATGTTTCGATAAACTAAGAAACTTAATATCCATAGTTATTATGATTCTTACCGAATAGAGATCCGATGAAGAATAGAGTGGACGGAACAGCAACAAGAAATTTATGCTGACAGATGAGGTTCCACTCGGAAACAACAGTATCACTCTTTCCTCCGACCCATTGCCATTCTCCGGTGGACAGTCCACATAAGGCCGAGCCCTCCACGATGGCCCCGGTTGCGAGAAGCCTTGCAGCGGGCTGAGCATCGGAGAAAATGGAGATAAGAGTGGTCTGAGCATCGAAGACCCAAGCGATAGAGACCAAGAGAGCATGCAAGATCTGAGCAAAACCAAGTGCTCCTATGTGTTGCTCGATCACTTCATCAACTGTGAGTGCGTACCTATTGTTTGATTGTTGTGGTTGCCTTGTTGCTTCTCCTTTCTCAGTTGCTGATGAATCATTGGATATGTTTGGTGATGTTTCCACGAGCTTTGGAGCTTCTTGTTCTGAAGGTTCCATTTTGTGTGTGTTTTGTTTCAGGTGGAAAGAATGTTGTTTAAATTTTGGTTTTGTTGGCTTGATATATGTTTAAGTAAACGACCTTATATATATATACACATGCTCGGGGAGTGTTTTGCATCCAATTTATCACTCTTTAATAAACAATAATCGTGGATACTGAGTCATTAATACTTTGTATAATCAAATTTTACTTTATGTATATTGTGTGTCTATGTATATTATCTGTGTGCGTCTGATTCACACACGTTCATTAAGTTTTCATCAATTCCAACTTCAGAATTTAATTAAATGTTGGAAAAGAGTTACTTATAGTTAATTTGAGAGCGACGTATTAACATAAATGTAACTCTCTCTCTTTCTTTTTTTTTTTTTTTTTTTTAACTCTTATATTCATTTTCCTTTGTATTCTCTCCTTACAACATCTTTGGAGTTTGGAGGATACAATTTGAGTAGATACATTGGGAGATAATTTTGAAAGCTAATGAGAGAAGTGGAAGTTACAAAAAGGCGAAGATAATTAAAACTCTCTTTGATTTTTTTTTCCTTTTTTCTTTTTTGGTCCACTTCTCTTTTATCTTTTTGGCTACGACTGTAATTCGTTTTCTTTTTGCAACAAACGTAACTCTTTAGCTCCCACTAAAACAAACAAAAGACAAAACTTACGGTTAGAATCCATGATGCACGACGAGAAAAGAAAACAAAAAATTATGATGCATTAGGGACAACACATGGCTAAATTTACAAAATTGTTTTATATGATGTGTCACCTATGCATGTGAGTTCCGAATATCAGATGGGTTTGATACTTGTCAAATATTTTTTGATCGTGATTTCGAAAGTTTGGTTCTTTTGTGGGTTTTTGGCCGAATATAATACATGAAATTTGAGTTTGTACTTTGCAAGAAACCCTTTTGTAAGCATTATCAAAAGAAAAGAAACCCCCTTTGTAAGAGAACGTATTCACCCGTAAGTAGTTGAGTGTTACGTATGGCATACACACTCTTTACGATATATATATATGTGGTTCCATGATTAATTATGTATACTGGATCTCTTTGCGAAAGTAAGTAGCGTAGAGGACTTAAAGCCAATCTTGAAATTCTCTATATATAAATCGCTTTTCACTCTTTTTCAATACTATTTATAAATAAGTGTATATATATTTCTATATTCATATTTATTTAAAGTAAATTTAACAAATTCATATAGAAAAAGTGAAAATTTTAACATACTACTCTCTCTCTTTCGCAAAGAGTATTATTTTTAAATTTAATTTATTAACATGTAATTAATTAGGAATATATGTGTATAATTTTTTTATTTTTTTTTTAATTTGTATGAAGTGTGTCAAAATGACACTTTTTAGGAAACGGAGAAAGTAACAAATTTAATTAAGAGAAAATGTTAAAAATAGAAACTAAACTTAAAAAAAAAAAAAACTAATTACTTGTACGAAAAACTTAAGCTTTTAGCGCTCAATTTTATTCGGATTGCACATTTGGTGTGGACTCTAGAATTACTCAAGCTTTCAATTTATGTTTATCCAATTAGTATTAAAAAAAAAATAAGCAAAAAGGGTGATACATAATTGCATTATTAAAGATTAGTTTAATAAAGAGGTGCGATCATCCCAAGAGCCCATGAAGAAAGTGGGGTTAATAGTAGGATTAGGACATTACGTGAGGTGAGGGGTCTATTGGTAGGTAGATTATATTTGGTATATTTTCCATATAGTTGATGTACTACACATTTCTGTCTTCCTTTCTTGGCCCTTTCCTATCTTATGGAATGGTAGATACAGTATCTACTTATATTTTCATATATCTGATTTACTACACATTTCTGTCTTCCTTTTCTTGGCTCTTTCCTATCTTATGGAATGTGATTACTCCCTTTCTCTTGTAACCTAGGATTAAGCTATGTATAGCTTTGTTAAAGCTTTTGCAACCTATCGAACAATAGCACACCACAAAATTCCCAAAGGTCGTTTTCTATGAGAATCATCTTTGTTTTGTATACAAACATTACAACAAATACAAATATATATTATGGATTTATTATTTGGCTCCACCTGGAAAACAACATATCGTTCATGAATCTTCCCTATACGTGGTGAATTTTAATTATTTGTGTTAATGGTGTTAGAAGAAGCTTATTATATAAAATTTCAATCATTGTAGTTTTTTTGTTTTTGTTTTGGTGGTTGAAATAATGTAATATAATCCTGAGGGGTGAAAATGTTAGAACACTTGTGTTGTTGTGACGTCTAGTATTATCGTCTAAGTTAGTACAATCATCCACAAACTTTTTCTTGATTAAGATATGCTTTTTTGAGGAGGAATATGCGTAACAAAAGCTCCTTTTTCATGTGTTTTTCTCGTATCTGATGATAATTAATTACGTATGATTTTGTGATTCGTTCATGTATCATGGAAAGATGAGAATCAAAATGTATAACTATATGGCATATTCTGATTAGATTCGATGGGATTGTTATGTATGCATTTCTAAATAGTAGTATAATAATGAGATTATAAGTTTTAAGAGGGAGAATTGAGAAAACAAATTCGTGAGATCGTTTAGATTACTTAAGATAGGTGTTTCTCTGTATCAAATTTATTTATAGATATCAATTCATTTCCAGCTAAGAACAATTAATGATTCAGTCGGTAGAAATGAATGAAATTTTGTTAAGGAGTTCCTGCTTACAACTTCCAACCAAAACATTGTAAGCAAAAAGTATCATTAAGTTTCGAAATTTAAAAACAAATTTCCAAATATTAAGATTTTCGTAATAGTATAAATTTTCATCAAAACTATAAGTTATAGGAACTGATAAAATGAATATATTTCTGATGTCATAAAGTAATTTGTGAATATTTTTAAAAATGATATGCTTTCATGTATATAAAATTGTATCTATGCTCGATGAATCAGAATCAACCCCATATAGTTAAAACCGTGGTTTTGAATTATGTTACTGCGATTTCAGTATTGGTTGGACACTATAGATATTCTAAATGGCGAAAAAAAAACATGGTAATTAATTCTTATATTTCGGTTTTCAAGAATTAGTTTGGTAATTCTTATATTTTCGGTTTTCAAGAATTAGTTTTGTAATTCTTATATTTCGGTCTACTGCTATTTCCGGGGATATACATAGAGCACTAGAGTGGAAGTAATTATGTGAAGCAGAATTCACACAAACTACGAGTAAATACTTTTAAGTCCGAACGTAATTAACAAATAGCTAATGCAAAGTGTACTTATGGTATATCCAAGCGTACGTAAGTGAAAACCTCATCACATAATGTTGCAAAATGACATAAGAAAGAAAAGAATTTGGTCCGCCTTTAATCAATCAGATGAAAGAAGAATAAAAATGAGGAAGACCGAAGACACTATCACTAGTGGAAGAACTAGTAATGACACCACACAATTATGCTAATATGCTACGGTACCAAATCATCATCCAATCTATTGTTAACCCCATTTACAATTGTCATCTTATCAATTATTTTCTATAATATTTTAAAAAAAAAAATTAGAATATGTATTTGATCAATTATTATTAGTGGATGACGAGTTGTGGGAACACTCCAAATGCTCTGTTAAAGTTAGGCAAGATTATGTCTTTCTATAAATAAACAAAGCTAGATGAACACTATCGCTTGGTTCACAATCTCTTAGACTCTAATGATATTACAAAGCTATAGAACCCTCTTTAATTTCTCTTGTCCGTCTTATTAAAGTTCCACTTTTGTATTGGGTAGAAATGAATAAACGGTACTCTCTTTGAAAATTTATAAAAATCTTAACACTAAATCCGATATATATATATCATCAAAAAAATGAAAATAGTAGAAAATATTAAACTTGTTTGCAATTGTATCACAACAGTAAGGTTTTCAGTAGATTACAGGCAAAGCTAAACAAAGTACAAGTCTTTCATTATTATATACCGAGACAACTTTAATATTGAAGATTTCAGCATTTTTTTCAACACCATCTCTATTCTATGTAACATTAGACTCTGGTCACATTGCTAGCTTTAGATCTCTTATCTAGAGAAGAAAAGAGAAAAGAAAATAAAAATGAAACTGAGCTGTCCACCAAATTGGGTGGTGATCCAGTGTGGTCACACATGAAAAGTTCTTGGTCTCTTTTGTCTTCATTTTCTAATGGTTGAAACATGGTCTGGTTCGAGTGGCTCATTGGCATCACCATTTTCATCCGGAAGTTATGATGATGATAATGAGTATTTCAGTTTGGTATAATAGAAATTTCGATTCTTGATCAGGTCACGGGGTTCTTATATCTATAAACAAGAAGCGATGACTAACACACTTTGTTCTATTGGCTCACCATTCACCAATACAGTGAATATCAGTTTTCTTCAGCTTAACAAATTCAGGAAAGTGCATGAATATGTATAACACTTCCCTTTAGGGCCTTTCTAGTTTAAGCAACATATATTGATATATTGGATGGCTTTGTTTTTGTGTAATTAATCACGGTGCTCATGACAATAGGATGCAATTGTTGACTTGTTATTCTGATCTGTTGCGAGCGATGTTGTGTTCAACATAATGAAATTTGGAAACCTTAGCGTAGTCTTAATTCGATCACTAGGATCATCTTTCTACCTAAATTATGAAAAATAAATAAGTAAATAAATTATGAAAAAAAAAAAAACATTAATGACCAAAGGAAATAGCAACCGGTGAAACTAAAACAGAGCTAAAAGAAACTTTCACCAGACAGAAACATTGTTGATTGAGTACAGATCACGTCTTCGACTCAGCATAAGTTTGTCAGAAGGAGTCTCATTCATTCATATTGCTCTTTAGAAGTCTGAACTCTAAGACAGACATAATCCAAATGGTGTTCCTCACCTTTATCAACAAGACACATGTACATGGAACGGAACGAAGAATGTGGCTCATCTCTTTATATTAGTGACTGTAACAGTTGCTTCAAATAACTGGTTTAAATCATTTTTTGTCGTACCTGTTAACTTAATTCCTTCTAGATTTCTGCAGAATTTTTATAATTTTCCATCAAACATGTATACTAACGTAAATTGTAAAGTCCAATTATCAAGCATAAATTGTACATAATAAAAGGTGTATACAATAGAATCAAAATTAACCAGATTACTGAAACACTTGTCTTAAATACTAGTAGGCATTGAAAAACTTAATCCAATTCATATTTAAATTAGTGACACTTTGTATACTCTTGCGCAACCTCTCCAGCTAAATTCCTGACATATTTGTGCATGACCCCATGTGATCCAATCAACCTATAACATAACCTTTCCTGGAATAATATTGTAAAATGTTTCAAAAATACAAATCAGCAAAATGAACTCAATAAAATCCCTAGGCATGTTTTATTAAAACCCCCTTTCAGTAGATAGAAGCATACCCTTTCACCCTCCAAAGACATGGTAAGGCAGGATATCTGACTAGTACTTCTGCAAACATATGAAATGAGATCTTTTAAGTCGTCATATCCAAAAAATAGGAACAAAGTTTGTGTTAACTTTCTATTTAACGTGTTAAGCTTGATTGTAACACGTTAGACATATATGCATTAATATGATACTTAACATAGATTTCATTGGAAATTAGTGTGAGTGATGTACATATGTTTTGTTAGATCTATACATATCCGATTTTATAATTATATTTATAATTAAAAATCGGTATGTTTATCAATAGATCTTCACAACTCACATTTTCAAAATCAGATCATTTTACAGCCAATGATAAATACATCTATACCTAAAAAGATAATTGCATGTATATAATTAAATAATTTGTTATATGTTTTGTACCATATATGTTAAAAAAAAAATTGTATCATATAGACCTTTAACTTTCTTTTTAACATAGTAACTAAATAATTATATGTTAAATATCATATTGCTATATATGTGTTTTATTCGTGACAATTAAATATAATATATTATTTAAATATTTAGCACGCTAAATATGTAAATAACAATAAATACATGTGATTTGCTCTTACAATGATAAAACAGAAATAAAATAACTTGAAAGAAAGATAACATAGGATTGGTCCGATTGGAGAAACACAAGATTAATTACGAAAAAATGACAACTTAAAATAATTAAAAGAAGTCATTAAGTTTGTTTTGAACGCCAGTTTGCTTTTTTTTTTTTCTTTTTTTTTTTTTTTTTTTTAAATCGCATGATCTTAAAAGTTTAAACAAATGACTCAATGAGTCTGTAGATCCACTCGGCACAATTTCACTTCTTGGCCCATTTTAACTATCATGACGTCTTTTCCTAAACTCTTTATTCCAAATTTATTTTTATTCGAATTTCTATTTAGGTTTTCATATTTATGATATAGACAATTAGTAACAAATGCAAAACCAAATCTACTGTATTATATTATATATTATAAGTTTCAAAAGAATTTAAATTTGATTTAGATCAGACATCGGTTAACCAAATTAAGATTTTTTTTTTTTGATAAAGAAAATTAATATATATATATATATGTACTTGAAACTTAAAACTATCAGCAATAATATAATTACCGGAAGATGATAATTACGGTGAGAATCAATCAACTATCAAAGCTTTCATAGCAATATAGTAAACAGCTATATCATATTCACATATGAATGTTACAAACCCAAAGACGAAAACACCCGCATGAACCTCGTGCTCCCAGTCTTTGTTGCCCTAAATGATTGCATTCGATCAAAGAGATAAGAAGAATTTAGGGTCCACTAGAGTCAATTTCGTATATGTGTACTGTCTTCGATATTAGTTGTGTGCCTTTACTAGCAGTACCTAAAAATATGATATATTTCATTGGTATTTAATCGGTTGTTAAAGAAAAGAGGATATGAACTTTAAGTACCATATCATATTGGTTCTACGATGTTGAAAATACAACACATACAAGAAAGTAGAAACCAAGATCGTAGAAACTAAATGCAAGAGCGAGAGTTTATCTATTCTTAGAAACACAAAATTTATGTTTTTGAATCTATGTGATTAAATAGGTTAATGTCACAGCTAAAAATGTTTTACTGTCGAATTGTTTAAATTAAGCGAAATCTGTTGTTTCACATGTCCTTAGTAAACATGGTTTATAGTTTCCAAATCTTTGTTGAAATTACTTATCGCCGATCTTCTTGTCTTGTTCTTGTTTTAAGTTTTAAACATAAACAAAGAACAAACCAATGGAGATTGCCGCCAAAAGAAAGAATCAGTGGGCCTTAAAATATGAGCTAAGCCCAGGGGAGATTATTGACTATAGTTTTTTTGAGATGAACATATTCGTTGCATCACACGGTCCAACACATATTATCATCATCAAAATACTATAGTACAAGGATTTAAATTTGTGGAATAAATAAAATAACTCATAGCGTTGGCGATATAGCGACTCGGAGTAGTGTGACGAGGAAACGACAACATATAGGACACGTGACCTTATCTAAACAAACCACTTTCCCCACGTGTTGAAAAACATTATGGTTGATATCTTTTTCTTCAGCATCACACAATAATATAATTCAGATCTTTTTCTTTAACATCTCAATAAAAGATTATGAAATTGCTCTTTCAGGAAAAAAAAAAAAAAAACAAAAAAAAAGAGAAGAAGAATGGGAAAATGCTGAGAGCTTTCTACAATCCAACTTGCTCATTTAACCTATTTAGAGATTTAATTAATTATTTTGTATGTCCACCATCCATTACAGTATTCTATATCACCACATGCATGAACTCTCCTCAGCATTGTATTAGTCGACACAACTTTAAAACTTTTAGCATTGTATCAGTACTGCTAACCACAATTGAAAAATACCTGATATTCGAAATTAATTTAAAATTTAAAAATGTCATGAAAAAAGAAAAAGAAAAAGGATAGCAAAAAGAAACAAAAAAAAACAAAACGCGAGAAACCGACGCAGTTTTGGCAAACACGCGTCAACCAGGAAGCGCACGGTTCCGATATCACTTGTCTTCGGTCTTCATATTCTTCACTCTTCTTGTTTTATCTTTTCTCCCTTTTTTAATATTATTATTTCACATTTGTAATCTTCCTTCTGAGTTCTGACTTTTTAGTTTCGGAGAGTACGTCGGTGTTGACTCAAATGCTGGATTAATTATTACATAAAACTGACGTATATTAATTATTACTTTTTGTCCATTTCAAAGTAAATATAAAATAATAATTTTATTTCTGAAAATATCTTTTTATTATTTCTTCATAATCAGAACTAATAAAATAAAATAAATCATAATTCCAAACTTAACTTATTTTAAAAGAATAACTTCTTTTTACATCTAGAAAAGAAAATTAAAAGACATTTACATGAAAACGGAATAAATACGTAGGTTATGTCAAAAAAAAAAAATACTTAGGTTTTGATTCGTTTTTCATTTAACATTAATTAACCATAAAATAAGAATAGTTATTTACTGGTAGATGTTGACTTGTACGAATTATTTCTATTGATTTACATCATGAATCGAATTATAATGTCTATAAATCTTCACAATTATCTCTTTTTTTTTGTTTTTTGGGTCAATTTACAAACGTTTTAGATGATAGCAAATCAGATTTCCTACATGTTTAAAACTATGGGTGATCAAATTATTGTTTATCGATGGAGGAGAGTTAGCTAATGGAATGATTATTAGAATATATTCTCGTATTGTGACAGGTACTATCGGTAATATTTTTGCGTTAAGAAAATAATTAATACTATGAAGACATTAACTTATAAAGAGCATGTAATATCCCTCATAATATATATATATATATATTTGTTAATCAATCAAAATTTAGATCGTTTTTCTATTTTTAATATTTTCATATAATAATATTTGTACGGATTCACTCGTTAAAAATGTAAGAACACGTGATTCTGTTTTTCTCCATGTAACTTGGATCGCCTCAAAGAGAAGATAATATGGTCGCATTGTTTAGATTTAATTTTACTAGTATCGATTCTAACGGATTTGTCATCATTTTTCGCAGAATTCCATGATTTTAAAATAATAGATCGTTTTCCTACTTTTAATATTTGTCGTATTCTTTAACAAAAGTTGTTTTGTCATCTATTTAGTTATAACAACAATCGTGCGGATTCACTCGCTAAAAATACAAAAAACACGTGATTGTATATTTTTTTCTTGTAAGATCGATGATCTTAACGTGACTCTCTATAAGAGAGTCATTTACCGTCAATTTAATATATATATAAAAGATATTATATATATAAACTAACCAGTATAGATAAACTTTTTCCGTTTGTTAGATTTTTTTATTTTTTTTTCCGTTTGTTAGATTTGTGTTATTACAGTTTCTTAACACGAATATTTATATTTCACGTCAATAATAAAACTTACAACAAAACAAAAATCTTATTAATGGCTTAGCTTTATCCGACCTTCACCAGTCACCACCACTCATCACACAATAAAAAGGGTAAATTTTAGTTGTTATGTCTAACGTCCTCGTTATCTCCAAAATTACATTTAATCCATATTTGGTAAATTATCTTATAAAAGAAAGGGAATATATACATGCTGAAGGTCTTGAGCATATTAGATATATAATTATATAAACAAACAAATGAAAGTATAACCAATTTAATTTTTATTTGCAATGTGACTAGATTTTTGGTGTTATAATGATGTAATAATCATGTCTACATTTTCTAAACTTTAATATTGTTTTGTTATCTATAAATATACTATTATTATTACGTATAATAAATATCGCAATCCTCTTTTTTCAGTAGAAGCAAAATATTTATCAAAAAAGAAAAAGAAAAAAATCCTCTTTTTTTTAATTCTACCTAGATACGAGTTGTTTTAATTTATTTGTTAGAAACAAAAGAAAATATCAACAAAAGTCTTCAGTTTCATACTCGGGGGGGGGGGGGGGTTGGGTTTATTTAAAAAAAAAGGAAATTAATTACCTAATAAATAAATAAAAAAAAGGATCGGAGTGAGTGAGTGAGTGAGAGAGAGAGAAAGAGGCAGAAGCGTTTCGTCCTCTTCGTTTTCTTCTTCCATTAATACAAAGCAAATCCTTCTTCCATTAATACAAAGCAAATCCTACTCAGCTTTATTCATCTCTACACTTCAGTTTCTCTGTCTCCATTTTCCTCTCATAATTAAAAAGAGTTAAAATTTACCTCAAAATCTGAAAAACCCCCACTTTCTGATTCTCATTTCCCTATCAAATCCTTCATCGAAAGTTTCAATTTTTTTTTTTTTTTTTTTAAACCCAGAAGCTGTGTTCTGTTCTGTTGTGGTTATCATCTTTGTGTTTTTTTTTTTTTTTTTTTTCTGGAAGGTTCCAAGGGTAAAAAATTAGGGGAAAATCTGGGTGTTGGGATTTACAGAAGAGAGTAAAAGGAAAGAGAGTTATGTTGGAATTATAAAGCTACCATATTGGGATTTGTAGTGTTGCTATTAATTAGAGAAGACCAGAAATTCATTATATTTCCAAACCTTGCTCTGTTTCGTGGACTGGAAATTTGTGAATAAAAAAAAAGATCCAAAATCAGAGAGATTGAGAAGAACAACGAACAAGGAACAAGGCAAAGCAGAGAAGAGAAGAGAAGAGAAGAGAGAAATGTGGTGGTGGTGTTCTTCTACTAAAGGCCGTTCAAATCTGGAGAGGTTTCTCTTAGGAATCACTCCTAAGCCTCCTTCGTTCTCTCTTCCTCTGGTAATCTTTTTATTTTTTTATTTTTCTCTTCTCTTTGATTTGATTTGGGGATAATTAGAGTCCTAAGTCACAATTAATCATTTTAAAACTATTTTTAATCCCCCTAAATCTCGTCTCTAATCAACAGATTTTTCTTAAAGGTCTAATTTTTAATCACGGGTGATGCATCAGACAACCTAGAACATGTAATATTTTAATGATTTGGTGTGAATTTTTTCAGATGAGATTTTGGCAAATAGAGACAATAATTGCATGGTCCATCAAAGGGGAATTAGATATGAGCAATACCTATCGTTTTTAATGGTCACATCATTTTATGGATTCTATATCACCACGTGGAAACGTGCGACACAATTGCTTTTCAAGATATATTATATTATATTATTATATTCAATAATCCAATAGCTTTAGTACTGTGTTTTGGTTGAAGCTTCTTGATGCTTGCTTGGTATATACTCTGGATCTGTAGCATTACAGGGCTGTCTTATTCAGTAAATTATGGTTTTATATCTGTGATTATGAATTAAGAGCTTTATTGGTCTATTCATGCTAATCCATAGTTTTGTACAATACTGGGGACTGTAAAAGCCAAGTTTGGCTAAAAGTTAAAGATCATGCTGTTGACTTGTTGCAGAGCTGATTAAAATGATATCAACAGCTTAATCACAGTTGTATATGGGTAATTAGGAGTTAGTGATGTGACATTTTTAGCTAAACATTGGCTTCTTTTTTGTTTGTATTATGGGCTGAGTGTTGGTTGCAGAGCTGTGTGAGTTTGATGTTAACATTTTGTGACAGGAACACGGAAAGGAGGAGATGGAGTATTTCAGGCTTCGTGATCTCTGGGACTGTTTCGATGAGATGAGCGCTTATGGCTTTGGATCACAGGTTGATTTAAACAATGGCGAAACCGTTATGCAGTACTATGTCCCCTATCTATCTGCCATCCAAATCAACACCAACAAGCCTGCCTTGATTTCCAGGTTCCTTAACAATCCATGGCCTTGTTGGTTTGACTATGGAAGTTTTAGGACAAATATCTAGATGTGGTTTTTGTTCTGACTAATTTTGGTGTTTTGCAGGAACCAGAATGAGGTGGTTGAATCTGAGAGTAGTGAGTGTTGGAGTGATAGTGAGAGTGAAAAGTTGTTGTCAAGGTCAATGAGCAATGATTCGAGCAAAACATGGGATGCTGTCTCTGAAGATTCAACTTTCGATCCGGATGGGACACCGTTGCTGAAAGATAGACTTGGTTGCCTTGAGTTTAAGTTCATCGAAACTGATCCTCCCTACAAGCGGGTTCCCTTAACTGACAAGGTTCTCTTCTCTCCCTGCATTTCTTAGTAAACCTTAAACTCTCAACTGGTTTTGATAGAGAAGTAATGTTCTTGATTCTTGTTCAGATAAACGAATTGGCCGAGAAATATCCTGGACTCATGACCTTAAGGAGCGTCGATTTGTCTCCTGCAAGTTGGATGGCTGTTGCATGGTTAGTCGTTATTTGCATTTTAGTTTATTTTCGCGCGTTTTACTCGACAATTGGATGATATGACTGATGATTTGATGAATTAGGTACCCGATATATCACATCCCAATCTGCAAGAATGAAAAAGATTTGTCGACAGGCTTCCTAACTTATCATACTCTATCTTCCTCTTTTCAAGGTACGTAATTTTCTTCGCAATCATTGCTCAGTGTGAAGTAGAAACAAAGCACCATTTTCTTGGTTTGTTAATGGCGTTTAAAAGCTGGTGCAGATGATGTGGTGGAAGGAGACCAGAGCAATAACATAGGCAAGGAAGAAGCAGAGTTATGTGAAGAAACTGTTATGAACAAGAGAATCCCATTGCCTCCATTTGGTTTAACTACTTACAAAATGCAAGGAGATCTTTGGGGAAAGACAGGATTTGATCAGGACCGGTTGGTTTATCTTCAAAGCGCTGCAGATTCATGGCTGAAACAGCTCGATGTTGATCACCATGACTATAACTTCTTCATAAACTCGAGCTTCTAATGGGTGCTTGTTTGTTTGTTAATCCTTCTCCAAGCCCTTCTGAAAAACTCTTTTTTAACCCTGAACTGTTACATTGTTGTTTTCAAACTCCTCTCCTTCTCTATGGTTTTTGTTTTTTTTTCGGTTTGTGGTGATGAGAAAGCGAGAGTTTTTTTTCTTGGATGAGACCATGTAAATGGATCTGTGAACAGAGGATTCTGTTTTGTACTTTTCTGTCTAAATATATATATATATATATATATATATATAAAATCTATGTCTTTCTTTGTATGTCGGTAGATTTGATATGTCCTGTTTTGTTTTTCAAGATTTTCAGTGATGACCGTTGAAAGTTATGATAGCGATATTGAGATCATTCGGGCGTCGACTGGAATCACATGGATGATAGAAAACGAGAGTGATATATATTTATATTAATGGAAGATAGTGATATCTCTTTACCATTGCTTGGTTACATTTTTTGAATACTTTTTTTTTTTCTATCTCTTACTAATTAAACGTTAAAATTGCGACTTAAAAATTAGTATATTCTGACTCATTCTGCAGCGTATACATAGAAAAAACTCAAACAAGTCAAAAGTTCAAAGATTAGGTCAAACTGAAACAGTCAAACTTTCTTGTTCAACGAAATTGTTTTGCTATATGGGACGTATGCAATAGTGGCTTATAAAAAATTAACTAGTGTTACAAGGTGTATATACATTTTTCCTTTTTTCTTGATTTTTTTTTTTTTTTTTTTTTTTCTTTTTTTCTTGATTAAATGTTGTTATATTAGAGAAAACTAGTGAATTTCTAACACTAGTTAATTTTTTTATAGATTTCTTGCGTTTTCAATAAATAAATTAAAGAGAATGAGGTGTTTCCTTTGGTAATTTATTTTCAAATGTGATCAGATATGCTTTAAATTAGTCGGAAAAGACATGTTTTTTTCCGGCTGGCTACAAACTATACACAGTGTTCGTTAACATTTACAATGGCAAACTGATAGCTTTTTAATAGTACTCCCTCCGTTTCTAATTAGTTGTCGTTCTAGGTTGTTTTACGTAAATTAAGAAAATAATTGATTTTTCTGTTTTACCCTTAATTAGTTTATATTTGATTTTATTTTATTGGTCAAAACATTTATATAATAGGGATAAACTTGGAAATTCTACCAAACATTTGCATTGAACACCTAAAACGACAACTAATTTAAAATAACATTTAACTCCTAAAACGACAACTAATTTGAAATGGAGGGAGTAATATTTATTGTCGTTTTCTATAAAAAAAATAATATTCTTTGTCGTTTTCTTAATTTTTGCACTAAAATGAGCTGGACCCTGAATAACTGGCTTGCCGATCATTGACAATTGGATAATTAATGCAAATTGTGTTTGAAATTAAGTGTAACAGATTTTAAAATTCAGTTTTATTCAATTTGGAATGTCTCCTAAAAATTATATTATATTATCTTGTTTGAGATGGTTAGAATTTAACCGCTTGTTTAGTTACCAATCGGACAAACAAATTAAATAGACGGATAAGACCGTTAGAAGTTTGTACGAAGCGGACGGTTACAAGGTTGTACGAAACGGTTGTAAACTGCCAAAAGTTAGATAAGTTTACAATCGTCTTGTATACACGTGCGGTTGGAAGCTTTTAATTTTTTTTCTGATATTTACTATTTTATTTATATATATATATATATATATATTTCCTTAAAAGACTTTAAAATGAAATTCAGAATTTAAAGTTTTATTTATATTTTAAATAATTTTTTTGTTATTTTTCTATAATATATTTTTACTATTCAACCGATTTTTTTTTCAATTCATCTTTAACTTTTTTTCTTTAACCGTCTTTACTACAATCACTAATCGTTTTACCATTTTTTTAAAACGATCTTACTAATTGAATCCATTATTTTAATATTGAATACTACATATCCAATTTTATTTTCAAGTCGCCAGTCGGTAGCTGAAAAATACAACATTTAATTTCAATATAATTTTAACTGATAATTTATTTTTGCTTATTTAGAGATTTGAAATGAATATATGTAGATTTTCAAGTAAATATTATAGGTAATAAAATCTAAACTATTACCCAACTAAAATAAATAACATAAATTGAATCTCAAAATCAATAATAAAACTTTGTAAAAATGAAACTTAATTCAAATTAGTAAACAAAATTACCTATTTCACATTATGAAAGTACATTTGAAATGATAAACTTAAAAGCATTACATATTACAATAAATGACATTGAAAATATGACCAAAATTTTAAATTCATTAAGAGTAAAAAAGACATAAACAAATCATCTAAAAATCAGAATTTATATAATATGTATTTAATTTTAAAACTAAATCATTTACTTTATGGATCTAGAATCAATTAAAAAATCTGCAGAAAATCTAAAATAAATATTTATAATTTATATAATATATTGTCAGCAAAAATATTATAAGAATTTAATTAATATACAAAATCAGAAATATATATTGTTACACCAAATCAAATTAATAAAAATGTTTTAATAATTTTTTAATTATTACACTCTAGTCTTTAAAATATAGTATTACATGAGTAAAAGTACATTAATTTTTAATAATAATATTTTGTTTTTGATAAAGATTAATGAGAGCGAATGACCAGATATTTGATAATAATATTGTGTCGTGTATCTAGTTAACTAGTATCGAAGAAAACAAAAAAAAAAGAACTTAAATGAGTTTTTTTTCCAACTAGTACATGTGTGGTTTACGTTTGTAACGTTTTCTTAATTTCTGGGGTCAAATTTTCTCTATATAAAATTTTGTTATTTTGTTTCTCGTGGCATCATTTATTTAGAAGGATATAAAGATTCGTATTTTCAAAACAAAATAATTTCTTCTTGGGCAAAATATTTAGTTGGAATTGCGCGTACTGTACTTAATAATTATCCCATAGGTTCATAATTCGTGTTTTTTTCTTTTTTCTTTTGCTTGTCATTCCAAGTGACCTGAAACTATACACCGTTACGCGTCTTCTTCGATTCTTTAATTGATTCCTTGGCAAGAAATCGTTTTCGCGTTTAGTCGACATCACTGAGAAAATCCAGAGACTTGAGACCTTCCCGGAGATGGTTTCGTTTGCGGTTTTAACTTTCGTGTTTGGATTTTTACTAGGGATTCTTGCCATCGTGACGGTTGAAGTTGCTGGGTTTTGGTATCTTGTGAAGCGATTGAATCGGAAGAGAAATCTAAAGCAATCGAATTCGAGTTCTGATCCAACTCTCAAGAATTTTGATCCTCGTCAGTCCATTGATATCACTCTCAACAAACAGGTGATCGATTTTTATATTCCTCCTCAGTTTTATGTATTTTCTGATTTCTCGAATTGAACATTGAGCTTCTTGCCTTCTGAGGATTTAGCATCTTACGCTCAATTAGATAATCCCTAATTTTTCCGGGAAGATAGATAACTGTGAGTTCGAATTTAGACTGAATTTGAAATTCAGTGGAAAGTTTGTTCCTTTTTTTTCTCTATTTTTAGATCTCTGAAATGGAAGATGTTTTATTTTATTGTCTTGATCTATATCTCAGGGAGTGATATGGATATTGGAATTGGATGAAAGTATAAAAGATTGGACGAAAGAAAAATTATCAAAAGAGCAAAAGAAGAAGAGAGATCTCTTGGAGGTACATCCAGTTAGGAGATTTGCTCGGATCAAAGACCATAAGCTGATCTTATCAGCTTCAGCAGATGGTACTCAGACTACTATTTCTTTGAAAGGTTGCTTTGTTGAGGCTGTTTCAGGCTCTGGACCGACTAGGAAATGGTAATTTATATATCTTACAGATGGATATACAAAGTTCGTTGGCACTTATTCTTATACTTTTGTTTTATGTTTTCTTAGGGCTAAAAGATTTCCTATTCAAGTAGAAAGCAAAACTTCAGTCTTGTACAAAGGAAACCGTGTGTTTTACATCTTTTTAGAGACTTCTTGGGAGAAGGAGTCATGGTGTAAAGCTCTTCGTCTTGCTGCTTGCGAGAATCAGGAAAGGTTTATTTGGTCCACCAAATTGAAAGATGATTTCCGAAACTATCTTGCATTGCTTAATGCTGCTTATCCTTCTTTTATGAAACCATCACCTGGGTTTACTTTTGAGTCATTGGACAAAGGGATTAAAACGGATGGTCCATCAAAGGTTCGTTTATTGTGGAAGAAATTTTCAAAGAAGTGCTCAACTAAAGTGAATTTGCCACCATTAAATCGTGATGACAAGAAGACTTCAACCCGTCCTTACCAAGATTCACAATCTAGCGGGAGCTCTGGAAAGAGCACACCTGCGAGGAGAATGCAAGATAACATCCCCGAGGAAACCGATGTCCAAGTTTTCTCACGTTCTTGGAGCCATAGCAGTCATGTTTCAGATTTAGATTCAGAAGACAAGTTTTTTGCTGATGAAGGAACATTGGCATTGAACGTACTGATTTCCCGGCTCTTTTTTGATGTCAAACCGAACACAGTGGTAAAGAATTTTGTGCATGAACGAATCCAGGTCTGTTCCATGAATATGAAAGCTTTCACTAAATCTTGATTTTGTTTGCATTGATTTCTAATATAGCTTTTTGGCTTTTAACAGCGGGTATTATCCAACATGAGGGTTCCCAGCTACGTAGGCGAGTTAATCTGCTGTGATGTAAACATTGGAAATCTCCCACCTTATATTCACGGTGCAAGGATGCTTCCAATGGAGATGAATGGTGTGTGGGCGTTCGAACTAGATATTGAATACAGTGGCGGAGCGGGACTTGAAGTTGAAACTCGGGTTGATGCTCGAGAAGAAGATTTGCAAAAAGGCATAGAGGGAAAGTTGCAGCCAAATTCTGCTGGGGATTTTCCGCCAGATCTCTTTGAAGGTCTTGCAAATTTTGAAAAGCAATTAGGTGTATCCGGAGGAACTGTTAATGCACAAGATGTGAAAAATGATGGAAGCATTAAAGCTGGTTAGTTCGGTATTTGCTGATTGGTTTATGTATCTATCTAACCATTTTGCTTGCGATCTTGCATAATGAGCGTTATACCAAGGACGATAAAGTTAGATTGATTGTATCTATGCAGATGAATCTAAGGGATCAAAAGGTACAAAAGTAGCTCCCAACAATGGATCCAAGTGGAAGTCTATTCTGAAGAACATCGCTGAGCAAGTTTCCCAGGTTACTCTTCGTTTTTCTGTTATGTCTACAAGATGGTTTTCTTTACTTGCTGGGTTTTTGTTTCCTAGTGCTCAAGCCTCACAACCTCGGGACGTGGTGTAATTAATAGGATCTGAAAGAAGAATTTTAGCTCCTGTAGTATCTTAGACTATCCCTGTCTGTAAAACTGCAGGTGGTGTAATTAATAGGATCTGAAAGAAGAATTTTAGCTCCTGTAGTATCTTAGACTATCCCTGTCTGTAAAACTGCAGGTACCAATTACTTTGTCAATAGGGGTGTCTTCGCTTCGAGGGACACTGCGTGTACAAATGAAGCCGCCTCCGTCTGATCAACTTTGGTTTGGCTTCACAAGCATGCCTGATATTGAATTCGACCTTGTCTCTTCTGTTGGTGATCACAAAATCACAAACGACTATGTTGCTATGTTCTTGATCAACCGGTTTAAGGTAAGCTCTTACTTCTCTTTTGTTTCTACATGAATTTGGACTAATGTAAGACGCACATTCTACAGACGGGGATACGAGAGGTCATGGTGCTCCCCAACTTTGAAAGCTTAACCATTCCTTGGATGACAGCTGAAAAGGATGATTGGGTTGAACGCAAGGTCGCTCCATTCATGTGGTTGAATCAAGAATCGACCAGTGATCACGACAGCTTCGAAGCTGCTGAAGCAAAAAGCAAAGCTGACAAGCCACCGATATCTGAACAAATGCAGAAAACTGCCAACGTTCCCCAGAAGCCAAGAATTGAGGAAGAACCTGTGTCTGCACCATTAGCTAATTCCACAGCTCTTATCAGTGACAAATCTTTGGAAGAACTCAAGGCTCCGCTGCTGGATAGCAGTGAAAAGCAGGATACGATAGCACAAAGAGGTATTGCCAGAGATATCACTCCAGGTATTGTTCAGTCACCGTCTATATCGGTTGTTTCAAGCGAAGAGGATGATTCAAATTCGAAGGAGAAGAAAATGGGAACAACAAAGGCGAGGATCTTTGATTTTAGGAAGAAAGTGGGAGAGAAGTTTGAAGAAAAGAAGCGTCACGTTGAGGAAAAAAGTAGACAGATTGTTGAAAAGATGAGAGGACCATAGCACATGGTTTACAACAAGAAGAAGAAGCTTTTTTTTTCTTTTTCAGGTTTCAGAAAGAAAAAATTGATAGACAGAACAAGGAAGTCAATAGATTAAGCCTATATAGGGTACTGGTACTTGTATTCATATGTTTGGTAAAAAGATTATTGTGCAATCTTTCTTTATTCTTCTTAATATTACAACAAACAAAGAGTGGCATCAGATCAAAGATTCTATGCAAGTGATTTCATACAGACAAAAGAGAGCTTGAACAAGACTTAGAAGCAGCTGACATGATGAGGAAAGTAATCCCATTCTAGTAATCTTCAGGAGCCAAGGGCTGGTGGTGTGTGTGGTGGGTAGGTGGCTCAGTGGGTATGACCATGTACTCATATATAAGGGCGGCTAATGCACTACCGATGAATGGTCCGACCCAATAGATCCAGTGGTCATCCCACCTCCATCCCACCAATGCTGGACCAAAGGCTCTAGCTGGATTCATTGACGCACCAGAGAATGGTCCTCCCACTAAGATGTTTGCACCAACTATGAGTCCGATTGCAAGCGGTGCTATGATCCCGAGGCTTCCACGTTTTGGATCAATCAAAGTTGAATACACAACATAGATTAAACCAAATGTTAAAATGATCTCTAATACAAGTCCATTAACCACCCCAACACCTGATGCAACTCGGAAACCGACTGGTCTCTGCATGTACACAAACTCTCTGTTATAAGTTTCATGAACCTCAAACTCAAAACCAATAGTAGAATTGTTTGTGTCCCTCGTCTTAGAGATGAATTCATAAAACATAGCAACACAAAATAGTAAGCTCACATATATATTATAATGTTAATTAGTGTTACCATTCCGTTTGTGGTGAGCCTTAACAAGAGACATGCGAGGATGGCTCCAAGAAGCTGCGCAATCCAGTAGTAGATGGCACGGATCGCTGAAAGTCTGCCTCCAACAAGAGCACCAAAAGTGACCGCCGGATTTACATGTCCACCAGAGACATTGATGGCTGCTGAAACAGCAGCGAACAGAGCAAACGCATGAGCTAACGCCACTAAAACCAGTCCTCCTGGTGTGTTTGTTCCAGCATGAGCCGCGTGGTTCCAGTACAACTTATCTGAGAAAAAATAGATACAGCTCATAACTTGGTAAGTACTTAATTATCACATATGTAAATACTCAAAACGGTGCGTGTACATACCAAGAGAGAGGATAGAGCCTTCAGCTGCGAAGACGAAGACACAAGTGGAGAGGAACTCAGCTAAAGTGGCTCTAATGGAGTCAGGGTGTGTAGCCTCGTCGGCTCTACCGAAACCATACGCTCTACGAGCTGATGTTGCCATTATAAAATCTCAAAACACTCGAAATTAACAAGCAAGTATGAAGGAGAAACTAAGATAGATAGTGAGATGAGAGAGTTTAAAAGAAGCCAAAAGAGGCAAAGTCGAAGTAAAAAGGGACAGATGTGAGACTAAAGTTGTCTTGAGCTGGACACGTAGCTTTTTATTGCATGCAATTTACTTAACAATAACGTCAATGTTTTTCTTAAGAGTTTGTGTTCGTCTATATCATTTCCGCTGCCTTCTTATCTTCTTTTCAAAAACTTACCGGTTCGGGATGTATTATAAGTAAGTATATGTCGTTATAGGATTACATTTTGCAAAAAAAAAAAATAGTTACCGTTACAAAAAAAGTATATGTCGTTGTACATGTACGTATTTTTGTATATGTGTATGTGTACTGTTAATTATTCATGCATGTGTGCCAAGTAGATAAAAGAAAATAAAACAAGTGTGTAGGTGTCTTGTGGATTATTCATGCATGTGTGCCAAGTAGACAAAAAATAAAATAAAATACGAATCTTCTAGAGTTCTAGCTAAGCTGTGATCGGTGAAATATTGAAATTAACTGTTACGAAATAATAACAAATGTATAGTTCATCTCCGAATGGCCAACGCAACTAGCATCAGGAAGCTTCCATTTCTCTCCGATCTTCATCATCGTCGGAATCCACTGGAAGAAAATCCATTCTTCCACACATCCAATGCCTTCTACGTCACTCCTTCTGACGTCATCCTCGCTCAGGTCGCCTACGACCTCTCCGCCGATTCCCAGCCACGCGTGGCCTACCATAGGGCTGGACCGCGGCAGGAGATCATGTACGAGCCATCTGATGTGAAGGCAGCGATCGTGACGTGCGGAGGTTTGTGTCCTGGCATGAACACAGTCATTAGAGAACTTGTGGTTGGTCTATGGGAACTATACGGAGTAAGAGAGATTTATGGCATACCAGCTGGTTACAGAGGCTTTTATTCCATGGAAGCCGTCAAGTTAAACCCTAAGCTGGTTCATAATTGGCATAAGAAAGGCGGCACTGTCCTCGCCACTTCTCGAGGTGGTTTCGATCTCCATAAAATCGTCGACGCCATTCAACTCAATGGTTTCAACCAAGTGTATATAGTAGGAGGAGACGGTACAATGCGTGGAGCTGTTGAGATTTTCAATGAAATTAGCCGAAGGAAACTAGAGGTGGGAATCACAGGTATTCCAAAAACAGTGGACAACGATGTTGGTATCATTGATAGATCATTTGGGTTTCAAACGGCTGTAGAGATGGCTCAAGAGGCTATATCTGCTGCTCATGTGGAGGCTGAGAGTGCAGTCAATGGTATTGGACTAGTGAAGCTGATGGGAAGAAGTACAGGCCACATTGCATTACATGCCACACTTAGTAGCCGTGATGTGGACTGTTGTTTAATTCCAGAGATGGAGTTTTACCTTGAAGGCAAAGGAGGTTTGTTTGAGTTTCTGGAGAAGAGAATAAAAGAACGTGGTCATGCTGTGCTTGTTGTGGCTGAAGGAGCAGGTCAAGAGATGATCCCAAGAAATGAATCACAGAAACAAGAGAGGGACGAGTCTGGCAATGCAGTTTTCTTGGATGTGGGAGTTTGGTTCAAGTCAGTGCTTAAGGAATGGTGGCAGCGAGAGCATCCCGGCGAGCTTTTCACTGTGAAGTATATTGATCCTACTTACATGATAAGAGCTGTACCTGCAAATGCTACAGATAACTTGTATTGTACGCTCTTAGCTCACTCAGCTATTCATGGAGTCATGGCTGGTTTCACAGGGTTCGTGTCTGGCCCGATCAATGGGAACTATGCTTATATCCCCTTAGAGGAGGTGGCACAGACTAAGAATGAAGTGAACACTAATGACCACAAGTGGGCTTGGGTGCGCTCAGTCACGAACCAGCCTGATTTTGAAAAGAATTTTAAGGGGCAAACACCATGAGACCCTTGAGAAGATTTGATGCTACGAAAAATGAGAGGGTGAAGCGCAGATCTTGTAAGCAAGACAATTATCTCATGTGAACAATGCAATTATCAAAGCAATCTTAGTTCGTTATGATAATATCCTCTATAATTGATTGTTTGATTGTATAACTCGCACAACACTCTACATAACTATCGAGAGGTTATGTAACAATGTTTTTGCGTTGACCCTTAGTCTTCACCTGATAAAATTTGGCTCCTTTCTTCTTAGGATTCTTCTGATTTTGGCGGGTTAACAACTAACAACAAAAACACAAAAAGAAAAACAGCGGTTTACATAACGATTTCTGCCTTTACTATAGAATCTTTATTACCATATGAGAATCTCAAAACTGTAATCTCCATCAGAATGGGCCTCCTTCAATCAGGCGTTGTTAGCTCCAGCAGCAGCAGCAGCGGCCGCTTTCTTCTTCTCCCTCTTCTTCTTGTTTTTAAGAGCGTTTTTGCTCATCTCTCTGTGTTTAAAACAAGAGCATCCATCAACATACGAGCGACATTTCTGAGATTATGTATGTATGTATTGCAAGATAGTAGTCTTACCCTTCTGAGCTTCCTCCGAGCAACTGCAATACAAAATATGAAACTATTAGAGACATACTGATGAGCGAAGCCAAATGTTCAATCGAAAAACGGTAGTAACAGTGAAGATTAAAGGCCAAACGGTCCCATTGGACATATGGTTATGAACAAGCAAAGCATATTTAAAACCTCATTGAAAGAAACTTGGTCATTTCACTATCCTTTCACTTTTGTATCAGAATCATGACTAAGTGAATAATACTTAGTAATTTAGTATCAGTGTAGTTTATATAAAAATTGTTTTGAGTACCTCGGCTTGAATAGCTGCAGCTTGCTTAGCATGCGGAGGTCGATATGCAGCCGGTTTATGTGCAATAGGGTTGGGAGCAATAGCTTTCTTCTGAGCTGATCCTTGTCCTAAGATAAGTAGAAATCGTTAAAGAACAAGATAATTTTACAAAACTTTCTCACAATCAGAGAGAGTTTTAAGTGTTAAAAACCAAGAGGCTCAGACCTTGCGATTTGCCCTCTTCAAGTTTCAATGATTCAACTGACTTGATAAGTTCACTGATCTCACCGAACCTGTCCGGAGACTCTGGTTTCCATTCAGCCTGTAGGTAAATATAACCATGGCACTTCCGTAAGACGATTTATAATGAATGTATGCTTTTCGAAGCTGTTTACGAGACATACCTGGTACAGCTTCTCAAACATCTTCCTGAAATAACGCTTTCCATCATAGTTGAAGATTTTCATCCTTCAGTGAGAACAAAGAGGATACAGAACACAACTTTAAACCAAGGAGAAAAAAAAAACATCTCTCACAACTTTAAATACAACAGTGGCTGGTTTATACGTTAGAAGTCATGGATTATGATAGGTGGGCATGAAAACAAACAATTGACGCACAATATTCATATCACCACTCAATCTGTTTGAATAAGATACCAAACTCAATAATGTCGCAAGAAGTGTTAACATACCCATTATCAATTTGACGTCTTGGTGCTGTTGAGGCAGTCAAGAAATAACGCCCATCCGGAGACCATTCACTTGTTACAGACCACTCAGCTTTATTACTACCTAGCTGCTTCTTGTTGACAACATCCCAGAAAGCCTGAAATATAACCATTTAGAGAGGATCATTTCGGAAAAAAATTGTGATTGCTGACTAATCGTCACACAAATTGAAATTGAAAAATATGAATAACACAAGTTATTTACCATATCACCAGGCAAATTACCGAATCCAGCCACACATAAAACTGCAAAACATCGATTGAAAATTACAAAAACATGTATGTATACAAAATTCTCTGTTTAAAAAGAAACAAAACAAGAAAACAGGGATGAAGAAGAGTCTCATACCTCTCCCTTTTGGGTTCCAACGAAGAGTGTTATAAGGACCTTCACCAAGTTCCATCAAGGGTTTGCACTTCTTATCAAAGATTGTCACACAAGCAGGCATAACTGAAATCACATTTGAGGAAAAACAAAGTTTCAAGATAGCAATGCCCGAAGATACATATAGATGTGAAGCAAAATAAACTCTTAACAAGAACACAATGATATTAACATGTCAATTGATAAACAATAATCCTCAATAAACTCTAACAGAAAGTCGTTATAGCTTGATAAAAAAGGATACAGCCATATACAACTGCAAACTCTGAACCCGAAAAGGACCACTGGACATCATGAACTGGTCCTTCTTTACCTGTTAAAGCACCAAAGAGTCAGTACTTTCAAAAATCACAAGAGCAGAAACATAAAAGCTTAGGACGTACGCAATGGAACGAGGCCCTCATGCGTGCCATCTATTGTAAGGTAGTGTAGCTTTGTTTCCCCGTAATAACTTTGATTGGTCTTGTCAACATCTGATTGTACAACTACTAGGAGTCCAGTGGTACCATGATTCCAACTAAACTGCACAGAGGAACACCGGAAAAAGCTACGTCGAGCACTTGGCTCACTCTGTGAATCTTTCCCACATCCAAATATCTGGACACTGCCCGGACTCCCCTATACATGTAAGAATTAACATGTCAGAGTCGCTTATCTACAGAGGAAACAATTATATAAATGAATGAAAAGTAACAACTTTTCGAGTGAGAAGACAGTAACAGAGTTAGCACATAGAAGGAAAGATGTCTCTTTTACTATTCAAAAGCAGACTGTGATAGCCAAAGCAATGAAAAACACCTTTGATTCTGGAACAAAGACAGCAAGATGTGAAGCTGGCGTTTTAGAAAGCTCAAATGCAGCTACGCCAGGAACTCTGATCCGAGATGTTATTCCTTTTGAGAAATCTTTCGGGTCAAAGAATTGGACCTCGTTTGTAGCTAATCGGCACGCGGAAGATTCATCAGGACAGAAGCGAATTGATGGCCTACAAAGAACCCACAGAAACACCCGCTATCATAAGAGCCACGAAAACTATCTATAAACATGTATCACATCACATATGTCAATCATTTCAGGTAAATTAAGTAATAAGCGAATAAGAGTAGCTTACCAGGAGGTTTTGGTAATGGATTTTTGATAATGACTGTGTGCAAGATCACCTGTCTCAATATTCCAAAGGGAGACATTCTTCTCCTGCGGGGTAGTGGGTTTTTGAAAAGTCTGAAGATAAGTCCCGCATGGGGATAGCTCAGCAGCAGTAACATTAGCTATAGTGAAGGACCGCACTTCTCTCAAGCTGGAGGAATCATAGATACTGATGGTTCCATCTGATTTCATAGCCATAAGCTTCGAACCATCAACACTGAACTTGGTGTTGGAGCATGAAACTCGTTCAAGCTTAAGAGTAGGTTGACCATTACTGAATGGAGGACCATTCCACACAGAGAAACCTTCAGCTTCTCTAACTGCAAAAAAAAGTGACTTTAGAGAAGAGACATTTAACATAACCCCAGAATATACAGAAATGGAGTTTCAGAGATATGTACCTAAAATCTCCAAAGAAGGTGAAGAACTCATTGCTTATTTGAGATACCTAATGAAAAGAAAAATGTACACTGGTTAGAAGATTATCCCAATTGACAAATAAAAGCTCAGGAATTTCATAGTCATCAATCCAATTTACACATGAAATCATCAATTTACTTTACTGGATCGAAGCAATGCACTGTGCAACACCACCATTAAGTAACTAACTTTTATATAACAACTTGTTCAGGTAAAATAGAAGAACTGAAAAATCTGAAACTGAAGGCACCTGAATGAAGCACACAATAACGGAGACGATCCGGTAATCGGCGTGGAGAGTAGTCGGTTGCTGTGGTGGCGCCGGCTTTAGCTCTGAACCGTATACTGAGAATACCCTAACTCGAAATTTTCACCAGGCTTCCGAAAACCTCTACGTAAGCTAGAAGCTTACCGTAATTAATACAGTGTCGTTGACTTTATGCCAAATTCGATTTTTTTTGTTTTTTTTTTTAATGTTGGAATATTTAGTTGATTTATTTTTTGATTTACCCAACAGAGGTTATATTTAAGTTCTCCCGATACCCAGAAGCTATTGTGGAGTAGGGCTGCTGCTTCTCTACCAGGTGAATACTTTTGCAAATTTTCTTCCTAATTCGATTCAAATCTGGTTTTCCCTTGGAGAATCGTGGCCTGTCTTTAAGTATTGTGTTTGACTTTTTTTACGATTTTAATATCCGGTCTCTTTCCTAGATTGCTCACCACCTGCTCGACGATTTTTCTCAATAGAACTCTTTACTGTGTTTCTATCCCCTGTGAATCTATCTGTACATTGTTTCAAATCTTCATGTATAGGTTATGAACAATATTCTATCTAATAGGTATAGTCATCATATCCCCAAATTCAAAACTTGTGGGATATCGAAAAGTCCCAATTCTGTTCTTTTTGTTTTTTTTTTGCTTTTGTAAACAAAGCAATTGGTTTGGATCCTTTCTTAAGGAATATTTAAGGGTTTCTCGCAGAACCAAAGCAGTTACTTTGTACTTCAAGAATCCTAACTTTGTGTATCTGTTACTTATTGAATGGTTTCCTTAGAAAATTTTGAAGGATTTCAAGCTCCAATTTTGGAATATGGCGGAAGTAAGTCTTGGTATGCTTATCGACATTGTGGACGAGGAGTGGATGAGAGACACTTTGCCTGATGACGGTAACTATTATTCCTTCCACATTACACCTCAAGATCATTGTTATATCCCAAAACTCCCATTTCATCAAAGTTTATTCTTGCAGATCTTCCATTGCCTCCAGTGCTTGCTGTTAGGACTGATGATACTGAAGAAACCAGTATGTCTCTCTTTGTTTTCTTTTCCTTTGCTTTATAACTGCTAGCTTTGAAAAAGTTTTTGAGCTTTTACGGCTTCCAAGAAACTGCTTTCCTTTGTCTAAATATATAGAGCTGCTTCACTAATGATCCCTTGCATTGTGATTGTTTCAGATCAGGAAACTCAGCAACCAGATGCAGAAACATGGCGTGATCTTGCACTTGATACACAGTAGAAGCCTCTTAAGTGCAATGGAAACTTCTTAAAACTCCGTTGTTTCTCCTTGTGTACCATCGGAAAAAAAACGTATCTAGCCCCCCCCCCCCTTTGTATGAAGACATCATTGCTTTATAAAACCCTCTTGCTTTGTTTTATTCTATTTTCGCTGACGTGTCTCGTGATGATTCGTCCACGTTGTTGGCGTATGGTACATATTTAAATTTCTCCAACCAAAAAATTAAAAAAAATAACCATTCAGGTGAGGAGGAATATGCTGAGCTTATCAGTGAGTAATCATGTTCCTCCATTAACGCTCTTGCGTCATGAACGAAGAATCCTCAAGCTCCGATGTCGATCATCTCTTCCGTTTCACCAACTCTTCCGTACTAAAGTCATACTAGTTTCCAATTCTTCCTCTTCGTCTTCTTCACCTGGAGTTGTTTCTATATCCGCCTCTTCGTCTCCACTCGCAGTTCCGGAATTAGAAGACGAGGACCACTTCGATGAAGAGTTACACCGTCTCTTGGCGCTGGTACCGGAGGAGATACGCCGGACACTGGAGAAGCACCCTGAGATTAGTGAACTAATCGAGATAGTGTTGGATTTAGGTCGTAAACCTCTAGCGCGATTCCCTTCTGGAGATTTTGTTATCTCCGACGACGCTGTTAGAGTTAAGGATCTCGAATTCGCTGTCTCTCAGGTTGGTGAGTGTTTTTTTTGTTTGTTCTTCTCCGCTGAAATTTGTTCATTGACGGAACATCTATAACTGCTTAATTAGACTATGAACTGCTCAGGTTGGAGAGTTTACGAATGATAATCGAGCTGGAATTAGCCGGACGTTGCATCGGATTAGTGCCATAAGGAATCGGAAAGGAGAAATCATTGGCTTAACTTGCCGTGTTGGTCGATCTGTTAGAGGAATCGCCAATTTGCTTCGTGATCTTGTTCAAGATGGGAATTCTCTGTTGCTTATTGGTCCACCAGGTGTTGGCAAAACTACAATGATTAGGTTTCTTCTACATATTGATCAGCTTTTGATCCATGAGCTTCTTCTAGTTTGTTCCTTTTTGACCATTTGATTTTGATATGTAGTCATCAATTGTTATCTCAGGGACGTAGCAAGAATGCTAGGAAATGACTATGAGAAGAGAGTAATGATTGTTGATACTTCTAATGAGATTGGTGGTGATGGTGATATACCTCATCCAGGGATCGGTAATGCTAGGCGGATGCAAGTCCCTAACTCTGATATACAACACAAGGTTGGTTTAGTAGATAGCTTGAACATTGCTTGTTTAAGTGATGTGGGTTTCTAACTAAAACAAGATTAGATGGTTTTATATGTGATTCAATTTACTTACCTTCAGGTGCTGATAGAGGCAGTAGAAAACCACATGCCCCAAGTGATTGTGATTGATGAGATTGGTACTAAACTTGAAGCGATAGCTGCAAGTACTATAGCAGAACGTGGAATCCAGTTAGTTGCCACTGCTCATGGAGCAAGCATCGAGAATTTGATTAAGAATCCTTCACTGGACCTTCTGGTTGGAGGTGTACAGGTCAGACATGATATGTTTCCATACCTTCCAAAGCCAATTCAAGATATTGTTTGGAGTTTTAGTTTGATATTTTTATGAGAATCTCTTATCAATGGTCATTCTAGCATAAATCATTGTCAATATGGCACTGCACTTCTTATCAAGAATTTGGTTAAGAAGATTATGTTTCTCTTTCCTCACGGATCTCTTGCATCTTGCTATACAAGAGAAGGGGACATTTTGTAGTAGCTCAAATGGTCAATATTTTTGGACAAGTTTTTTTCTGTTGATTCTAATAGGTTAATATTTCAGACATATTGATGGAGACCTTTTGGCAGAGTGTGACTCTTGGAGATGAGGAAGCGACCAGAAGAGGTGGCCAGAAAACTGTCCTTGAAAGAAAAGGTCCTTCAACATTTAGCTGTGGTGTAGAAATAGTTTCAAAGACTGAAGTTCGAGTTCATCATAGTCTTGAAGCAACTGTTGACGCTGTCCTCGCTGGTAGCCTCTGTTTTATCATGTTGGAACTGTTAATAGATGCAAAGAACATATACATACATGCAGAATATATTTTGCTACGACAACATTTTATGATTCTGGCTTCAGTTAATTTTATTATTTTGGCTCATCTCTTGGCTAAAAGGTCGCTCACCATTCGTTGAAATCCGCAAAATAACCTCTCATGGAGTGGAAGTGAATCTGGAGAAGGAACCTTTGATCAACGAGGAAACATCAGATGTTTCGAAGCTCACCAAGGAAGACACTATCTCTGAAGTCCTTCCAACTAAGGAGATAACTGAAGCAGAATCTTCACAGCAAGAGACACCTCTGTATCTATATGTCTATGGGGTAGGATTGAAATGACTTTTGCAGATTCTCCAGTTTTTTATTCTTCCTTACATTAACAATAGTCTTATGATATCTCTGTTAATATACATCTACTAATACACAGATTCGTCATTTTCTCCCACCCAGATCGCAGAGTCAACTGTTCTTCAGGCAATCAAACAACTAGAGATGGAAATTTCAGTAGAGTTAACCGACTACATTAGTGAAGCAGAAGCCGTACTTGCATTGCAATCTAAGATCAGGAAGAATCCCCAGATTAAATCATTAGCCACTTCTCAGGGTATACCTGTTTATGTAACAAAGGTAAAAGAAAAAAGATTAAAAAACTCCTGTTCTTCAAGTTATTAATCTCCAGCTTCTTTATTAAAAGAAACTCTCCTTCTTGCAGACTAACTCAGGTATTCAAGTGGCCAAGGCAATACGGGCATTAGTAACCGATTACGAAGACGGACTCGGAGAGTTTGGATCAGAAGATCGTCCTAAACTATCTGAAAAAATGGACGCCTTAGAGGTACCTAAAGAGCTAGCTAGTCAGAGATTCTTCGAAAACTACCACAAAATTCACCATTGTTTCAAACAGATTCGTCTTATGTGCAGGAAGCAAGATTAGCGATAGAGCGGATAGTGATTCCGAAGAAGGAACCAGTCGATCTACTACCAAGGCCAACACAAATTGTGTCTCTTCAAGGAAATCTAGTAAAGAAGTACAATTTACGATCGGAAAGACAATGGAGAGGAGCTGAGATGTATTTACGGATCCTCCCTTATGGTATGGAAGAAGACAGAGATGAGGATGAAGATGAAGGAGAGTTTGAAGAAGAGAAGAGAGGAGAGATTGATGAGTTCAGTTCTGCTATGGGAGAGTCTAATGGTTCGCCCTATGGCATCGACAGGTTACCTCTATTGCCTGACTAGTTTCATCTGTTCTTACATTGTTATAGATACACTTTTGTGAATGGAAAATATATATAACTTTTCTTAAAAATGATAACTGAGTAACTATGAACTGAAACTCAAACTATTCTCGAAATTTTGTAAAAACTGCCGAAATCTTTTCACTTTGAATTCTTCCTACCTGATATGTGGGTTCGAGTAACAGAACGAGTTGTTACTAATCCCAACATGAGTCCAACTAATTTTTGTTTTTTTCCTTTGCACAGCATAAATTAATTATCCATTTAACAAAGTGATATGTGGCATTAGAAAAAAAAATCATTATCCGAAAAAATAGTTGACTTTACAGCAAATCCACACTTTCATTGGGATCTTTTTTCCAATTCTTTTTTGTAATAAAGTTGTACACATCTAACCGTCACTATAAATTTATTTAGTATATCTTCATTTCAGCAATCGCGATCCATTTTAATCCTATAACTCAAAAATAATTTTTATATAAGCATATAGACTACAATATATAAATATTATTAATTGTTTATATTTCATGTTGAATGGAAGAAAAGGTTGGATAGAAATAAGTAAAGTTGGAGTGCGTTACGTAAGAAAGTGCCGACCAGGGGAGTGAGGACCACTGTTGGAAGTAGTTAGGTTAATCTGAGAGGACCGACTCAACTTTTCAATTTTTGTTTTTTTCAAATAATCCGATCATTATAAGCCCAAATCCAAATTAATTTTCGAAATCCATAAAAATCTGATTATTAGAATACTTTACTAGTGTGTTTTCTTCAATTTTATTTAGATTTCAATTTATTTATTTATTCACTAGTTGAGTCTGTCTGATGTAAAAAAAAAAAGAAAAAGGTAGTTGAGTCTCTCGATCGATTACTTACACGCACTATATATATGTGTGTGTGAAGTTTTGGTTATTTGTTTAGTTATAGATAATTTCTGTATACATGGGTTTGTTATGGATATATGACCCATAGCTTACATATTAGCTGTTTATATGAATATTTTGGTAAATAGGAAGTAGAAGAAAAATACTTTAAATAATTTGGTTTTAAGAATATGGTGTTTGATGTGGTATTGGTCCAACTGACAAAGTGTTTCAAATTTATTAAATGAGTTCTAGTTAAAATGGTCAACAAACGTTTAAAGTAAAGAAATTTTATTTTTATGGTCCATGAAGATAGAGAAATGGATATTTTAGTTTATCGACGAACATAATTACCGACAATGATGGCTATTTGGAACAATATGACACACCTAAACAAGATAAAGATTCATCTTTGTCAACGGAGATGATTCATATAATAGCAAATTAGCAATGATTCATGTTGTCTAAGCATAGAATGATAAATTTTGTTACCATAATTTAATTTATTTAAACCATGGAAAAAGGTTGGGTGGCAAATGACCCATATTCAGAAGTCGACTATTTGGATTTAAATTATTTAACCAATCGATTAATAATATTAGTAATAGGCTGGTTAATATTAGTTAACCAATCGATTAATAATTTAAATATTAAGTTAGTCGGTTCTTGATGTGAGTGATTATAATTTATTTTCAAAAATACAGAAATTCACAAAAACACATTAAAAAATATCCGTTAAGACTTAAAAGACTATCGTCAATTTATCAGTCATCATATTTTCCATTACTAATTTTGTAATTTGGGAAACTCCATGAGGGCGTTCATTGATTTAAACAATATACAGAATATAATTAAAGTCTTAAAGAGGATCTTGAGAATCTACACTATAATCTATACAAATCTGATCTCAACTATGTAGTCTAAGATTCTCGTATATTCAATTTAACATATTTTTCTAAATCTTTTGTAATCTAAAAATTTAGGTATTCTGTCTAATACTAGTCTCTTTATAATAGTTGGGTTGAAGTTAGTGTTTTATTCACTTTTTCTTTCAGCTTCGAATTGGTTCTTCGCTCACTATATAAAATTTATATATTAAAGTGCAGAATCTGTATCCCAAAATCCAAAATCATTCCTCCTAATAAATGTTTTGTCAAAAAAATAAGTCATCAACTTGTTATTAACTAAAATAAAATAGACTGATAAACTTTGTCCTGCTCTCCATAGTAATAATTTTAAAGAAAAGAAAAAATACTGAGAAGTGATTTGGACCTCAACTCATGAGTATTTTCTATGTTTTTTCTAAATGTCTATATTCAATGTATCATCGTGAATATTTTGAAAATTTATTTTGCGTTTTTTTTTTTTTATAAACTTTGAGTGATCCGAATCAACTTCGGAACTGATGGTCCATAATTAGAATCTAGTCTAACCATAACTTATTTAAATTGTTTGATTAGTTATTTAGTTATATGGATTAACCAGCTTGCCCAATCAAATAAAAAAGATTTAGTTCATCAACTAAAATAACCCAAAATTCAAATCGCAAGACGACGACCGAGTGATATGCTATTTACTTTGTTAATTTTTTGTATATATATGTTTGGTTTGTTTGTTTTTTTAACTAATACTAGTTTTCAATATTTAATCAAAACAATTAGATTATTTATCAAACAAGGAAAAACATTAGATTATTATCCACTTGGTTATTAGATCTGTTACTTTCAGTCTAATCAATTTTTTTTATTTTTTTGAATTTCTTTTTTAGTCTAATCAATATTCAATCAATGACGTTACTGAGATCCTTTACTTCGGATTTACGGTAGATGCGAGATGGTCAACTCAGCAAAAACCCAACAACAAAAAGGCGGCAAAAGTCTACGTGGCTTTCATTGACTTCTTCCTACGACAATTTAGAAAGCAGTGAGCCCATTTACATTTGTCCCCCATATTTGACTTTTTATATTATGAACTAGTTTAGTTGGTTTATCATTTAAATGCACCTTAATTACACATGTCATCTTCACATTTTCACTTCTTCTTCTTTAAATTTCACTTTTTGGGTATGCACTCTATATAAATATTACAATCTTAGAAATAAATTTATTTTCGCATTATTTTCATTGGTCGCGCACACACAATACATATGTCTATTAATATTTTAATTTATATGTTGACAAAAAAAATTACATGTGTATTAATAAGTGCATGTGCTCTCGAACGAGCACTTTGCAGAAACTCGTCAATAATATAAATCGCTTTTTTCACGACCGCCTTATCTATTTTATAATATCATAGCGAAAAAACTATCATTCCCAATGAGATTCATGATCCCAATGCCATTCTCTATATAAATGTCTCAATCATGAGACGAAAATACACACATCATATTACCATTTTTACATAGAAAACTCATTTCCATATATATTGAATTTTTAGTACATAAACACATGGCTAAGTTGAAATTCTGGTTCTCTCTGTTCTTGATCTTCGTTTCCTTATCGTGTTCATCAGCGTCTCGGCCACTGCAGCAGCTGTTTCCAAACGCAAACGCGATTAAACGAGGGCGTATGATGAGAGAAGCCGAGGAAGTGTTGAAAGCGAATATGAAGAAGCTAATGGAAAAAGGTTTTGATGAGTCAATGAGACTCAGTCCTGGAGGTCCTGATCCTCGCCATCACTGAGTCCTACTCTTGTAGATTTAAAATATTTGAGGATATATATTTTGTTCTTGATCGAGAACCGGTTTAGAAGAAAACATATCAATCCCGTGTTTTTTTTTTAGCCTTGTTTGTTCGTTCGTGTAACCAAAATAAATTGATGTATCTGTTCGTTACAGACTTTATGAATTGTGCATGCTTTACGTACCTTATACATTCTATAATATAGTAGTCTAGTAGCGAGGAGTTAACATATAAAGTAACAAGAAAGGGTAAAAATATAGTATGAAAAGGGAGAATGATTTAATTTAAGTTATCTTGTTTTTATTCTCTCTAATGGCTCGTGTAGATATACGATTTAAAATGATTCAAAAGTATATTATATATATATGGACTCTTTCGCCGCCTCATCATTCACCAACTAAACATTTTCTTTAAAAAGTGAGAGATAGAGATAGTGATTGAAGTAAAATAAACAGAGGAAAAACAGAGATCTGCTTATAAGGACACTATACTTTTTTAAGATCAAAGTCAAAGTCTTAAAATCATTTATATTTCTTACAAAGATCAAGACCTTAAAATCCATGAAACCCATATTTCATTTTTTCTGTAATTCCTTCTTCTACTTTTGTTACAAGATCCAGAAAAACTTTCAAGTATGTGTATGAATGAAAAGAGATCAAGTAACTTGTTACAAAAGAAAATATTCAAAAGTAACTTACAAAACTATACCAAAATCAATTATCTGTAGAAAGAGGGTACCTACAATACCTTTCATTCTTCATACACATAAAAAATCTCTCATAAGCCGAAGCCATTTGAGTAGCTGTAAACATCGAAAGAGCGTGTACCTTGCAAGCTATTCCTTTCATCTCCATAACCCTAGACCCATCTCTTACGACTGAATCCAAAGTCTCAACAAGAGATCTCACATTTGGTGAAAATGTGTACCCAAAACTCTCATCTACAACCACTGTCCCAACAATACTCGGATAATTAGGCGTCACGACAGGTTTCCCACACTGCATCGCCTCAATGATCGTCAAATCAAGCCCTTGCGGTCTCAACGTTGGATTCACAAACACATCTAAAGCGTTGTAGAAACCAGAGAGCTCTTCTGGCCCTAAAGCTCCTAAAACCCTAACGTTTTCACCTAATTCCGCGTATCTTTTGGCCCAAGGACCAGATCCAGCCACAAGTAGATAGACATGCGGATGCTTTTTAACGATCAAAGCAAACGCTTCGTAGAGAAGTGGATGTCCTTTGTCTCTCACCAAACGTCCCGAAACACCCATCACAATAACCGTCACATTGTCAGGAATACCTTGTTTTGCCCTAAATCTAGCTCCAGATTCAGGGGAATACACGAACTTGGTCTGGTCCACGCCATTGACTATAACGTGAACGTTTCTCTTAGGAAGCTGATAGATGTTAACGAGAACCTCACGCGCGCTGTTGCTTATGCAGATATGGTGTTTATAGCTCGGGAAGAATCTGATTTCGTCGACAAGTCTAGGCATAGTTTGTTGAAGATCAGAGCTAGGATGATCATTGGAGTAATAAAGCTCTTGGAAAAGCTTGGAATGCATGATCTCGTACCAGATTCCGTGCCACGTCACAGCCACGTCTCCGTTAGGCACCATTTTAGCTCGCCAATGAGGCAGAGAAACACTTTCAGTGTGAACATAATCGAAGTAATGATCTGCACCGTTGATTCTATGGAAGATCTCGAAAGCTTGAGAGCAGTTAAGTGATCCGTGTTGGTTTGGAGAAAAGTAGACATGGAGATCTCCTTTGTTGTAATACTCTTCTCGGTTACTTCTTTCAGAAGAAACCGTGAATACATGGATCTCGTGGCCTCTTGAAGCGAGAGAAGTGTAGAGAGCGTATGCGTGACGCTCCATTCCTCCGGGGATCGAACCAACGGGCCATGATTTGCAGAAGACCGCGAGTTTTAGCTTCTCCGAGATTGGTCCGAAAGAGAGTTTGTTCCAAGGGAATGTCAAGTCTCGAAGATCTCCGGCGAACGGAGGATTAACCGGCAAAGAAGTCACCGGAGAGTGATCGAGTTGTGAGAAGAAGATGTAGTAAGAAGAACAGAAGATAAATGCTAAGATGATGATTGTCGTGAACTTGAATGGAGTTGAAGTAGAGGAATACGAAACATTAACTGTTCTTGAAGAATGATTCTTGAAGGCCATTTCTCTTGTTTTGGTTTTATTTGATTTGTGTGAAATTAAATTTGATTGCAACTATTGAGATAGATTCTTAGCTTAAATTTCGGATCTTTCTCGAGTTTTTTTATTTCAATGTTCGATTCTCAATGTAATTTCACATGGCCTTAGCTAATTTAATATGCTTTCTACATTCAATTACAAGTCAAATCTCTCTGAATTAACTGAGATTTAAAACTAAACCGGGACATTACATCTGGTTTAGTGTCCCCGGTTAGTTCCGGACACGTAGGCGTTATATTACCCCGTCACACTTAACACATGTGTAATTCCCCTAATTTCTCGGGTTCTTTAGGCGCGTGAGATAAAGCGCGTGTGTCTACGCTAATCTCGCGACGCTGCGACTCACAATTGCTTTCTAGGGTTTCGTCGTTGCAATCACAGTCAATGTTCATGAACCAAGGATCCTAATCTCACCGGATCTTCAATTCCTTATTTGAAATCCCCAATATTGGCGCTGTGTGTAAAAAAAAAAACCCTAGGGGAACCTTAATTTTCCGTTCAGAGAAATCGTCAACGCGTGCAATGGCGTCTGGCCCTATAACCGGTGGTGGAGCTTCGAAGACGAAGCATAAATGGAGCGACAGTGGCAACAAGAGCCAAAAACGATCGAAACCCACGATGCCGATTCCGCTTGTGTCTCCGTCAAACTCGCTTGGGTCTGAGGATAATCATCAGATGATGAAGATAAGTTTGAGCTCAATTTCTAAGCTTGAAGTTAGGAACTTGAAGCGGAAGCTACAAGGTGAGCTCGACGAAGTTAGGAGCATGATCAAGCGACTTGAACCACGAGGTAACATCGCCGGCGGCGGCGATATTGCGGCCGTGCCACCGAACAAGAAGCTGAAAACAGCTAACGGTGGTAAGAAAGGAGGACATGGAGCTGCTGCTGCTGATAAAGGTACAGTTCAGATTTTGAAGAACTGTAACAATTTGCTTACGAAATTGATGAAGCATAAGTCTGGATGGGTTTTCAATACTCCTGTTGATGCGGTTGGGCTTGGTTTACATGATTATCACACAATTGTTAAGAAGCCTATGGATTTGGGAACAGTGAAGACTAGGTTGAGTAAGAGTTGGTATAAGTCACCTTTGGAGTTTGCTGACGATGTGAGACTTACTTTTAACAATGCAATGTTGTACAATCCTGTCGGGCATGATGTGTATCGTATGGCTGAGTTGTTGTTGAATATGTTTGAAGAGAAATGGGTGCCACTTGAAACGCAGTATGAGTTACTTAATAAGAGGCAACAACCAACCCGTGACACCGGTTTTCGTGCTCCTGTTTCAACAAAAACTCATAATGTGGAGCCATTACCATTACCTGCTCCTACGCCTTCCCCGTCTCCTCCTCCTCCTCCTCCTCCTCCTACAGTAGTTGAAACTAGGACTTTGGAGAGAGCAGAGTCTATGACAAACCCAGTGGAACCTGCTGTTGTCCCTGAGAAGCCTGAAGAAGAGAAGGTGTCTGGAAACAGGGACCTGACTTTTGATGAGAAGCGGAGACTTAGTGAAGACCTTCAGGACTTACCTTTTGACAAGCTAGAGGCAGTTGTTCAGATTATAAAGAAGAGAAATCCAGAACTTGCTCAACAGGATGATGAGATTGAGTTAGATATTGATAGTCTTGATCTCGAAACACTTTGGGAGCTTTTCAGATACGTGACTGAATATAAGCAGAGCTTGAGCAAGAAAAAGGAGGATCATGGATTAGGCTCAGAAAGAGATGCTGAATCTGTTCACGATAGTGTCCAAGAACCGGTGAGAGCAAATATCTAATTGTTATTCACTTCTTTTACTTATACCATATACCTCTGATTAGGTTAATAATATCATGTTTCTTATTCCGTCTTCACAGAACACTCTAGTAACTGGCCTTGAACCGATAAAAGTTACTGGATTAGGTGAGCTTTTAATTCATAAGATAGTATCAAACTCTGCTATATTAGTCTTTTCCGACCCACTGCAATAACTCTTCTTTAATTTGTTTTTGGCACTTTAAAAGGTCATGTGGCATCTCCCGTTCAAAAAGAAGTAAATGCTGGTGGATCAAGTAGTTCTAACAGTTCTAGTAGTGGCTCAGGCTCGTGTTCTAGTGGTACATATTGAAACTGGCTTACCGTTCTTCCATTACCAGCATCACATTTATAAACCACTTCACTCACATTCCTCTTTTGTTATGTAGATTCTGACAGCGACAGCTCAGGGCATGGATCTGATACCGGTAATTAAGCAAGATTGTGAAAGTATTTAGCATAGGTGGGAGCCATCGTGTTGTCGATTTCAAACTTTTTGCATCCCTTTCAGTAACAAAGCTAGGTCAACTTTTTTCCCCATCGGATTGTTTCTGTATTAGGATCTTGTTAACTGTACAGAAAAGTGACCGTTTTAAGTGTTTTGTTTCGGGCTTGTCATCAATTGAACAGGCTTGTTCTGTACTTCTTAATTGCTTTGTTCTGTTATGTTCATAAATGCTGCTCTCCTATGGCCATTACTGGAGATCAATTATTTATAATCTTTCATTTATGTCAGTACTTAAGATCAATTAATAAACAAAAAAGACATGCTACCTAATGGAGAAAGTTCACCAACTGGTGGTTACATGGAACAAATGCATATTTTGATGCTTGTGTCTGAAGATATTCAAATTCTTTCAAACACCCAACATAGAATCATGAGCTCAGCAGAAAGAAGAAGAAGTTCAAAACGAGCTATCTCTTCTGTTGTATCTGTTTCAAATGTCGATACAAACTTTTTCAGATTCGCGGATTATTCAATCCATCTTCCGAGTTGTGCTTGTTAGTCTTCTGGTTCTAGGATCCGTGAGATGGATCTTTGATGAACTCAAGAGCAACGAGAGTCTTATATTTCAATTATATGGTTTCAGACAGAAAGAAGCAGTGTTTGTCACCAAAGAGGATCACCTTGATGAGAGCTGCAATGTCTTTGAAGGACAATGGGTTTGGGACAATGTCTCTTACCCTCTTTATACAGAGAAGAGCTGTCCTTACTTAGTGAAACAAACAACTTGTCAACGAAACGGACGGCCTGATTCTGCTTACCAGAACTGGAGATGGAAACCGAGCTCATGCGACTTGCCCAAGTAAGAAAGGAAAAGCATGTGTTGTTGATTCATGCTCTCAGATTTAAATTTGAGCAGTGTTTAAAACCTCTGAGATGTTACAGGTTCGATGCTCTGAAACTTTTGGATGTGTTGAGAAACAAAAGACTGATGTTCATAGGAGACTCGGTGCAGAGAAGCACGTTCGAGTCAATGGTCTGTATGGTACAATCAGTTATTCCTGACAATAAGAAGTCCTTTCACAGGATTCCTCCTATGAAGATCTTCAAAGCTGAGGTACATAAAAACTTAAAAACTCATCTTCCTAATTAGTGATTTTCGACATTAGTTGTCAAAGAAGGGAAATGGTTTTATGGATTGGAGTGTATGCAATTTGATCAGGAATACAATGTCTCTATCGAGTATTATTGGGCACCTTTTATGGTGGAATCGATTTCAGATCATGCAACTAATCATACAGTACACAAAAGGTTGGTTAACCTCGACGCTATTGAAAAACATAGCAAGAGCTGGGAAGGTGTTGATGTTCTAGTCTTTGAGAGCTATGTATGGTGGATGCATCAACCTAAGATCAATGCAACGTAAGCTATGTAATGCGTAAGCCATATTCAGGTTTCTCGCATTCCAGCCTAGAAGGAAAGCTTACATGTATTGCATATGCAGGTTTGGAGATACCAGTGAAGTCCAAGAATATAATGTGACGACTGCTTATAGAATGGCATTAGAAACATGGGCCAAGTGGTTTGAGACGAAGATCAATCCCGTGAAGCAAAGAGTCTTTTTCACGAGTATGTCTCCGACTCATCTATGGTATGTTCCATCAGAACACAAAACATATATACTTTTTTGAAAAACACCTATTCAATTTCCACAGACAAGGAGAGTGATTTTGGTGTGTGATCTTGGCAGGAGCTGGGAGTGGAATCCAGGGAGCGATGGAACCTGTTATGATGAGTTATATCCAATAGACAAAAGATCATATTGGGGGACAGGATCAAATCAAGAAATAATGAAGATAGTTGGTGATGTTCTAAGCAGAGTTGGAGAAAATGTCACGTTCCTGAACATTACACAACTGTCAGAATATAGGAAAGATGGACATACAACTGTGTATGGAGAACGGAGAGGGAAGCTCTTGACAAAGGAACAGAGAGCTGATCCTAAAAACTATGGAGATTGCATCCACTGGTGTTTGCCAGGAGTTCCTGATACATGGAATGAGATTCTCTATGCATATTTGCTACGCAGTCATCGCAATTCCTTCTGATCCCTTTTCAGGCAGTGTCAAGCTCAAGAACATGAAGATTTACCATCAATGGCTTTTACACAAAATTTTCTTTTGGAGCAGATATGAAAGCAAGCAAAGATAGGAAACAAATTTTGGTCATTCATTGTCAAAAAAAACTTCAATCTGAGAGCAGATTAGTTGATTGTATGTTTTAATAAAGTAACAATAGTTTCACTCAAGATAAAAGACATGCCGGATATTAACTTGTACTATATGATGTGAACATAAATCTCACAATAGCTCCCAGGGAGAATCTTCTAATTCAAGTAGCTGTGAGCTTTCGGCGTCCATGGCTTCAACTTGTTTAGAATCTTCCTCAGTGGCCAGATCAGAAGCCATATACGCATCTCCGAACCAAATAGCAAGCTGCTCATACTCCTTCTCCCTTATTCTTTTCGAAGTTAAAGCGTCAAAGATCTTTCTCTGATGATGATAGAAAGGGAAAAGTTAGGCAACGAGGATTATAATTAATGCCTCCTTGGTGTAAATGGTAAGAAAAAAGGCGCAATAATTGATGATCATGGAAGCCAAATTTAGAGTCTAATATAAGTCTATACAGACTAGCATACAAGGAAAAAGGTTTCGGGTTTATTACAAAGACATATATAAGAGAAAGATGGAGAAAGCAAGGAACCTTGAATGATCTGAGTTTTTTGGTCCTATCACGCAATGCATAGAGTGCACTGTCATCAACATACGAGGGGTCTTCTCGAAATACGATGCCAGACGAAGCGTTGGTATCCAATGGAGCAACATCAGATTTGTCATTAATCTCATCATCTGGATTATCTATGGGAAAATAATGTTGCACATGTTAGACACCATAAAAAAAGAGGTACGCAATGAGGCTTAGTTAAAAGGTCTAAAACTTCTAGCAGACAATAGCACAAGCAGAGCTGAGTAGAACAATAAAAATAGAGAAGAGAGTAAGTGAAGCACCAACCCTCATTAGAGGATCTCATGTTTGCCACATTATCTTGAACAGGTACATCTAGAGTCTTGGTGGCGAGTGGATTTAGATTTGAATCATCAGTAGAGATTCCAAAAGCAGCTAGGACGGGGTCACCCTTACATTCTACTGCAGTCTCAAAACATTCCAGAGAACTTTGAGTTGGTTGAGATTCTATGGAAACAACATCTCTGCACGATTCAACTCTAACTTCTTCTACCCTTCCCTTGTCTGAAGAAACCGAAAGGTTCCCAACAAAATTTTTCTGATGGGTTAAACTGTTAGTGATCTGAGACTCTTCATCAGTACTTATTGGTTTTTCATCTGTAAGAGTAGTGGCTGATGGAAAATTAGCAACACAGTACTCTTCAAGCAATGAAGATATAGAGGTCTGAGACTCTTCATCACCAAGACTAGTGGCTGATGGCAAACTAGCATCAGAATACTCTTCAAGCAATGAAGATGTAGAGATCTGAGACTCTTCATCAGTACTTGTTATCTCTTCATCACCAAGACTAGTGTCTGATGTCTGATTAGAATCACAATACTCATCAAGCAATGGAAATGTAGAGAGTCTTTCTTCATCAGGCAACAAGGAAGCTGATGAATTCTCCTTCAAACGATCTCCTTGAACTCGTTCCTCAACCGGAACGCTTCCTGCAATGTCAAAGTTCTGATGTGACGGTGGATCAGAAGGACTTTCACAACTCGGTGAATTAACACGATCATGATGTTGCCGCACACCAGAATTTCCAGAAGAACTGTCTTCTGCAACTTCCTTGGGTTCACTTCTAACAGATTCCCATCCAGAAGGATCACTTGATTTCAAACAAAGTGTGTTCTGTCCCCAACACATAAGTAACCATCACTCAATATATATAGTCTCTAAACATCATAAGCTAAATTTAATATGATAATCATCCAAGAGAGTACCTGAGAAGTGAAAGTGTCCACCTCAACAAGTATAGTTTCCAACTTGTTGTAGATTTTACCAAACCATGCTCTTCCTTTGGATTCTGCACCCATGGATCACACTACACCAAAACTATGCAGAAATAAGATGAAAATAATTGAGAAAAATCATATCTTTCAACCATAGTTTCAAACGCTGAATATTGAAAGATTCAAACAACAAAAACAGGAGAGTTCCCAACTCAGAAACAGCTCAAAAACCCTGAAAATTATACCATCATCGCTAGGTGTCTAACTTATATCGAAAATTTAGCTATTTTATCGGAAAAGATGAATACTTCATTAAAAGAATAGAAAACTCTCTCGAATTGGTGACCAAAGCACGACGATCGCTGAAAAAGAGAAACTCATACGCATATCGAATTACAATTTAGTAAAAAAAAAACGGAGACTTTGAGATTTTAAACGCAGTAGGAGATGAAAGTAGAAAAACCCTAAAATTCAAAGTAAACATAGATGAGAGAGATAAGAATTACCTGAGAAAGTAAGAAGAAGGAGACTAGAACATAGGAAACAAACGAGAGAAATAAACCTCAACAGAATCATCACACAACAATAATAAATAAAATAGCTTTATATGGTGGTGGGTTTAAGACACTAAGATTTTCTCATTAAATACTTATTTATTATTATTTAAGTGAATATCTACAAGGGTCATACATGGGCCTTCAATGGGCCTACCTATCTAAAGTTTATACATGTGGTGCTATTGTAAAATAAGGCCCAGTTTAATTTAAAACGGGTCATCATGAATCACGCATGCCACAAGGGACCAAAACATTGTGTGTACTAGCCCTGTAACGGATACGGATATCCGCCTTTTTTAGGATATCCGTATCCGTATCCGTATCCGTATCCGTGATATCCGTTAATCCGTTATTCGTATCCGTATCCGGAAACTGCGGATATCCGGATATCCGTATTACAACTAGTTTAAGTCCTAAATTCATTAATATCATACAAATGCATCTTAAAACCTTGGTAAAAGTAGTAAAAAGTTGATCAAACATCATTACTAATAAGTAATAACAAAACATCACAAATTCACAATAATAGCAACATGGAACAAAAAAAAAAACAGTTTTTGTAGCATAAAACAGAACACAAACACGGATAGCCTCTGGACATGATTGTATTAGCTTCATTTGGTCTTGGATACATTATCTGTATAAAGAAAAAGGTAACATGTAAGAAAGATAGTCTTGAACAACTAGCTACCTGACTTTGCTGCAATCTCTCTAAGACACTAACATATTCAAATTTAGAAACCAACTGAGGCAACACAATGGACGTTGAGGCTGAAGACTAAAAGAAACCAGAGCAACAAATTTTGAATCTGAAACTGTGTCAAAATCTGAACTCAATTGTAGCAAAGGAGGAGTCAATCGTATATTTCAACATAAAATCAACAATCTAAATACCACAAATAAACTCCAATCTTAACTTAATATCCAGATATTCACAACTCACAATAAGAAGACTAACAAGCTCATAATCGAATTCAAAAGGAAAGAAGAAACATGAAAAATGACCTTCTAGATTCAGCATATGTTGTAACACTAAATCTCCATAGTTTCCCTTGCTTAATACTCCTGAAAAAGGAAAGAAACTTAGTCAATTTCATGAATACACAAAATCAATTAAAGCCAAAATATTCATAGGTAACGAAAGCTAACTTGAGGAGTGTAATAGTGTACTATGAAAGCCAAAAACAAGAAACCATCCGATTTGGAAAAAATAGTCTCAAACAAAACAGATTCTAGCTTTTAACTTGATAAACACCAATAATATCAACATGAAACCGCAAAATAGCCAGCAATAACAAATAAGAAGCTTCATCAACACTTGTTGTTAGATAAAAAAAATTGAGAGAATAATCACTTAATCATATAAACAAATTGTAAATGTTATTTCTCAGTTTGATTAATCACTCCCAACTATTGCGCATCAAAGATTCACTCTTATGAGTAATTAAATGACACAAATTCTTTCAATCACAATGAAGTCGTAAAAAAAAAGAGAAAAGAACAAAGAACAAACATAGAAAGAATCTCAACTAACAAAGAAAAACAGAATGAAGATGGAGACCATTAACATAACAAAGATGAAAAAACAAGTCCAGATTATTTGTGAATATTACAAATTTGTTTGTGGGGGTTTTTTTCGTTCATATTTTCAGTAAATTGCATAATGAATCGGTGTGGTTCTGTCCCTAATTCCAGATTGAAAGGTCCAATGAGTTCTAATGGTGAAGAAACTATAGATAGATCTAATGGTGAAGAAACTATAGATAGACTCAAAGCAAAGAACACCCAGAATTTAAAAACCCCTTGAGAGCAAAAAAAAACAAAAGCAAAGAAGATTTGTACATAGAAATAAAAAAAACGAAATCAAAGGAGAAAGAATCAAATCAATGGTCGTGACTTGTGAGCAAGCCTTTCCGGCGTGCTCGTCACTCACCACCACCGCCGTGAAAATCAAAAAAGTTCTTTCCATCAACACAAAAAGAAACTCAACAGATTTTATACTTATGGGATACAAACAGATTCAATGTCATAGATGTTTGGTTAAACGTATAAGACCAAAAACAGAGAAACACAATCCTTGATTTGAAACCAAAAACCTAAATCGCTCAAAACAAAGATTAATACAGAGTCTAGAGAAGTACATACCTGAGTCTGGAGAGCTTCAAAAGTTCCGACTTCCGAGTAAGGATGATGTTGGTCGAAGGAGATGCAATTAGGGTTTGTCTCATCCAAGTGATGGCCGCCGCGAGAGTTGTAATGGTGTCGGTGAAACATAATTCTGAAGTTACAAGATATTAAATGGGCTTACAAATTTTTTGGGCTATAAAAATTGGTGTGGCTAGCAGGCTAAGTTATAAAAATTATGGGCTTAAGAAATTGCCCCGGATATCCGTTTATCCGGATCAAATTTTTGTAGTATTCGTATCCGTATCCGGATCCGCCTTATCCGTTAAATCACTATCCGTATCCTTATTCGTTTTGCCCGGATATCCGTTTTTCGGAGCGGATAACGGATCCGGATCCGGATATCCGGCGGATCCGGATATTTCATCACAGGGCTAGTGTGTACACATACGTACGTAAGAATGATCCAAAATTAGAAGATGTGGATCATGCCACGTGGAAGGGGATGACACAAAAGAGGCGTGGGTCTGGTGATAAATCTACATTGGGAAGTGTGCATTTGGATGATCCCTCTCCATCGAATCCATTCCAATTTATTCTATTTTAACTATACTACTAAAATTCCATTCCCATTGTATGATGTGTATGTGTATATATATGCAACCGATCTCTCAAAAGACATATAAAGTACATAACTACATATTAATATTTTACCTAAATCCGATTTTATTCATACACATTGTAAGAGATTGACATGGCGACTTCCACCTTCTCGTCTCGTGGTGCACAAACCATGAACACCATGTTCGTCAAGTAAGTTTTACTTTATATACATCCAATATTGATATAATGCATTTTGTTTTGTAAATGAAGAAATCTAAACCATTTTTCGATTTGTACATGTCGTCCTGTTTATGCATGTTCTATAATATCATGTCTATATATTTACACATGCAATTGTGTATATCTATCTATATAGGCCGATGCTTAGGAAATCGATTCACAAGAAGAGTGCGTCGCACGACATAGTGAGGGAGACGGTGAAGACGGACGCCGGCGCTGGAGAGGAAGTGAAGACGATGAGAGGTTTCTACGGCGCCGGAGAGACGTCGTCGTCGTCGGGGAGTAGTTGTAGTTGGGTCCCACATGAAGGCACGGGAATATACTATCCAAAGGGGCAAGAGAAAGTGATGCAAGATGTGCCTCCTCCTCCAGCTGGCAGCCACGTGGACGAGCTCGTTAATTGGTTCTCCTGATCCATTTTATCCACTCTTTGTCATGTCATCTCTCACTCTATATTGTTTGTCTTTCTGCGTCGTCTATAGTTGTTATGGGATCGAAAACGTTAAAGTTGATGTGCCATATAATATAGTATATGTGTAATTAAGTGGACATGTAATGGTTTTATTATAAGTGATAATGAATAATGTCATAATTGTGATGATACATTGAGTTAGGTATATACCACCAATGCATGTAGCATAGTAGTAACTTCTGTTTACATGGAGGTTTATCCAAAACCCACTAAACAACATTTAATTTCTATTATTTCTAATTGGAAACTGCTATATAATCTCAGACACAGATATGCGCAAGTAATAACAAGTAACAAGTGCAAAAGAGCTCTAAAGGAAAAATTGAAACGTGGGACCAGAACTAAAGTCTTTGTCATTAACAACCACAGAATAATTAGCCAATATCAGACAAGATACAAGAATGGTTTTTTTTTTAGAACAAATGGCTCTTCTTCTTCTTTCAAAATCCTATCTTGGGGACAAAAATTATAAAGACAATTGAAGTTGATTAGAAAATATCCATCCGAGGGAAAATAAAGGTAAAAGCTTTTACTTGTGTAGTCAGTCATTTGAGGGGTTTAATGGCGCTTGCAAACATATCACTTCGTTTCAAGTTTCCACCATTACAATCATCTTCTTCTTCCACATTCAACACTTTAATCTCTCCCAGAAAGCCTTCTTCGATCGCTTGCTCCAAAGCCTCCTCTAATGACGGCGGCAAAGAGGCTAATGACGGTGGCGCGAAGCCGCGGAAGTTATCGGAGCAATCGTCGTGGGAAGTTAAAGATTCGGAAGGGAAAGATTATCTCTATAGGCTTGGCGCGGAGGCTGATAATGTTAACATAGCTGTGGGAGCACGAGCCGGCATGATCGATGACGTGTTCATTGGAGACTTCCTTGGAAAAGATTGTTAAGTCTCTTTTCTTCTTTCTGGAAAATTCCAATTTTTGAAATTTGGTTAAGTACAAAGACTTGGTTTTTGTTTTGTTTTACTTGATTTTTTAGTACTGTCTCTGATGAAGATACATCTGTTAATTTGCAGCTGATATTGTGTTTGATTACCGTCAGAAGGCAACGAGGTCCTTTGAACATCTTCAAGGAGATTATTACATTGCCCCATCGTTCATGGTAAACTGTTTATTCTTCTTCTTGTAATCTAATTTGGAAGAAATCAATCAAATTAGAGCAACAAGAACTTACATTGTCTTCTTCTTCCTTTTTTAATATTTGCTTATAACATGTTTCTTTTTTTTTTTTTTTTTTGGACAGGATAAAGTTGGTAAGTTATCTTGAACTAAGCTTGGTGTAAATAGGGTTCATTATTGACTGCCTAAAACTGATATAGATCTTGCTTCATTGAATTTCGATGCGATGTTTCTTTCTTCGTTTCAGTCATGTTCTGTTTTTCATTTGTTTTCTGCAGCGGTCCACATTGTGAAAAACTACCTTGCTCCTTCTCTTAATATAAAAATCCCATTGATATTAGGTAATGAATACCTCCTCCTTCTCTGTTTTTGATCCTGTGTTTGGAATCTCGCTACCATCTCTTGAACATCATGGTTTTTTTTGGGCTGCCTAGGTATTTGGGGAGGTAAGGGGCAAGGCAAAACGTTTCAGACTGAACTGATATTCAAAACCATGGGAGTGGAACCGGTTATAATGTCTGCAGGAGAGTTGGAATCTGATAGAGCTGGTGATTTCTCCATCTTTGTTTACTCCCATATCCTCCAGTCTATGATGGCCACTTCCTAGAACCTGGTTGCTTTCACTGACCATCGAAAGTTCTGATCTTTCTAATGTTCCCGAACAGGGGAACCGGGAAGACTCATTCGTGACCGCTATCGAACAGCTTCACAAGTCATTCAGAATCAAGTTAGAAGCTTTTCTTATCATTCCCAGTCTTGCTACATTTATTTACCGATATGGGGTTGGCATGAACTTTGATGATGACTTGTAATGCAGGGGAAGATGAGTGTTCTCATGATCAATGATATTGATGCTGGCCTTGGTAGATTTGGTAAACAATTCAATCCCTGATAACTTTGAGATATGGTGTGACTCCCCTACTTTTATTCTGCAGAGATGATCTTAACTAAGTTTATTGCTCTCGGTTTAGGGGAAACACAAATGACAGTGAACAACCAGATAGTTGTTGGCACTTTGATGAATCTTGCGGATAATCCTACAAGGGTAAGTGTGGGACAAGAGTGGAGAGAAGCTGACGTTGTAAACAGAGTTCCTCTTATTGTCACAGGAAACGATTTCTCTACACTGTATGCTCCACTGATCCGTGAAGGAAGAATGGAGAAGTTTTACTGGTAAGAATAATACACAGATTGAAAACCATTTTCCTGCAACTGTGGAATATTTTCTAACAAAATGCTCAAATGTCTATTGCTAAAAAAAAAAACAGGCAGCCAACTCGTGAAGATATCGTAAACATTGTTAGCAGAATGTATGAGAAAGATGGTATATCGCGGAAAGATGTTGTGAGCATTGTCGACAAGTTTCCAAATCAAGGTAGATAATTTACTATCTAGAATGAGGAATACAAAGGTGCAGTTTCTTACCTTTTATATCTTTGTGGCAGCACTTGACTTCTATGGAGCTCTGAGATCACGAACATATGATAGATCTATCCTCAAGGTAACATTCAGCCATGTACCAGCTGATCATGATTAGATCTCTGTAGTGAAATGGCTAATCTCTTTGTTGTTACAGTGGGTAGATGATGCTGGAGGAATAGAGACTCTAGGGAAAACTCTTCTCAGACGTAAAAAGACTGATGAGGTTCCTCAATTCACTCCCCCTGAGGTAAAAATACTTACAGGCTTCTCAGTGATCTCTCTCTCACTCAAAAACCTTAAAGATTTGGCTCCGCTTAAGATCATATGAAGGGTTTGTTTCATAATGATTGATGATATGGTGTGAACAGCAAACGGTGGAAGCATTGCTGGAATCAGGATACTCACTCATCAAGGAACAAAAGCTCATTATGGAAACAAAGCTTTCTAAGGAGTACATGAAGAACATTGATGATTAAAATACCAAACAAACATTGATTCTTTTTTCATTCTTAAAGTGACTTTCACTGAATTAACTTTTATAAAGATAACCGGATTGCTCAATAGAGTTTGTTTTTACCAAAACCATGAGCATTAAACCTAAAACCGATGTGGTGCAACAGAAAAGCTGTGTGAATACATCGTCACATTACATGCAATGCAATACACAGTTTTCTAAAAAACGGCAACCACTATTAACATTAAAAGAAAGAATAAAAGCCACCCATTTTGTACTTTGCCACACACTTGAGACCTGTCCTGTGGCAATAGAAATGGATTATGTCTGAATTAGATGAACAGTTTCTGAAAGTATAAAGAAAAGTATATGATCTTAGAAAATGGAAAATCTAGTGCTTACCTTTTCTCAGATTATCCGAATGAACCACGGCATTTCTCAGATCCACAAAGACAGCTCCTCTTCCCATGCATGACGCTCCCATCACTGGCCTCGGATGATGGAGACACCCCATAATCATATGTCAATTCCGCCATTGGAGGAATATGACGGATGGCAAAGAAAGCAATGTGGATAACTGATTCACCGTTTCCTTCACAAACAACTGGCTGCCATAGAAGGTTGGGGGAGCAGCTGTGGTTCATGAAACGAGCTACATTTCCAAATTTCTTGGCACTGATCCGGAGTGGTGCTGGGAGATTAAACTCCTCGGGAACTTCATCTGAAGGGTCCTCATCAACTAGTGCAGGCTCATAGTTCCACTTGAAGGAGTTATAAACACGCGATGCCACTGATGTGTCAAAGACATACTCATCATCTTCTTGATCCTCTCCAAGGTTGTCTTTGTCTGTTACCTCACCAAGATATTGACATACAAAAGAACCAGCACGGATGGGATCCCACGAACGTAAACCCCAACCACGATTTCCTGTCTTAAACACTTCCAGGTGAAACTTCAGTCCTGACTGAATCACTCTGTTTTTGCAATTGGCATGACATGGACAAGTTGGGCCACATTCATGTATCACCGGCCTCCGAGAAACTAGCATAACCCCATTAAGGTAAGGGAGATCACCACCATTTTTTCTGATGCAAGAGCAGTTTAGATCTCCTGGTGAACATGAGCCATGGCAGGAACAGCCAGTTGTGGGCTGAGGCTGAGTTAGTGTAAAAGACTCCGAGTATTTTGGAGAGCAGATATAGGAAAAAAAAGCAGGGCCCTTCTCCTCATCAACGTCATTCACAAGTGAAACAGGTTTAGTTTCAACTCCTGAAGTGAGATCTGGAAGGATAAGGCCTGGTCTTGTAGTCAAACCTTCCTTCCACTTCTGAACAGATTTCCAGATGTCAAAAGCAGGTGGTTGACCAGGGAGTCTCACCAATTTATATTTAAATGTGTTGCAACCAGATTTCCCTTTCTCTACCCATGACTCTGAGATCGAGTAAATCCCATCGTAGATATAGATCTTTCCTGTTTTACTAGCTGGATCCTCCTCCCCTCGTATGACCCTTACTCCAGAGCCCTTCCTCAAGCTTGTCTCTAATGCTAGATTACCCCTTTCAAGCTTCTGATCAGATGCTTGTCCATTCTTGTCTGCATTGCCGCCTTGTCCACTGTAAATTAAAGACTCAGGATCCTGGGCTTCACCGTCATAACGTCCAGCTGAAACAATGCTAGTTGCTAAAGGATCTTCATCTGACCCAACCTTACTAGTTATATAGTCAATGCCAGCCATCGTCTGCAAGTGAAGACCTACTAAACACATCTCTATACGGGAAAAGAAAATGTCTCCAACTTCAATTCCAGCAACCGTCCCAACTCTCTTCTTCAAGTTTGTCCGCACCCCATAGCTCATCAAAGTACCTGCTGCTTTCGCAGTGGCGGCCTTTGCAAATTCTACTTGGCTGAGCCGCCTCCTAACTGCATCGAAACGCATCAATACACTACTAACTAAGTACCCATTTCCATCTTCTCGCTCTGCTACACTGATCCCACTGTCAAAATCTGCACGGGGTCGTTTCGCTAACTGAACATCCAAAGTAGGCTCATTGACCACAGTCATCTTCTCTTTTTTCTTCGAATTAGTAGATCCCTTAGGACGGCCAACGCCTCTTTTAGTTCCACTGGAGCTGCTGGGGCCATTTGATGCACTAGGTGTTCTATATGATCGAAGAGGTTGAACAAATGTTGGAGAAGGTGTGTCCTGGGTTTGGTTGAGATCTGGAGTATCTTGCGTTGGTTGTTGTGCTCCAAATGGAAAGAAAGGAGAAACCCCAGAAGCAGAAGGACCACCAACAAATGGTGGACCTTGATCACCATCTGGAAAAACAGGTTTCAAAGTTCGCAACGGTTTTACATCTAGCACTATTGACTTGTCATGATGGTTAGGATTTGGAACAGTATTGTCCCATGGAACTCCTTCCATTGCTAAACTCCTGACAAAGTTAAAAAAACAAAGGAATAAGGACCAACATATTTGCATTAAGAGCAGTAAGCAAAGCTTAGATTAGCATGAAAAATACAACAATAATGCGGTAACTCCCACAAACCAAGTTCAAGCTGGTAAATATCAGAACAACACCAGTTACTGCATCAACCTCTCGTACACACCTTTACTTGACCTTGTGGGCTATTCTCTGCGGTAATAAAAGTGGAAAAGAAAGTTACTGCAAAATAATTGAAGTTCCTCAAAACGGCATATTCAATAATAATGCATCTTCATAAAGAATACATAGCAGTTTGTTCATTTCGTTCATACACTTTTTTCTATCCACAAAATGTAACCAAACATCAACTTAGAAGTCAAAATGATTGAAGCCCCCAAATTATAAACACCACTAGATCTTTCATACCTATGACAACCAAAAAAAAATAAAAATAAAAAAAACTTTCATTTTCTTACACAAAAATCCCTACTTTAGATTCGTAAGACATCAAGCGAATTCTAAAGAGCATGGCAAAACTAGACGAACCCTTAATTGAACACTAGAACATAGTAATTTCAGATTCACCAGCAAAAAAAAACGAAAACTGTATCTACAGTGCAAGTGTGCAACATTCATTTATATAACTATTCCAGATGATAAACACACAGAAAGAATTAAGAAGAAATCAGATTCACACCAACCTGAAGAAGATGAGAAAGCAGAACTAGGGCAGAGGGAGAGGGAACGAGGAGGATGAAAGAACAGAGACAGACGCCTTTCTTTAAAGTAATTTATAGATTTGACTTAACCGTTGGATGAAATAAGCAAAAGACGTTACTTTTTACAGAGAATACGGTCCGTTAGATTCATGTTTGCGTCATCTTCGCTGTCAAAACAAATTTCAGAGCCTTGAAAATGACGAGATGTTCTTATCCCCTATCTAGCACACTGTCTTCGTGACACTATTTGCCGTTTTTTTTGTTTTTTTCTGTTCACCAATTTATTACCAATGAAACGATTGTTCACAACAATCACTAAATATGTAAAAGTTGGAAACAAATCCAAACAATCACTAAATAAAAGGTAAAAACAAATCCAAAAGTATTAGCCAAAAGTATTTCATATTTGAAACGGTTCACAACCACTAAATAAAAGATAAAAACAAATCTAGAGTTTTAGCCAAAAGTATTTCATATTTGCATGTTATTTAATGATTTCCACTCTTTTTACTTTGTAACCAATAATTGTATTTGAATTAATGTGAGAAGATTTAGTCATGTAATAAGTCTATAACACTTGTTTCGTTTGTCTGAAAAAGGATATCAGAATCTTACAAGTTTTCCACTTTTACCCCCAAACAAAAAAAATAAATTTTTTTTTTACAAGTTTCCACAGTATGTATTTTGCCAAATCGGCCACAATTTTAAAATGGTTTAGCTCACCGATCCAAAGATTCTAAAACAATTTGTTTAAAACTTCTAATACAAGTCAAACAAAAGCTCTCCAAGCTAATGTGAAAAGCTTGTAATCTAAGTTAACAAATGCCTCCTCAAATCATCTGTATTGTTTGACCATAAGAATGTCGGAGCATAATCTTTGAGGCACTTGTTGCAGTTCTTTGCCTTCTTGCCATGCCTGTCCTACGCATACACCCGGACCTATATGTCGTATGTATATGACGACACTGTCGTTGAATGGATACGGATGCTTTGCTGCAACATTAAGTCAAAGAAAGCTATGTGTTAAGAGACAACTTGTCTATTATGCTATGCTCAAACCTGATAAGTTTTATGGCTTATCCCAAATAAGTATGAGCAATGGGTCTTACATGGTTGAGGGAAGCCTTGTGGGTAATCTTCAATAGCAAAAATCCCATCGCCGAATTTGCATGCTACATCGCAGGGTTCTTCTGTGGCCATAACTTCCATAGCTTCTGTGACCTCAAAGTATAGCGGACTGAAAGCATTGGCAAGGGTTGACACTACCGGTCCACCTGCACGATGCCATTTCTTCAGATTTTTGTGTAAATATACAACAGAAGTAATAGCATTTACAGTCACATGTTCAGTTACCAATTGCGAAAAGGTTTTGAAAAAGTCATAAAGATGCATACAAATTAGAAAATGTCTTAAGACGCAACGATTGCCCATGGAAAAAGGAATACGTCACGTGTTCCAAAATCTATTGCTGAAAGATGAGCAAAAAGCCTAAACAACAAGGCATATTGAAGATTATTTGTTTTGAAACCAAGTTAATATATCAATTCCAGTGAGATAAGCTCATATTTGATCTTTACATTGTTAGATAGAGTTCTACATCAACTTAGATATGCCTTAAATGTTGGAATTAAACTCTCCGCAACTGAAAATGGAAAAGTGATCACTTTCTTATTTTGAGAGAGACATTAATTGAATCAGGACTCACCACAAACACGCCCATAGATTTGGCCATTGTTGGAGCGAAACACAGCCTACCAAGTAACAAATAAACTATGTCAAAAAAGATGGCACGCGATAGATGCTGCCAAATGAAATAGGGATGGAAGTAATATCAGTCTGACTAACCATCCTGAAGAAATTTATCCAAGATATGATTAATGGACCTAAACAATAAGAGAAGAATATTTTAGAAGTTGTCAAGAACATAAACATCAACATGCAAAACCATATGTAGATAACATACAAATTCATTTATATTCATAGGGGCTCAGACCTAAAATGGATTACCCTGACTTGTTCGGCAGCTAAAATATTCAAGTGAAACTTCCGCATCTCCGCTAGAGAATATTTTGGATGCCGTCTTTTTAGCTAACTTTGGAACTTCATAACGAGTGCTTGCTATTTCCCATGCTCTTGATATAAGCCTGCATACATTATACATACACTCTCATGAAGACAATTTTACATGCCAAAACATGCACTAACTTTTCTGTCCAATGTCAACTTCTTTGGCATATGAATTTCAATCTTTTCCAAGACAGAACCACATGACACAAAAGCTAAATATTGATAAGAGCTCAGCAAGAATGACCTCGGCTCTAACAATTGCAGCAAATGGTGGCGTCTCTCTTCGGGGATGTCTTCAATCTTTTTCCTGTACAATATCAACTCTGTTAAATAGTTACCTTATTATTTTATAATACCCTATATGTAATCTAACAGATAATTGCATGAAGTAGAGGGTGTATAACTCCAATTAATGGTGTCATTATATCCTCTTGATTTACGATTTAAAACATCATTAATCAATAGGTAATTGAATAGCATACCAATTGAAGATCAAACCGAAGACTATAGTATCTTGATTACTATAACAATCCGTTGTAGTCTAGGGAGGAGAAAGAGATAACTGAAACTAGCATATATTCATATACCTAATCAAATCCCAAGCTGTAGAGCAATCACTAGTGTTATGACTGAACAGTGCTAGAAATCAATCAAAACTGAAGCAGACTAACCAGAGATAAGCAGCCGGGTTATATGAAGCAGGGTCCAGTGGAATCAACTCCTTGGGAGGATCAAGAAACGTTACAACATCAGATTCATCAAAGTAAACTCTTTTACCAGTGACAAGAGTTTCATAGGGCTTCTCATCCCATGGAGATTCATATCCTCTCCCTCCATGAACCGCCAGAACCAAACCACGAGACAACTCTGGAAAATCCAAAATCTTTTTTATCAGAAAAAGTCTCTCTTTTTTTTTTTTTTATCCCAACCTTGTGGAGAAAACCAATTAATCACTCTTCATATTCACTACTAGAAATGTGAATTTAACAAAGAAAGGTACACTTGCTGAGAAAAACTTATATATGAAAAAAAAAAAGAGCTTAGCTCACTGTTCGATAGAGGGAATCGAAGCTGCGGCTTTCGACTCCGGAGAATTGAGCTGCGAACCGCCGGAGGAACTACCGGAGCTCGTACCAGACAACTCTCCCGAACCGCTCCTATCTTCATTTCAGTACAAAAGCAAATTTTCCCCAATTTTTTTTTTAAATAAAATAAAAGAGAATATTGATAAACGAGTATATATTTCACAACCACGATTACAATTATAGGGCCGTCATATTTGGGCCTTAGATAGGCCCATATTTCACATTATTGGCCCAGTTACATTACTAGTAGTTTAACACAAAAACACACTAATAACATATTCCCCACATTTCCCTTCTGCTCCTATACAAAGCAACGAGATTACCGAACTGAACCAGATGAGCTTCTTGCGAGACATTTCACATCGCACAACAGTTTCACTACATCTCTCATCGTAGGTCTCTTTGCCGGATCTTGCTCCGTACAACTCAGTGCTAACTCCGTAACTTCAATCACCTGTTCCCTAAGATTCGAATCAAGAAGCTCGTCCACGAGACTCGGATCCACGATTGTTGTTACCATGTCCTCAACATTGTTGTTGCTGCTGCTTCTCAACACAGATCTGACCCAGCTTACTATATCTGTATTTTCCGGGAAGGATTTGTCCACCGCTCTCTTCCTCGTGACCAGCTCGAGCAACACAACTCCATAACTGTAAACGTCTGATTCTCTTCCCCTCACGGTTTTGAAAGCGTTCTCTGCAAAGTTTCATGGTGAAATTAGCTAATGATCCAGAGAAAGAAGAAACAGAGTATCTAATACTTTAACTGACACATAACAGAATTTTAAACCGGTAACTAACTCGGTTAAACTATATAAACCAGACTATACCAAGTCGAAATTGTATGATGAGAAGCAAGATACATTACCTGGTGCGATGTACCCGGTGGTGCCTGTAACAGTTGCAGTTGAAACCGTTGAGTCATCAAGAAGGCGAGCCAAACCGAAATCCCCAATGTGAGGCTCCAAATCCGAGTCCATGAGTATGTTCTCCGGTTTGATGTCACGGTGAACAATCGGGGGATGACAGTCATAGTGTAGATAAGACAGTCCGTGAGCGACACCGAGGGCTATGTTGTACCGTGCAGACCAGTCTAGCTCATTATCTTTCGGACTAGCACCGTGGAGAACATCGTAGAGGCTTCCTTTAGGCATGTATCTATACAGCATCAAACCGTCATCTTTCCTCAGCCAAAACCCTTCTAGCTTAATCAGATTCCTGTGCCTGACTTTCCCGATTGTTTCGATCTCTCTCATCATACTCTGATTCGCGCGGATGTGAGATGCGAAGACGAGTCTCTTCACAGCGTAAACTTTTCCTGATCCTACAGAAGCTCTGTACACAATTCCGTGAGCTCCTCTTCCAATGATGTACTTTTCATTTAGATTGTCAGTTGCTGCAAGAACTTTGCTCAGCAACAAAGATGGGCCTTCCTCGGTGAAGACATAAGCATCTGTCTTTGGTTTTTCTTTACGACGGCGTAGGCAAATGAAAACAAGACCAAGAACCAAAACCAAGATGAATAAAGAAGATAAGACTGCTATAAGAGCGATTTGCCAGGTTTTGAGGGCCCTTTTGCTGTTTTTAGATTCATCGTCGCAATAATTTAACTCACTGCGGCTATTGTTGCTAACAGAAAAGGAGTGTGGAACGCAGAGGTTGGGATTTCCTGAAAACATCGACGGGTCAGAGATCAACTGACTCTCCAAGTTTTTCGGTATTGGACCAGTGAACTGATTGTTCGAGACATCAGCATGTAGCAATGAGATAAGATCATCAAGAACTGATAAAGAGCCTGTCAAGTTGTTGTTGGATATGTTGAGTCTTGTTAGTCTATCAAGATCCCCCAACTTGACTGGAATCTCACCTGTTAATCCGTTTCCGCTGAGGTCCAAATCATATATCAGATTCTTTAATGACCCCAGTGATGAAGGTATCTCACCACCAAAAGCATTTCGAGCCATCCGCAAATCTGACAGCTTTACAAACTCAGCCAAGAACCCCGGAAAACCTCCTGAAAACCGGTTTTCGCTGAGAACCAAAGTCGCCAAGCCTTTCCAGTTACTAAAGTTTGAAGGAATAGAACCGTTTAATGAGTTGAACCCAACATCAAAACGCTCTAACTTCACGCAGTTAGATAGCTGAGGTGGTGGAGAGCCTTCAAGAAGATTATGTGAAAGATTCAAGTAGCCAAGATTTAGTAGATTCCCAAGTTGTGGAGGTATCTGTCCCGTGAGTTTGTTTCGTGACAGGTTGATGCTCGAGAGATTCCTACAGCTTCCGAAACCGCGCGGGATTGGTCCTTCGAAGTTGTTGCTATGGAAATCAAGAAATGAAAGGCTATGATCCTGAGAAAACTCAGGAAGAAGACCTGAAAGGTTATTTTCTCTAAGGATGAATCTCCTGATGCTCTTACAGTGACTAATAGAAGTTGGTATCGATCCGTGAAGCTGATTAGAACCCAAATTGAGCACACTCAACTTCCTTCCATGGCATAGATTTGGCGGTATCTCTCCCGTGAGTTTGTTATCAATAAAGTCAATCTCTTCTAAGCTGCTGTTCACACCTAAACCCGGTGGTATCACTCCATAAAAGCTGTTGCTGAAGAGGGTAACGATCTTTAGACGCTTCATCTGAGTCATTTCCACAGGTAGTTCTCCTGTGAGATTGTTTTGATAAACTAGCAACTGTGTAAGACTCTGACTCTTCCATATCTCAATAGGAATCTCACCCGAAAACCGGTTTTCGAAAAGCTCAAGACTTTCTAGCTTCTTCAGCTTACCCAATGTACTTGGTATCTCACCTCCAAGCTGGTTATTGTTCAGCTTCAACAAGTTCAAGCTACTACAGTTCCCGAGCTCCGCGGGGATACTCCCAGAGAGACGATTCTCGGAAAGGTTTATAACTGTAAGGTTCTTCAACATACCCAATGACGAAGGGATTGTACCTGACAAGTTACCACTCACAATGACTAGAGCGTCAAGGTTACTGCAATTGCCCAATTCAGGAGGAACACCACCTTCGAATTCATTGTAAGACAAATCTATAGTCAACAGATTCTTGCAATTGGATGAACCAAGACGAACTGGCCCTCTTAGGCTGTTGTTACCAACAAACAGATCAGTGAGATTACCCAAAAGATTGAGACTTTCAGGCAACGAACCAACTAACTTGTTCCTGTGCAAATATAGAATCTCCAGGTTACTACAGTTCCCAATCGACTCAGGGATGTTACCAGAAAACTGATTCTCAAACATACGCAGATCATAAATTTCCTTAGCTTCACCAATGCTTTGAGGGATCGGACCGGTCAGATTGTTATACTCAAGATGAAAAATCTGCAAGGTCGGAATTCGAAACAAGGATTCAGGTAACTCACCAGTGAGGAAGTTAATGTAAAGATAAAGCTCCACCAAGCTCTTCAAGTTACCGAGAGTAACTGGAATCTTTCCAGAGAATCCATTTTCAGACAAATCTAGAGTAGTGAGTTTAGTACAGTTTCCTAAACTGGAAGGTATGGACCCAGAGAAATTGTTAGTACTCAGATCCAAAACCTGTAAGCTTTTAAGCTCCCCAATTTCAGGACCCAATTGTCCTGAAACCCTAGAACGAGAGAATTTGAGAGACACAACATTCTTAGAAGCGTCACAAGTGATACCAAACCATTTACATGGAGTGGCTTCAGATGCGTTCATCTTCCATGTAGAAGTTACTTGTGGTGGTACTTTGTCTAAGTGCTTCAGAAGCGAGAGTAGAGTTAACCCATCTGAGTTTAAACAAGAAACAGAAACTAAGCGGGTAGAGAAAAGGAAACAGAAAAGAAGAAGAATTTTGAACAACCCAAGATTCTTCATTGGAGAGTAAGATTCAAGAAACATGCAGAATCTCAATCAAGATTGGATTTTGAAGCTCTCGCGTCAGCTGAAAGAAGCTCGCATGAGAGAGGGAAAAAAAGGGGAAAAGGACAAGACTTGATTGATGGGTAATAACTGATACTAGTTGATCTCATTGTTGCCATTTTATATGACGAGATCTTTGGTCGGTATCTAACTTGAGTGTGAACCTAACCTTCAACGCGTAGTACTTTTTGCACGCCGTTTCTCATTCAGTCTTTCTTTTTTCCGTTTTCGGACACACGTGTGTGTTTTCAAGTCTTGTGTGTTTCCTTGATTCTCTCATTGTGAGACGAGAATCATTTGATTTGAATATTCTACAACGATGTCGTTTTACATCCGTCTAGTTGTAGCTAAAAAAGTAAGAAACCGTTAACTATAGAAAAAACGAAACTTGACGACAAAAAAAAAAGAAAAGAAAAAACGAAACTAAAAACATTTCATTAATTAATTGGACTCTTTGGTTGTTGAATAGTCAATTAGTGGAGCTGGGGCATGGTTTGGGTCCATTATTAATTTCAATAACAACGCATTACCAAACATTAAATAATTGTTTACAAACGTTATCATCGTGTCACTATCTAAATTTTAATATGCTAAAATACGTGTATGACATTCTATTTATTGATTGATAAGAACAGCTAAACGTTAAATTGACCTGAACAAATTGACTTTCAAATTATGACTAAGGTAAGCTTTCGAGAAAAAATTATAGGGAATGTAATGACATAATGATTAGGCAAAAGATGTAATTTAACTAAATGATTGCGTAAAAATAAAATCATCTATTTTGTACAACACTAGATTCAAACCCGCGGTACACCGCGGGTCAATTGTTTTAATAAAATTTATAATTTTTTTTTGTTTATTTAATATTTATAAACGAAAAATTCCATAAAAAACCTATAAAGTAGCACACATGGCGTGTCAATTGTTTAAATAAAAATTTGTAGCTTTTTTTTTGTTTATTTAATATTTATAAACGGAAAAATCCCATAAAAATTTGTAAAGTAGCACACACTTCTACACTAAACCATCGAGGTATTACACTTCCACATTAAACCGCCAAATTGACACTTTTTCCGGTTTAGACATTCAAAGTGGTGTTTTGTTTCACACGATATTTCTAATCCCGGAAACAATTAACACAAACAATTTTTTAATTGGAAAACGAAACAAAAAGTCATTTTGAAGGTTTAAACTGAAAAAAATTTCACTTTGACGGTTTAAAATGGAAATGTAATACCTTGAAAGTATAATTAAGAAATGTGTGCCATTTTGGAGATTTTTTATAGAATTTTTTCGTTTATAAAATATAAAAATTGACCCGTATATACGGATTATTAACTTGTTTTTTTGTATACATGGATATCACGTTCAAAAAATAAACAAAAAAAATATTTATAAACAGTAAATAAACAAAAAAAATTATAAGCTAAAATTATATGGAAAAAATACAAATTTTTAAACCATTATACACATGAGGTTCACTCTTCCAACCTATATAATATGACTTTGAACCATTGCCAATAAAATTTAGTCAATGTGAGATGTTTAAATTATTTGAACTAAAGAACTGGATTATACCGAATAATTTTTTTAAAATTTGGACGTCTGATTAGTCAAGTTTTCTGTTTATTCGTATTTAAAATCATTTTTATCTTTTTATTATATGACTCTAAACCATTATCCAAAAATTTTAGTCAATATGGGACGTTGAATTTTTTTTTTCTTTAATTGAGTAATATATATCCGTTTTCAAAATTTTGAATCATAATATATGTAGAAAAAGTTAAAATTTTATTAATTCTATGTATCATATAATATTTCAAAATAATTTAAAAATAAGATCTGAAAAGAGTGTTAGGAGAAGCATAATTTATTATATTAGTATTGTAATATTATATATGGAAATAAATGATGAAGAGGAGAAAGAAAAAAAATGTAAATGTATGTTTGGATACAAAGATAGAATTATTTCTTTTTAGTTTAATTTTAATAGTGTTTGGAAATACCCCTTAAGATTGAGTCTTTTTGAATAGTTTAAGTAGATGTCCGTTTTAAAAAAAGTTAATCACAATATATGCAGAAAAAATATTAAATTTTAATAACTATATATGTTATATAATAATTTAAAATAATTTAAAAATAAGATCTAACAAAAGTGATAGGAGAATTATAATTCATACTATTAATATTGCAATATTAAATAAGGAAATAAATGATGAAGAAGAAAAAAGAAAAGATGGAAAGTTGTGTTTGGATACAATGATACAATTATTTCTTTTTTAATTTAACTTCTATAGTGTTTGGAAACACCCTCTAAGATAAGATCTTTTTTAATAGTTTAGTAGATGCGGATTTTGTTATTTATTATCAATTTTCTCTGATTACTTGATTAGCGTAGTGGCTTACAGATTATGTCGTAAATTAAAAAAAGTTGATATAATGTCATTGGATCATGTAAGTAAGTTATAATATGTATACAGTATACATTTTCATTATATAGTAAAACATTACAAATTGGTTGTTTTCTTTTTCTTTAAGAGCGGCGGTCCGGCGGAACGGCTCCTGAAAACCGGTTTCCACTGAGAACCAAAGTGGTCAACTCTTTCCATTTACTAAACTTCGAAGGAACAAAACCGGTTAATAAGTTAAACCCAAGATTCAGGTGAGTAAGGTTTTGTAGATTCCCAAGTTCTGTAGGAATGTTTCCCGTGAGCTTGTTTCGAGAAAGATTGATGGTCGTGAGTTTCCTACAGCTTCCGAGGCTACGAGGGATTTGTCCTTCGAATCTGTTGCTATTGAGATCGAGAAAGGAGAGATCATGATTCTGAGCAAACTCAGGAAGAACACCTGAAAGGTTGTTTTCTCTGAGGATGAATCTGCTTAGAGTCTTACACTGACTAACAGTTGTCGGTATTTTACCGTGAAGCCGATTAGATCCCAAGTTAAACACTGTCAATGTCTTTCTGTGACAAAGATTTGGTGGTATCTCTCCTGTAAGATTGTTACCAATGAAATCGATAATCTCTAGGTTGCTGTTCAGACCTAAACCGGGTGGTATCACTCCAAAAAAGCTGTTGTTGAAGAGTGTAACGATCTTGAGATTCTTGAGCTCGGTTATTTCCGTTGGTATTTGTCCTGTGAGATTGTTTAGATAGACTAGCAGCTGCGTAAGACTCTGAATCTTCCATACTCCAATAGGAATCTCACCCGAAAACCGATTTTCGAAAAGCTCCAGACTTTCTAGCTTCTTTAGCTTACCTAATGCACTTGGAATAGTGCCTCCGAGCTGGTTAGTGTTGAGCTTTATCGTGCTTAAGCTACTGCAGTTCCCGAGCTCCGCGGGGAGACTCCCAGAGAGACGATTTTCGGAAAGGTTAAGAATTGTGAGATTCTTTAACAGACCCAACGATGAAGGGATTTTACCTGACAAATTGCTTTTTATAATGACTAAAGCGTCAAGGCTACTGCAATTTCCCAACTCAGAAGGGACACCGCCTTCGAATTGATTGTATGACAAATCTAAAGTCACCAGATTCTTGCATTTGGTTGAACCAAACCGAACTGTTCCTCGTAGGCTGTTGTTAGCAACAAACAGGTCAGTGAGTTTCTCCAAAAGATTGAGACTTGCAGGCAATGAACCAACTAACTTGTTATTGTGCAAATACAGTATTTCCAGTTTACTGCAGTTTCCAATTGACTCAGGGATTGCACCAGAAAACCGATTGTCAAACAGACGCAGATCAAGAAGCTCCTTAGCCTCACCAACATTTTGAGGGATTAAACCGGTTAGGTTGTTTTGCTCCACATGCAGATAATTCAATGCCGGAATTCGAAACAAGGATTTAGGCAACTCCCCTGTGAGGAAGTTGTTGTAAAGATACAGATCAGCCAAGCTCTTCAAGCTACCCAGGGTAGCCGGGATGTTACCAGAGAACCCATTTTCAGACAAATCAATATACACAAGTGAGCTACAATTTCCTAAACTGGAAGGTACAGTCCCAGAGAAATTGTTAGAACTCAAATCCAGAATCTCTAAGCTTTTAAGCTGCCCAATTTCAGAACCCAATTGGCCTGAAACCCCTGAACCGGTGAAGTTTAGAGACGTGACTTTCTTAGAATCATCGCAAATGATACCAAACCAGTTACATGGAGTGGCTTCAGATGCGTTTGTCTTCCATGTCGAAGATAATTCCGGTGGCACTTTTTTCAAATGTTTCAGAAGCGAGAGTAGAGTTAACCCATCTGAGTTTAGACAGGAAACAGTAACTATACGGGTCGAGACAAAGAGACAGAGAAACAGAAGAATTTCAAACAACCCAAGATTCCTCATCCGAGATTAAAGATCAAGAAACATACTCAAATGGAGCTTGCATGAGGGATGAAAACAAGAGGAGAGAGAACAGAGGGAAACAAAAATAGAACTTGATTGAAGCCTTGAAGGGTATATTGATCAATCTGATTGACGCCAATATTAGAAAGAAGCAAATAAACGTTAGATATGAGTTTTGAGAGCAATCTAGCGAATGTTAACAAGAGAAGTTGATAAGTTGAGAAAGAAATGACCGTTGTACAACAAATTAAGGAGATCTTTAACGGATAAATATATATTCTAGCCTAAATTGTAAATATTCCTAAAATAGTTTCTTTGTGACTTCCTACGATTTATTCACAGTGTACGATTGACTAGAAGAAAGAATTAAAACAAGTGGGTGGAGCACACAATATCATAATTGGACTGAATAATATATAGATACATTTTCAAACTATCCTTTATCATTCTCATCAGCATCTCCCAAACTCTCTCTACCAACTTTCCACATATACAAATGTAAGTATCTCAATCTTGAGAGACTTAACCAACAACTTACCAAAAGTGTGAGTCCATGACTTGGCCATTATTCAGCTACGCCAATTAGATGATACCTCAAGCTCCACATCCTCTTCCCACCAAGTTGCTGACTGCAACACCATCAATTAACGGACCAGTTTAAGATTCTATGTGCACATACAAGAAACATACAAACACAGTTTAGACCAAAGTGCTAAACCTTGTATCCCCTGCGCAGGAACTCGAGTGAGCTTCCTTTCTCTTCTTGTAGTCCCAGAACCTGCAATAGCTCTTCTTTCGTCTGTTTGCATCCACATCAATCAAAGCATGTTACTGTTTTTTTCAGAGGTTGGATAAAACCGACTATATACAAAAGGTTAAATGCTTTTAGCGCACATACTTCACCCAGCGTGAAACGAGTTGGGCTTTCGGCAACACACGCAAATGAACCATCAGTTTGCTTAAGCATCACCTGCCATGGCCCTGCATTAGTTTTTTTTTTCTTATCAGATATGGATAAAAAAAAAAAAGAATCAGGCCACTGGACTTGAGAATGGTTCTGCAAATCTGAAAGACAGACTAGCATCACATCATGTTCAGCGATGAAAGAAGTCACAATACAGATAGGCACAATTGTGCTATATAGTTTTAGTCCCGCAAAGAATAGTTAAGCGTTTACCAGGATATTGTCGAAAAAGTGCTCCGTTGTAATTCAGCACAAATGGTGCCACTGCCACTGTCTTAGCGAAGTAACACAAACAACTATTATGCTTCTTCATTAGTACAAGAAACCAAGAAAGGTCCGCTGAGAAAATATCATCCTAATTGGCAAGTACCTTTGAATACTCTCTGGTTCGGATATAAAAGACTGGAATAAATTGAGAAAGAAACCGGTAGTGAAGATCTTTAGGGGGAAATCCGAGCAGCCCTAGGTCAGCACTGCACTAAAGTTCAGTTGTTACCAGAAGTGAGGAAACCAAGAGAGATTGAGTTACGAAAAAATGAGGTCTCAATAGAGGTAATACCGCAAGGTATCAAGCTCAAGATTAAACAGAAGCGCTGGGGTTGAACTGGCAAAGGTTTCCTGCACGTATAGGCCAACAACTTACAGATTGCAAATGATTAACAAGGCACAAAAAAAACAATTGAAACTGACTATAGCTAGTGAACGTATCTAAACCAAGTCCCATGTTAAGACAAGAAAAGATAAACACGATTCCATTACCACAAACTTCTCTATAACAGAGAGTTCCCGGGTGCTGCAATTGATAAATATGTAAAGAGTCGGTGGCTCCTTGGGCTCCCAAGTACCTGTAGGAACACATAATCGTCATGACTAAATGCAACAATCTATCTGTTAACATAAGCAAAAATCCATGGGAAAAGGGAAATTTTTTAGATGAAAGGATTGTAGTTTTAGCTATACCTTCGTCTTCATCTTCAAAATCAAAGTCCAGGGTACTCCTTATGGACCTGAAGAAATTGGTGACTGAAGTACCAGGTAAATCATCTAGAGAACCAATACTTATGCCATCAACCTGATGAAACACACACACACACAAAAATCAAGCCGTTGTTAAACATCAAGTGTTCAATACCTCAGAAAGTTAATGCTAGGAAATGCAAAGTTCAATCTCTACCGAATCAAATGCTGCTTTGAAGCGTTGTGCAGCTCTGCGCTTCTCAGGCTTGTCAGGAAAAACCTGAAGCATGTTTCACATTCATAGGCCAGAAGAACAAAAAAAGAAGGATGAGTAATAAATAATTAGAGTATAAATAATTAGAGTAATGAAGGAGGTAGATTACAATGCAAGCTCTGGTCTCTATTTTCTCCTGAAGTTTGCGAACAACAGTCACGGCCAGTTGTATGTTAGCATCAATAAAGTCATCTGAAGAACCCTATACAACGATTACAAATCCAACACAGTTAACAAAATTTCGTTGAAAAAAAACTAAGTCACAATGATAACAAGATAAAAAAAAATACCTTGTAAGATGAAACGCTACTGGGCAAAGGTCTACACATTGTACAAAATAACAAAAAGCGCCATTAGAACCACGAACCCAGAACATAAAATTCAACAATTGAAATAGAGTTAGAGGAGAAGGATTACGGAAAATCAATCTCCAAACGCGATTTGGAATCCTGGAGAGCGAAAGCAAGAGAATTGGCGGCGTCAGTGGCTAGAACCTCGTACGACTTGGGTTTATAAACGGAGACACCTCTTATAGGGTCGGAGTCAGGAGAAGCAGATGAGAGTGCGCCGCCGCTGCTTGCGGTAGCTCCGCATTTGACTCTGCTGATTCTAATCGAGGGAGAAGAGAAGAGCGCCGGTAACATCGCCATCGCCATTTTTGTTCACTCTTTTTCTGCGTTTAGACGGTTAAAGATGTCAGTGATAACAGTAGCTACACTCTAATCCGCACAACTTCATGACACGTGGCTAAATCCGTTTCTCTTATCTTAACCGGATTGTACCGGAATTCGATTGGCAGGCATCGAACCGGCTCATCGTTATCACACCAACACGACGTTTAAGCGTCCAGAGACTGTTGCGAACGGCCGTGAAATATATGGAAAGCTTTTATCCACTGCGGTTAGGCTCAAGATTACTTCTCTTAATAACCGTTGATCTCAACTTGGTTTAGTTATCATCGATGGCTATAAGTACTTTTATAGACGGAGGTTGAATCAATGTGTTCGTGAGCTGAGAAACACTATAACAGAATTTAAGCGCCATTTGAGTCTTCATTTTTTTTTAACTTCTTCCACTCTGTTTCTCCTCTAACTGATAAAGCTCTCTCTTTCCCGAGAAAGTTTAATTTTCTTTCTGCTCTGAGAAAATCTTCGATCGAAGAGCGAAAATGAGGAAACGGATTGATTCATCTCTTCTGCATACGGCGTTCGTGGTGCTTCTTCTTCTCGGTGTAATTTCTCGGTCTAATGCAAGGTCACGCGCTAATCGACGTAAGTATCCCAAGAAACTTCAATAGAATCTCGGATTATGCTTTAAACATTGTAATCTTTTAGCCATAGTGATGAAGTTTTCGTTGATTCCATAGAAATTTCATCCGGAAACGAACAGAAATGTTCGATTCTTCTCTGATTTGCTAAAGAGATAATCTATATTTTCCCTGATTCGCTTACTGTTGAAATCTTCGTTTCAGCTCCCGGTTTCATGCGATTCGTTACGAACGCTACTGATTTTGCGTCGGAGGATTACTACGACTACATAATCGTCGGAGGAGGAACGGCGGGATGTCCACTAGCCGCCACACTTTCACAATCTTTCCGTGTTCTTCTGCTCGAACGTGGTGGCGTTCCATACAACAGACCTAACCTGATGACACACGACGGTTTCTTGACCACTCTCACAGACGTCAACAACTTCGACTCGCCGGCTCAATCCTTTATCTCTGAGGAAGGGGTTCCTAACGCCAGAGGTCGTGTTCTTGGAGGAAGTAGCGCAATCAATGCTGGGTTCTATAGCCGAGCTGATAAACAGTTCTTTGAGAATTCGGGTCTTAATTGGGATCTGACTAGTGTGAATCAGTCTTATGAGTGGGTTGAGAGAGCTATTGTGTTTAGACCTCAGCTCAGGACTTGGCAGTCTGCGATTAGGGATGCGTTGATTGAAGTTGGTGTCCATCCGTTTAATGGCTTCACCTTGGAGCATAAAGTGGGGACTAAGATCGGAGGGTCCACGTTCGATCGTTCTGGGAGGAGACACAGCTCTGCAGATCTTCTCAGATATGCAAGAAGTTCCAACATTAGAGTTGCAGTGTACGCAAGTGTGGAGAGAGTATTGCTGGCTTCATCTCCAAGTGACTCAGGTTCCAACGTCTCAGCAATTGGAGTTGTTTACCGTGATCAGCTCGGACGTTACCATCACGCGATGATACGGGACAGAGGAGAGGTGATACTGTCAGCTGGTGCACTCGGTAGCCCACAGTTGCTTTTTCTTAGTGGAATTGGTCCAAGGAGTTATCTTTCGACTTGGGGGATCCCAGTGGCTCTTGATCAGCCTCATGTGGGAGATTTTGTGTATGATAACCCGAGGAATGGTATCTCCATTGTTCCTCCGGTTCCAATGGAGAACTCACTGATACAAGTTGTGGGTATTACTGAGGATGGGGCGTTTCTGGAAGCTGCTTCCAATGTGATTCCGTTTGCGTCGCCTTTACATTCTGTTTTCATCAGAGCGCCAGCTTCTCCTTTGTACGTTCCTGTGACAACTATAATGGAAAAGATCCTAGGTCCAGTGTCTATTGGTTTACTAAGGTTGGCGTCAACGGATGTGAGGATAAACCCAGTTGTTAGGTTCAACTACTTCAGTGATCCACAGGATCTAGAGAGATGTGTCAATGGGACTAGGAAGATTGGAGAAATACTCAGAAGCCGAGCTATGCAAGACTTCATGATCAGGGAATGGTTTGGGAGCCGTAGGTTCAGGTTTGTTGGAGCTCCATTGCCTGTGGACCAATCAAATAATCTTGTGATGGCAGATTTCTGCAGACGAACTGTGAGCACAATCTGGCACTACCATGGAGGCGCTGTTGTGGGAAAAGTAGTGGACTCTGATCTCAAAGTCGTTGGTGTTAATTCTCTTAGACTCGTGGATGGATCAACCTTCAATATTTCTCCAGGGACTAATCCTCAGGCTACCTTGATGATGCTTGGAAGGTAAGAAATTATCAATATGTATACTCTTTGAAACTGTTGCAGCGCTATTTTTGGTCAGACTGAAAAACAATTTCCATATGACCACAATTGTGCAGGTACATGGGGCTGAAGATGCTGAGAGAGAGAATGAGACAGAGATGATTCCCCAAATTGGTTCTTTGGCATTTTCTGTATTAGTTTGCTGATTCTTTTGCTGTGTAGCTCTCTGTCAGGTGCCTGTACAGTTTGTTTGTTCATTCTTTCATTGGACTCCTCGGTTAATTCATGTAATAGTAGAGTATAAGAGTTCGCCTATAGTTCATGTAAACACCAGGATTGAGCTGTAATGATAAATGGCTTGATCTTAACGCAGAGTAGCCATTATAGTAAAGTTTCAAACATTCCTATGTCAAGAAGCAAAGGACATGTTCATATTGCATAAATACATACTAGAGCGAGTATAAATCTTGGTAATGTGAAAACAGGAAGCAATATTCTTCTTTATCTTCTTTTTGACACTATGATAAACACTTTTGGAATTTGTTCCATATAAATGTTTCTTCTTGAAGTTTTCTGGAATCTCCTGGTTCTTTATGTAAAGGAAGATAAGACAATCAAACGCAGACCTATCGTCCTTATATATTGCTGTCCTGGAATCCAATACCTTCCCATGAAGCTTGGACGTCTTTTTATATGCGTAATGCGTTATTGCAAAAGCTAAACAGACTATTCTTGTTCTGTATCAATCAGCAACCTGTTTCAATTCCAAAGTTGTGCTGCAGTAAAGAACGAGTTTGGTTCTCCATAGGTGGTATAATATTAATAGCATCTTCCTCTTTGTTGTAAGGCTTTGGTTTCTTTGTATCGTGTTTACAAAGTAAGCTGTCAATTAAAAAGCAGGACGGGCACATGGATCAGCAACAACAAGATGATAAGAATCTGACTGTGTTCGTAGGACCCTGGGGAGGAAATGGAGGAACCGTTTGGGATGATGGGATCTATCATGGTGTCCGTGAGATCAAACTTGTATATGATCATTGCATTGACTCCATCTCGGTGGTCTACGACAAGAATGGTAAACCTGCAAGATCAGAGAAACATGGAGGTGTGGGAGGCAACAAAACATCAGAGGTATGTTCCTCTCTCACCCTGGATTCCATCTCTATCTCCCTCTCAGATTATGCTTTCTTTAACATGAACTGAGCTTCAGCAAATAAAGCTGCAATACCCAGAGGAGTATCTGACTGGTGTGAGTGGCTACTACTGTCCAGTTGTTCACGGTGGCACTCCTGTGATCAGATCAATGACCTTCAAAAGCAATAAACAAGTGTATGGACCTTATGGAGTAGAACAAGGAACACCCTTCACTTTCTCAGTCAATGGAGGACGCATTGTTGGCATGAACGGTAGGAGCGGTTGGTACCTTGACTCCATAGGCTTCCATCTATCACGCCCCAAATCAACCAAGATGATCAACAAGCTTCGTAAAAAGATTCACTGGCTCACAAAGATAGTAGCATGATAAAGTCTTTGCATCAAACATATCTGTGCATAGAATATCACACTAGACTACGAATAAGGATGTTAGATGTATCCTAGTCAATAAGACAAAAGGCAAGTTAGAAATACACTTTTTAATGTACAACTCAAAAGGGAAGCATATCATTGAAATGGTAAAACTAAAACACACGAAGGTTTTTTATATAAAGTTATAAACAAAGCATATTCCAAAGTAAGCAATATACACGAATACGCCCGTGTTTGCGGACAATAGAAGCAACATTTCAATAAAGATCGTGTGCAAAGTGTAGCAGATAGTCAAAGCACGGTTTTTGGTTAGCTCATTTATCCTCTGGCTTTAAGCTCGGCAAGCCTCCTGGACAAATCGTCCTCATCAACTTTCTCCTCTGTCTTCGTAGCAATGGCATGACCAGCAGGCTGAGGTAATCCCACAGAGACTTCCAGACCATAGTCATCTGCTACCTGCTGCATCAAGCTGTTGACTTCACCTTCTGGAGTAGACAATGAAGTTGAACCAGCCATAGCGTTCTCCATGAACTCAGCTTGGACCTCCATGTTCACAAACTGCTTCTCGAATGAATCCATTGTCTCTGACATCTTCTGTAGATTGCCTGTTCAAATACAACACAATTAAGCTACTTAGACTTATCTACTCATGCTATACATGCTCGTCTGCTCTTACAATAACAAGTACGCAACCGAACTAAAGGATTTCTGAATCACAGAACAAAAAGATGAACCCTTTATGCGTTTCCATAATAACAAAATCTTCCTGTCTATTCAGAAGCATCCTTCAAGTTTACATTACCTTAAACATATCCTAAAATTAACTAATACGGCATTAACCATGGAGGTCAGGCATGTCCAAACCTCAAATTGTAAAATTTGATGATCAGCAACACAGCCACCGACAGAAACGATTCTAAAGCTCAGATTTTTTTTTTCAACCAGCATGAGAAAAAAGACGTCTTTGTGAATACAATATAGCAAAAGATGATGATGATGATGAAATATACCTGTGGCAAGCGAAGACTCGAGGGATTTAACGATATTGGTCATAGACTTGGTAATGGTGGTCATCTTGGCCTGAGTGTCAAGGCGAGCAACAACAGCGTCCAGGCGAGAAGCGAGACGGAGGTAGTTCATCTGCTCGCTACGCTTACGAATGGCGTTCTCGGCGTAGATCCGAGCACCATCCATGTTCCCCTTCTCGATCGCCTTCTTCACCTTGAGTTTCTCTGCTTTCTCCTCCTTCTCGCACTTCCTTGACTGCCTTTGCAGAGACTTGGACGTGAATTTCAAATCAAATATCTGATTCATCAGCTTATCTGTGTTACCCATGTTGAATCGATTCCTCTGGACCTGAACTCGCTTGGATCTATCGGTAGAAATTCGCAACAACAAAAAACAGAGACTTTAGGGTTTTCTCTGTATTTGGGAAAAGATCTCGACGCGTTAATGGAAGAAGAAAGGATGAAAAAATCTAATTAAGTAAAGATAATGTTTTAAAGTCAACTTTGGTTTTCCTAATTCAGATTGGTCTTGGCCGGTTTAATCTGAATCGTGGTTATACCCGGTTTAAGTTTTATCCATTATTTTGGTGATAAATGGTTAATTACTAATAAAGGAAAGAGGCACACGTGTCAAAATTGACTCAGCATCGTCCGATGTGTCACTGATTGTCTGCGTGCCAACTCATAACGAGCTGAGCTTCATTTGTAATGTTGCATGTTACTTCATTCCGATTTCAAATTCAAACCAAAACTTGTCTCTTCCTTTTTCCCAGAAACGTTATCAAATTGACGCAAGATTCAAGAAGCTGAGCGAAGCCCCAACGACATTCGCAAGAGATAAAAAGAGAATTAAAATAAATTCGATCCTTTTTTTGGTGGAATTTTGGAATTGTATCCTCGATTTTTTTTTTTGCAGTGTTCCGACTTAAACCCTGATCCCCTTTTATGGCCCAGAAACCGGAAAATTAGATTTATTACAGGGAGAAAAGTAGTAAGAGAAAAAAAGTGAAAAAAAGGTGGAACCTTTGGTGAATACGCATTTTGAGCATTTAAGTTAGATCTTGGGAAAGAAAAAAGAGGAGAAAGCTAGAAGCTTCAGCTACTCTGAGCTCGTAGCAATTACAAGAAATCTAGAATCTTTCTTTGTGTGATTTGTTTTTTTTTTGGAAATGAATGGGAGAAATGGGGAGGAGCGAGTTGTTCACGAGCTTGCAATGGTGGTTCCTAAGAGGATTAGGAAAGAAGAGGGAAACTGCGTTGAGGTTTTGGTGACTGAACTGAAGAAGAGAGGGATGGTTGTTGATAGAGTCGTCGGTCTCGCAGATGAGTTTCTAAAGGTGGGTCCTTTTTTTGCTTTCATCTATACATATGCCCAATTTACTAGTAATTTTGTGAATCACATAGGGTTTCTCAAGTGTGAAGTCTCTATACTGGTTCTTCATAGGTCTTTTCCCGTGCAAATTGAAATTCTTGCATTTTTCATATAAAAGTACTGATCTGAAAGTTCCCTGGAAGAGTGAATTTTTTTGAATAAGAAAGTTTTGTTTGATAAAACTTACTAAAAATATGTCTAATGGTGTCAAGGATTCAACAGATTGTTGACTTATTTAGCTCTAAAATTTTGTATAATATTTTGAAGACTGTTTTGCTACTATGAGAGTATTGTTTGAGATCACTGCAATTCAAGTATTTCTTCAGGTAGCAGCTCCTTTGGAGACCTTGGGAAATGCGGCAGCAGAGCTTCATATACGTAAACCTACTTGTCTCGGTAAATACTGGTTCCTTGTATTACTTGTCTCGGTAAATCTTTTCTCATTTTGTGTTCCCTCACAAGTTTAATGGTTCTCTCTCATTTCAGGAATTGATCTGCCTTTTGAGATGCAAGGGTCTGAGGCTTTCATTCGCCAACCTGATGGGTTACTGTTCAGCTGGTTCGAACGTTTTCGGTGCTATCAGTACCTTGTTTATGGAATTGTAAGTTCGGTCTCTCCACCTCATCCTTATGGTTATTCATCACCGATTTAACTGTTAGCATGTTTATGATTGCTTTAGTGTATCAATTTACAGTTGTCTTGATTCATGACACAGTAAATGAACTCTTGAGTTGCAGGTAAACTGTAGTGGGTACGATGTCATACTGAAACTTGACGGTAGAGAGTTTTGTTGGGCAGCAGGAGAATCATTAGTTAGAAGGTTGGAATCTGTGGGGGTCATTAAACAAATATTCCCTCTTCATGGTAAGCTAATACGTTATATCTGTTGAGTTACAAGCAGTCTGGACTCTATCATGGTTTAAAATTCACACACAAAAACATTTGTTTGTAGATGAATTCAAGAGGAAAGAACTTCTCCAGAATTGGGCATTAAATTGGCATAACTTCACAAACCAACCAATTGATCAGATCTACTCTTACTTTGGCGCTAAGGTAGACAAATAGATCAATCTAAACTTGCTATGCATGTTTTAACAGAATGCTTTTGGTATGAAACTCATAATGTATAAAAATGACAGATTGGAGTCTATTTTGCATTCTTGGGAATGTATACGCAATGGTTAATATTTCCAGCCTTACTTGGGTTTATAGTGCAGATGGTTGATTTCGGGTAAGTTCTTAATTTTGTTACAATTTTTTAAGTAAATACAAATAGACATGCTGGCACATCCATAATGCATTGTTTGCGGTCTTTCTTTGGTCAGATCCTTGCAGTTTCTTGTTCTCCCAAGTTTCTTTGTGAGCACAATACTCTGGGCTGCCTTGTTTCTTCAGTTCTGGAAACGTAAAAACGCGGCCTTGTTAGCTAGGTAGGATTCCCCTACACTGATGAATAGTTATGCAACAATATAGATTTGTTTTTTTGTTTGCTGATTTCACTTTTTGCGTCTATTCTCTACCAAATGAATCTGTTTTCTTAGATGGCAGATAAATTGTTTAGTTGGCCCAAGTCAAGGGTATAGATTTCTCGGAATGGAATGGAGTTCACTTCCGTTTCCGAAGGAGCTTATAAAGAATCTAGGAAATGAGAAATCCAAAGACAAGAAAGCGTATCAAAGATATGAATGGTTTGCTTATCGCAAGAGGTTTAGGAATGATGTTCTTGTTATCCTGAGCATCATCTGCCTCCAGCTTCCATTTGAGCTGGCGTATGCTCATATTTACGAGATTCTCACATCTGATATAATCAAGTGAGAGCTCACTCATTTTTTCTTTTCAAGCTTTACCAGTCCCATGTGTTAGCAACTTTGTTAGAACCATGACAGTTTTCTATGATGGTTTCAGGTATGTATTGACAGCTATCTACCTTCTAATCATTCAGTACCTCACTCGGTTGGGAGGCAAAGTATCTGTCAAGCTGATAAATCGAGAAATCAACGAGAGTGTGGAATATCGAGCTAACAGCTTGATTTACAAAGTAAGGACCGCATTGTTTTACAGAGTCATTGTTCCTCTTGTCTAATCATCTCTATGGAAAACTTTGGCGTTGCAGGTGTTTGGGCTCTATTTTATGCAGACATACATCGGGATCTTCTACCACGTTCTTTTACATCGAAACTTCATGACACTTCGACAAGTATTGATCCAACGATTAATAATCTCACAGGTAACAAGAAATATGCTGCTTTGATTAGATACTCTCCTTTGAAGATGTTTGTACCAACATACGTTTGAAACTCAAATCTCTGCAGGTTTTCTGGACTTTGATGGATGGTTCTTTGCCTTATCTCAAGTACAGCTACAGAAAATATAAAGCTAGGTACACTCTTTATTTCACCTAAGCAGGATAAATCGTAAGCTCGGTATCAGAACTTATAAGCAATATTATAACTGCTTTCTTTTTCCAGGACAAAGAAGAAGAAAGAAGGTGGATCATCACCAGGAAAGTTTCAAATAGCGTCAAGAGTGGAAAAGGAGTATTTCAAGCCTACATATTCAGCAAGCATTGGTGTCGAACTTGAAGATGGACTTTTTGATGGTAATAAACTTAGGAAGTCAATGCTCTTGTGTGATTTATGTTTCGATGTAGCTTGCAAATGTCTCAGCTATAAAATTTAAATGTGAAATTGCATTTTTCATTTCAGATTCGCTCGAGCTGGCTTTGCAGTTTGGAATGATCATGATGTTTGCTTGTGCCTTCCCTCTTGCTTTTGCCCTTGCTGCAGTGGTAACATTACATTTTTCAGTACTATTTTCTCAGTTTCATCTTTAGCATTTGGTTTTTTCTTAAAAACATGAATATATGTTGTACACAGAGCAATGTAATGGAAATAAGAACAAATGCGTTAAAGCTATTGGTCACACTGCGAAGACCTCTTCCTCGTGCTGCTGCAACAATTGGAGCTTGGCTAAACATATGGCAGGTAATTTTAATAGCATAAAAAGGGTTTATATATTTTTTTTATCCTACACCGCTGTTTTTATCTCACTGCATTGAGCAATTTCTTTCAACTGTGTTTCAGTTTCTAGTAGTAACGTCCATATGCACAAACTCGGCACTCTTGGTATGCTTATATGATCGAGAAGGCAAATGGAAGATCGAACCAGGGCTGGCCGCAATTCTCATCATGGAACATGTACTCTTGCTTCTGAAATTCGGTCTCTCTCGTCTTGTCCCTGAAGAGCCTGCTTGGGTTAGAGCCAATCGTGTGAAGAATGTGACACAAGCACAAGACCTGTACTGTAAACAGCTCCTGAGAAGCATCTCTGGTGAATTTTCCTCCATGACAAAACCTGAACAAGAACAACAACAAGACTATGGAGCAATATTGACCTGAAAAGCCAGAATCAGAGAACACCAAGAGGACCTTTTTTTGTTTGTTTGTGTGATAGTTTGATAAAAAAAATGTGTGATATCTTTGAGACTTGTATATAGAGATATAGTATTTATCTTCGGTTTTTGTCTGTAACACGTTTAACTATGAAGAAATCATATTACATGTTATAAAATTATAATCATTGGTCTAAAGCTACAAAGATGAAGAACGGCCCTCATAGGATCGATGTTTATGTTTCACAAGCCATTAACAACAAATGATGCAGAATTAATTAGGAAACTCTCATTTACGATTAAGTCTCGTAAAGATCAAAATATCAAATTATTAGCACAGTAATTTTCTCTTTTTGGGTCAAAGATATGAGATTTTCTTTTCATTTAAAGATGATTTTTCTTTGTCAGTTTAGCCTTTTAAAATTAGTGGAAATTTCTTTTTTTTTTGAATGGTGAGATTACCGGTATTATTTCACCTAATCAAATTATCAAACGTTTTTGGCCTTGATTGCTATTTCATCTCGCTTTTATTCATGACGCTACATATTAAAAAATAAATACAATACAATACATCATATAGACCAATTCTCATAGATAGCTAGCTAGTATCATATTTTATGTTTTGTTTTCCATAATTTCCACCATACTCCAAAAATACTATAAAACTTGGGAAAATAACCTATTATTAAATTTTTAGTAACCCTTTATAAACCTAAAGTTTGTGATATTAAAAAAACAAAAGTTGCGGTATCTTTTTAGTTAAAAACTTGTTTTTATAATATTTGTTATTGTATTTAGGATACATTTTTTTGTCAGTCAATCTTTGCTCGTTCAAAACTGGAACGTATGATAAAAGTTGTAAGAGCCAATTTATCATGAAGGAATGGACACAATCACACCATATAATTTAGATTCTAGAAAGTAGAAACCTCACCAACGAATTATTTTTCTTTTTCTTTTTTTTTTCTTTTCTTTTTGGAGTGAAGCTAATGATTTTTTTCTTAAATCAAATTTGTGGAGATAGTAAGCAACAGCAAACAGAAACAGATATAAAAGATAAATAATTTACTAAAAACAGAAAGGTTTTAAAAAATAAAGAAAGAAAGGTAAGGCGGAAAAAGGTGTGCAATAACATGGCCGATTGGTTGATATTTCGTCGCATTATCATAATGACACATCGTCATGGCCTATGCATTAATGCATGCAGTCATCAATATCTCAAATCTGTATAAAAAGCATGACTATACGATTTATATCAAAGTAAATGATTTATTTTTATTTTAAAATATTTGTTAGAACGTTATTTATAAAATATCGACTAATACAAATGTAGGTATCTATCTATCTTCTCGTGTGACACACTTATTTGATAGACAGTCGCGTGATACTCGATTTGATAGACGTTCTATACACAGCAGACACCTCATAATGAAACACAACTTACAAACCCATTACTCGTTTCAAGTATTAGCGTATGCGTTTGTAAATTAGCGACTAATATATATAGTAATATCACACACGAAACTGTGAGAGTTTTTGAGTAAAACACATAGAACCAAAAATAATGCTCGTTAACAAAATAAAACTAAGTTATCTACTAAATAGCGAAATGTATGTATCTTCTCGCGTGACATACTTATTTGATACCCGGACAGACACTCGCGTGATACTAGTTCTACACAGCAGACACCTCAAATGTCGTGTACGTAATATGTAACTATTATTTTAATTTAATTATTAGACCTGGATTATTGGACTGCACGATACTTGGGAACTTGGCAGCTTTAGTAAGTGGGATTACAAGGTTAATGGGACACGCGTGACATGTCACAACCAGAAAAGGACGATTCTACTTTTTTAATTGTTTTGATTTTTTGAACAACAAAATATTTGATTATTTCTTTTCTAATTCTCAGTATACAATTTTTTTTATAAAAGATTTCGATGAATTTGTTCTTTTCCCAAACCAGCCAAGTAGCGCTTATAATTCATACGAAGTACGAACCGCATATAATAATCGCACTAAAATGAGAATATCTATCGAACTTACAGTATTTTTCATTTTTTTTTTTTTCTAAAAATTCTCAACGGACACAAGGAATTTCACGAGCTTATATATTGATGCTGATTCTCGAATCTCGAATAACATCAGTGTTGTTAGGTTATCGAATAAGTGTATGTGTCAAGTTACAGTTTGTAGCAATGTAGTGTTGGGAGCAATTTTTAATTTTCAGAAATTGTGGCTATACATGAGGCTTTCCATAAAACACAGATCATAAGTTTTTTTTTTTTTTTTGGTTTTTAATGTTAAAATATATTCCAAAGGTAGGTTGTAATTTGATCATATCGCAACACATTATTTTATAATGTAAATATGCTTAAGTACAACGGATTGTTTGATCAAAACGTGAAATTATCTTACACTCTTTAGTTTCGGATTTACTACTGGATTGGATTGTTAATTTATAGTATTAATTTTCGGGTTTACTGGAATGGATTGTTAATTTCTATATCAAAATAATAATGGTAGTTGCGAATGTCACGTTTGCTAAGTTCCAAATGCCGACGACGTCGTGTAAATCACAAATTTGAATTTACAAGACGTGTTTCTAATCTTATTTGGTGGCAGCTTATGAATTTGCCATTGGTGTAGTGTCACGGATCCAACTTTATTTGTTTTGTTGATTTATATATATATATATATATATATATATATATATGTATTGATTATTGTTCTTTCTACAACATTCATTGATTTTCGACATAATGCAGCGATTGTTGCTACTTGATAATTATACTTTTTGATGTTACGTGAATATATATATTTCCAGCCGATTTTTCTTAAAATCTTTATGCAGTTTTTTTTTTCTACTTGCGAAAACACACCAAAAGGGAAAATGTTGTATTCGAAATGCTCACTATTCTAATACGTTTCAAATGCTTTATTTATATATTTTTTTAATAATGTGTTTTATTTATATTCCTAATCAAATTTTGTGTGTATGAGATCAGTCAAATTTTTGGAGCTGAAATATAAGTTATTTCAGTCCTAAATCGTGGACCGTCTGTCTGTTTTGATAAAGTTTGGTCGTCGGGTTTCGTATAGTATACAATTAAATAGAAAAATGATTGTTGATAACGAAGAAATCAAATAGGTGAATACAATGAAATTAAGCTGTAGCCACCGAAAAAGGCTGATATATACTTAATTAGGATATTCTTTTTTGGGTTAATCTTTGTCCCTCACGATTCCTTTTCTCTTTCTTGATTTCTTTCCAAGTATCTTCCTAGTTCCTAATCCTATCATATGCGGTTCCAATTTATTTTTGCAACTATATCATATAAAAATAATGAAATCTCAAATTACCTTAAATTTTAGAGTTATATATTAAAAAAAAAAAAAATAATGAGTTAAATGTTTATATATTCAAAGAATATCAACAATTTGTTTAAAATAAATAATGATTTAAATGTTTAAATAATAAAATAATATCAACAATAACTATAACCAACAACAATCATTTTCATAAAAATTAATAATTAGATAAGAATAACGAAATTTGGATTATTTCAAACTCCATTAGAATCTTAAAGAATAATTTAGGATGTCATATGATATATGTCAATATTACTCATGTCTTACAAAATTTATCTTGTGCATTGTTACTTTTGATTATTTTCCTTAATATTTAGGCTTTATTTGAAATTGAAGGATATATTTTCGTTTCCGAATATTCTTTTCTTATTCCCGCGTTACCTTTACCTTTACCTCCTCTCATCTTTTATTAAAAACCCACCCGGAAACTTCTAAAAAGGCAAAAAATCACCCCAAGCACTCTCACAGCCGTTAGATCTCCATACAAGACACATGTTTGATCATCAAATCCAACGGTTCACAGACGAAATCAAAAGGATTCTAATTTCTTCTTCTTCGTTTTTTTGTTACCTTGTGGTAATATTCCATTGGCATCTACAAGAAAATTCCCCTCCCCATTGTTTTCTCTCCTTTCATCTGTATAAATACCTAACCACATTTCTCTTCTCCTCATTCCACAAACCAACGAAAACTCAAAGAGAAAGAGAGATCCATATATTTTTTTTTTTTTTCAATTTCTTGAGAAATTTTCTGAGTCATGGCTTACAATAGCAATAACAAGAACAACATTGTGGTTGTTTTCGACTTCGACAAGACCATCATCGATGTTGATAGCGATAATTGGGTAATCGATGAACTTGGCTTCACTGATTTGTTCAATCAACTTCTCCCCACCATGCCTTGGAACACACTCATGGTTTGTTTTACATTCTCTTCTTCTCTGTTTCTCTTTTTTTTTTGTTTTCCATTAAAAATGAAAATAAATTAAAATCCTATAGTTTTTGTTTATCTTGCAATTATGTTATCTGATTTCGAATGAAATCCTAAATAGAATTGGACATAATAACAGGATCGTATGATGAAGGAGCTTCATGATCAAGGTAAAACCATTGAGGAGATCAAACAAGTCTTGAGAAAAATCCCAATTCATCCACGGATCGTCCCTGCCATCAAATCTGCATATGATTTAGGGTAATTAATCCTCATTACTATTTTCTATTTTTTTAAAAATCTATCTTCAATTCCTAATAATATTCTTAATTTTTAAAAATATATATATTAAAGGATGTCTAATGTTAGACAAAACCCACCGTTTCTGATCCGACATTTACGGTTTCGGTGTCCAGGTGTGAGCTTAGGATAGTGAGCGATGCGAACATGTTCTTCATTGAGACCATTGTTGAACATCTCGGGATTAGTGAATTATTCTCTGAGATCAACTCGAACCCTGGATTTGTCGATGAACATGGCACATTGAGAATTTCTCCTTACCATGACTTCGCTAATTCCTCTCATGGCTGCTCTCATTGCACTTGCCCTCCTAACATGTGCAAGGTACTTTTACATTTTTATTTATTTATTATATTCTTTTTTTTTGGTTAGCCTTAAAATTAGTTTATTATTTTGACATTTTGGTATAAAAAAATATATTAAATACTATGTATTGGTCGGGTATTGTCATTGACCAAATCAGTCAAAACAAGTCATCTATATGGTTCCTATTTTGGTCGTGTCTAGTACTAAACCATATTTAATCATTTTTGGCCATTTTATTTTATACAGGGTTTGGTCATTGAGAGAATTCAAGCGTCTTTAGCTAAAGAAGGGAAGAAGAAGATTATATATCTTGGAGATGGAGCTGGTGATTACTGTCCGAGTTTGAAACTAAACACAGAAGATTACGTGATGCCACGTAAGAATTTTCCGGTTTGGGAGCTGATTAGCCAAAATCCGATGCTGATTGAAGCAGCGATAAGAGAATGGACCGACGGTGAAAGCTTGGAGATGATACTAATGGGAATAATCGGGGAGATTATATCGGAAGAAGAGAAGGAGAAGATGTTGACTAGTACGGAGAATACTTGCAAGATGCAGACCATCTCTGTCGGGATTAATAATGTTCATCATGAACCAATATTGCCTCGTGCTCTTCGAGTTTCTCAGTCTAGTTAGTAGTGGAGAAGAAGACTGTGGTAAATGGTGGTGATCCTTCTCCTTCTTCATCAGCTTAACTCGCAGTATTCCAAAAGGATTGGAATTGATCTTTAATATTACTATGACGATGAAATTGCAGTAAGATTGTGATTTTGGATTTTAAGAATTACTTTTTTTTTGGGGGTTTTTTGAATATTAATTTGAAGAATAACTTCCTTGGTTTTAGTATATGTATCTTCGATGTAACCGCTTAAACTAATGTTAAAAAGCAATTATTTAAGTTACTGTCCGAGTGTTATAAATATCACAAATCCGCTTAATTTTTTATATCTAGTACTTTCGTTACAAATGATTTCTTGCATGATGTATCTCGTCTAATTTTCTTCCGTTTCGTCTCATCACATGTATTTTGGCCTGCCTCAAGTACGTTAATTATGATAAATTTAACGTAACCAATTAATTTACTTGATAATCCATTTATTTAACTAGTTTATTTAACAGAATCCACGTGTGCCATGCGGTCACATATTTACAAATACAGAACCGTAGTTCGAAATTCGAATCATTTGACACGAATATTCTTCATGATGTTGTCATACCGATACGTGCTTCGTTGTCTTCATGATATCAAGAAATTTTGTGACAAATGCCACCAAATGGGTTGGGCCGGCCAATATTTTTCTACTGATTTATATATTTTACATCAGTTATTTACATTTTCAATGACCTTAATAAATAAGTTTGGACATCAACTGAAAACAGAATTAGTATATTAGTTGGATCGGAACTTTTCAGGGCTTTCCTTGTATGAGGATTCGTAAGCCAATTACGGTCCATAGGTTATATATATATACACACCGCACATTCCACACATACACATCCAGTTAACAAATAATCGGCCCATTTATGGCCCACTTTCAACGTATATTCACACAAGACATTTCAACACAAAAAAAATTTCAGGTCGGAGAAGCAGTGGAAACGGTGGCGAGATTCTGTAGATTCGATTTAACGACAGTGTCCACGAACATCCTCGTATCTTCTTCCGTATTACCTTTTGGTATATCAACAATGTAAGACTCCAACACCACACTATACACTCTCCTCTTGTCCTTTTCCAAGACGACAAACTCGTTAACCGATGTAACGGACCGGTAATTTTTTAACCGGTGTTCTCCTCCAAGAACCCGAAAACTCAAGATTCGTTTCTCTTCGTCTAAAGCTTCAAGTATCTCAACGCTTGTTGAAGCTGGAAGACCAGACACCACGCTGACTTCCCTTATGGTCCCGACGTTAATCTCTTTGACGCCGTTACCGTTACCTCTGATGGTGCAGCTTTTGATGAAGTGTTTGTATTTGTTTGGATTCGCGAAGTCACGGACCAATCTCCATATGGCACCTGCTGGTGCGTCCACGTGGTGTGCTATGAGGGATGTGCACGTGTTTGGCGACCTTGGGAACGTGTGGTGTGTTCGGATGATGGAGTCTAGTGTTGAGAACTCGTCCTTCGTTAGTCCATATGGTGTCGATGATGATGAAGGATCGTGGATTGGAGCATGATTAGGGTTCATGGTATTGGTTTAGGGAGTACTTTTGAGAAGAAAATTGTGTACGAAGCTAGGACTGATTCTCCTGACATACGTATATATAGATTATAGATATAAAAGTATATTATAACGGAGAAGTGAGATATTGATATATGTCTATTGGAGTTGGGCTGCACTAAATTGCCTTTGTCATTTGGCTTTTTTTTTTTTTTTTTTTTTTTTTTAAGATGGTGTGAAAGTGTGAACGTGACATCAAATCTCATTATTATATGACTCATTGGATCCTTCAGGAGCTAGCTACCTATGTATCAACGTTTTGGATTAAAATACAAAATGAAGCATCAAAATGGAATCTAAATTATTTGTTAAATTTAATATGATATGCAAAACGTAGAAGAAAGGTCAATTCCCCTATTAAGGTGTATATATATATATATATATATATATATAGTGGAAGATGAGTTGTTTCTGATTTATACTAGTTTACTATAGTGTTGGTAAAAAGTAAAAAGTGTAATATGTAGTGAATGTTTTGTTAAAGTTGAGAATATGAACAATCTAAATGAAGGATCCTCTGAAAGAATGTGTAAAGCACAATGCAAAGTGGAATAACTCTAATGTAAAACATCATGGGCACTAGTTGTATGCAAGTTGCTTATATTTAACAAAATCAAATTACAAAGAAAAAAGAAAGAAGATCAATATAACGTTAAGTTGAGCCCATGTCCGATATACAACAACACTGGTGGTTTTGACTTTGAGTTTTGAGTCTTGACGCTTCTAGCAATTTTTAATGAATTTTCTTTTTGACTTATCCATACTCTTATAGCGGCACGGTGATATGCACGTGAGAGCAAAGTATATGTCTCATCTGGTTTGAGTCGTCATGTTGTCGTTAAAGCGAGCCGTTTACTGTCCCGGCCATCGCGGCTTAGAATTTAATCTTCAATCGATATAGCTTCTTAAACCAATTTGAAACCGTGATCCACATTGGTTTATTTCGTCTGTTACAAGTTTAGATAGCTAGTCCTTTTCAAATCTGGCTCTTTAAGGAACATCAAGTTAGGAAATCGACTGGTCTACTTCAACTGTTGTTTCTTGTTTGTGTTGGCAGCAGCCAGAGACAAGCTCTTTAAGTAATATTGATTGGTTTTTAAAATTATAGTCCGTCTCAAAAGTCAAAACTCAGGGTGATATGAAAACCGGGCATTAGTTATTTAGTTCAACGGAGCCGGTTTAAAAGTTGAATTTGTTAAATACTCCCTCCGTTTCATAATATAAGTCGTTTTAGAAGTTTTGTTTTGTTTCAAAATATAAGACATTCTCGTATTTCTATGTAACTTTTTACTTTATTGAATATTGTGTGACCAATAATGATCTACAGTTTTTCTTTTAATTGGTTGAATTGTTTTTTTATATATATTAAGTAATACTTTTTAAAAGAAAAAGTAATTTCTTAATATGCGTGCTTTAAGCCAAAACGACTTATATTTTGAAACGGAGGGAGTACTACTTAAAAGCGGTTATTACTTTGATTTTTCCGCTTAAAAGTTGTACCGGTTTGATTTTTCCGGCACGAAAGCGGCCAACTAACCAGAAAGAAAGTGCTCGAGCCGGCGCAAATTTGATCAAGTCTACGTTTGCAGAAAAGAGACGATGGCGATGACAAGCAGGCATAGCTGGCCGTCATCGGGAAGACAAAAAAGACATCAATTGGCTTTCTTATTGCTCCTGCTTCTTGTAGCTGTCGGAATCTGCGTTCCTGTCTTCGCTCTTCTTCCTTCACTATCCTCTCCTCTGTCTTTACCTCGGGACGAGAAGGTAAAGCATGATTCATACTGGAGGGCTTTCTACTAATTGCTTCTTGATGTCTTCTCTTTGGCTGCTTGGTTTAATTCCGAACTGAAATCAATGTGGAAGTGGTGAGAGATTAGTCTCAAGTGTTCTGCCCGATTTCATTCATAACAATGGTCTCAAGTCTCAACAGATGGAAAAAATGAGCTCATGGAAACTCATTTCATGTACAAGTTGTTAACTTTCATTTTAAAAGTTGCAGATGATCTCTCGGAAGTTTTATATCAAAGATGACATTTTCTGGAAAGATGGGAATCGTTTTCAGATCATTGGTGGTGATTTGCACTACTTTCGTGTTCTTCCAGAGGTACTTTTCCTGAAAGATGTATTTTTTTTTTTTAAGAGTAATCCATATGATTGCTGTTGTTAATCATCATGATGTTTATAATATGTATGATTGATGGATTGATATCAGATTATGGATGCAGTACTGGGAAGATCGGCTCATAAGAGCCAAGGCTTTAGGCCTGAATACTATACAAGTATATGTTCCTTGGAATCTGCATGAACCTAAGCCTGGGAAGATGGTTTTTGAGGGTATTGGTGATCTTGTGTCCTTTCTCAATCTCTGTGACAAACTAGATTTTCTGGTTATGCTGCGTGCTGGACCTTATATCTGTGGAGGTCTGTTTCAATTTCTTATTCAATTGATACCAATGTTTTTTACCATATCATGTGCTAATACATGTTCCCGTTTCCGAAACAAGAATGGGATTTGGGAGGGTTTCCTGCTTGGTTACTTGCTGTGAGACCACGTCTCCAACTAAGGACATCAGATCCTGCATATCTTAAATTGGTAAGTTATCAGTCAATTGAAGCCAGTAGTAGATAACTGGAGTTGTAATTAATCAGCTTGCAGTGTGCAATATTAGTCTAAGATATATGCATCTCTTATATGTTTTCGTATTTGCTTCCTTAAGCTTTCGTTTGCAATTTTCCATGATGCTACAGTCTCAGTGTTCTCAGTTAACTTAGTGGAAATTAACATGAAAATGATGTAGTGTTTTTTGGAGAATGTGTGGAAAACTGGAAACTATGTTCACCTTTGTACTATTTATAGAAGAGAGGCTGTTCTTATGCAAACTTAAAAGAAAAAGGCCCAATTTGTCTAAAGCTCGTTCTTATGCTTTATGTTCAAAAGTAGAGCTATTCATAAAAAAACATATTACAGGTTCAAAGATGGTGGGATGTTCTATTTCCGAAAGTAGTTCCTCTGCTTTACAGCAACGGGGGTCCTGTTATAATGGTTCAGGTACATGATCGAATGCTATGTTCCACTATATCTGTTATCTAGATTTGGTGTTCTAGTGATTGCTGAATAACTCCAGTTGCTAAATTGTATTGGTTTCATTAATAAGTAGATTTTCTGTAAGGATTTTTTAAAAGCGATGTCTTTCGGTTAACCAATGTGAAGCTAGAGCCCAAATCCCTGTCATAGTCTTTTATATTAGCATGCTTGTTTACTAAATGTAGGCTAACTTTTTTGCAGATTGAAAATGAATATGGTTCATATGGAAATGACAAAGCATATCTTCGTAATCTAGTTAGTATGGCTAGGGGACACTTGGGGGATGCCGTTATTTTGTAAGACTTAGTTTTTGTCTTCTTGTTTCTTTGGTTTCTGTAATTTTCCATTTAACTATGTTTTCTGTTATTTTTGTTGTGTTCGTTTCCTCATATGTTCACAACTTCTTTGACTATATCTTAAGAGTAGCATATCATGTCTTCACTCTCATTTGTCGACAATATTATCTATTAGTATCTTGTTCTATACCTTAAAACCATTGTTCTGTGAAAAAAGAATTTGTTGAGTTTCCATGTTGAATCACCTAGTTAGTAGTATCATTGATTAATTCAGAATACTTCTTGTTGCTCATAATGATCTTTAGGTACACAACAGATGGAGGGACACGAGAAACTCTCGAGAAAGGAACTGTCCCCGTAGATGATGTCTACTCAGGTAGAGTATATGCTTCCTCTGCATTCATGATTTATAATAAACTGAAGTAATGGTTTGTTTCTAACATTGATATATAACAATGGAAAGTTATTTTCTCGGATAGCTGTTGATTTCACAACCGGTGATGATCCTTGGCCAATATTTGAATTGCAAAAGAAATTTAATGCTCCAGGAAGATCACCTCCACTTTCCTCGTAAAGTCTCATGTGCTCCTATCTTTCTACAGTGAATTAATATACTCATTTCGATCCTTGAGTAGTTTGTTGTTACAGGGAGTTCTATACTGGTTGGCTCACTCATTGGGGTGAGAAGATTGCAAAAACAGATGCCGAATCTACAGCAGCTTCTCTTGAAAAAATACTGTCTCGAAATGGTTCTGCTGTGCTTTATGTATGTGCTTAAAAAATTTCACTTATAAGAATTTACTAGATAGGGGGATAAATGATGATAGAGAGGATTATGTAATGTGATGTTCAGATGGTGCATGGAGGAACAAACTTTGGTTTCTACAATGGAGCAAATACTGGCTCTGACGAATTTGACTACAAACCAGATCTGACATCTTATGATTATGTAGGGCAAGTTCACATCATTACCTACTATTGTAAATCCTTAACTATGTACAAAGTAGTATAGTTATTGTCTTCATTTTTTTTTCATCGCAGGATGCTCCCATTAAGGAGTCTGGTGACATAGATAATCCAAAATTCCAAGGTTTGATCTTATGATTACATTTGGCGATTTTGCAGTCTTGCTTTGTTTTCTTTATTAAACTTTGTGACATTTGCAGCTCTTCAGAGAGTGATTAAGAAGTACAATGATGCACCACACTCCATTGTACCCTCCAATAAGCAACGAAAAGCTTATGGCCCTGTCAAGATGCGTATGACAACATCTCTGTTTGATTTAGTTAGTATGACAGATCCTGCAAATGTGATCACCTCCGCCAACCCAGTTTCAATGGAATCGGCTGGACAGGTATGTAATATCAGTAGTCTTTTTCCCTTTTATTTCCCTACTCATCATGAATTGGTCTAATATTACTGTCCTTTGTATAAACTGATTATTTTATTGTCTTCCTCCTAGATGTTTGGATTTCTATTATATGAATCTTCATACATCGCAAAAAAGAGTGGGAATATACTAAGAATACCCAAGGTATAATTGTTTCCTTTTCATCTGAATCCAATGGTAATATATAAATGTAAGAGCAAAGTAAGGGTCATCTTCTAACATGATGAGTTGTAGGTTCATGAGAGAGCACAAGTGTTTGTTTCATGCCTTTCCCAAGATGTTGATGTGGGTGAACTGAGATACATTGGTACAACTGAGAGATGGAACAACCAACCTTTTTCTCTTCCAACTATTGAATGTACCTCTAACACTAGCTTATTCATTCTGGTAAGAGAATCCTTAGATAAGATTATCTACCTCTGTATGGAGCTGTAGAATCATCAGTTGAATAAAAATTTTGTTAAGCACATTCTTATTTGAGTCACTAATTTGCTCCTGTTTCTTATATAGGTTGAAAACATGGGTCGTGTAAATTACGGGCCATATATCTTCGATGAGAAGGTAAGACTCATTTTACAGACATATATTATTCTCACGTATTCATGGTTTTTCTCTATATCAGAGTGCAAGTGCTAATTCATTGTTTCAAAACTTTGGAATCTGTGGTAGCCTTATACATTATCAAGGCAGCTCGTCTAAAAGGTCTATTTTGTATTACTGTTCAGGGTATATTGTCTTCGGTTTATCTAGATGGTCAAATTCTCCATGGATGGAAGATGATACCAATTCCTTTTCACAACCTGAATCAAGTGCCAAATCTCAGTTTCGAGATGCAACATTCCAAAAAGAGAAGTGAGAAGTTCACTAATGGTCAGTGGTCTGTTTTTCCAGCATACCTTTGGTTATGATAAGAATGTTGGTGACTGAATTTTTGGTCTTGTACAAAATCTCTAAAGATGCTTTTCTTCTGTGTTCAAATTTCTACCAGCAAGGACATGAATGAATCTAATTGCTTTTTATGTTGATAACTGTAGATGTTGGTCAAAAGGAACCAGCTCTGTTTGCTGGTGAGTTCTCTATCAACAGTGTAGAAGAAATTAAAGACACATATCTATCATTCAACGGTTGGGGTAAAGGAGTTGCTTTTGTCAATAGTTTCAACATTGGAAGATATTGGCCGGTAAGGCTTTGTCACTGTCTACCTCTATAAAGCTCAATCCAATGTACTGTTTCTCTTATACATGATTCGTTTTGCAGTCTCGTGGACCACAGTGCAACCTCTATGTTCCTGCACCGCTTCTTAAGCCTGGCAAAAATACTTTGGTGACAAGAACATGAGATATAACTGTTTTGTTAGTTAGGACAAAGGACTGGAACCATTTTCTTGTTTGGAAACCAAAGACTCTCTATCTATACCTTCTCATTTCCAAACAAGAAAACGTTACTTAGATTTGTTGAAACTTTTGCAGGTGATTTTCGAGTTGGAGTCTCCACATATCGAGCTTTCGCTGGAGGCAGTGGATCGGGAAGCTTTCACATGCGGTTCAAATGATTCCAAAGTTAACCAGTTGTAGAGGTTCAGTTCTGCAGAAGCTGTGCTTGGCTACACCACACTGTTTCTAGCAGTGCTAAGGCAAATGAAGAAGAAATGTTGTCCCTGAAATGATCAAACGTTTATGAATCTGTTGTCTTTTATTTGTCCTTCTCATAACTTTTAGATTTATCAAAAAAAATAAAAAAAACAGTTGTCTCAACTCAAATATATAATTCTGTCATTCTTTTTAATGTTGAAACAGTTTTCATTTTGCCCACATAAAAAATCCTTGAAAATGCAACTAAAATATAAAGAACGTAATTAATACATAAAGAAATGCTCAGATAAATATTAGATGTTATCCATAAATAAAATCAAAAATGTTAGACGTACACCCTCTTTGTTTATTTTAGATAAAGTAGAAAAACCCAACTGTAGTTTGATTATATAAAATCTAAAACTAACAGATAATATCTGAATATAATTAATATATATTTAAAGATTTAGAACAGAACAAATCAGAAAATGGCTATTATTGGTACTCTATATAACTAACAAAAGCTTTTTTTATTTTCTCAAACATAACCATCCCCGAAAACTTCTCTATCCACAACTCACCTTTCCCGTAGAACTCTCTTCCCCCCAAGATCCTCTCTCCGTTTCTCCTTCTCTTGAGGAGAAAACCAAGGAATCTCCTGGAAACCCTAACCACCATATATCACTAAACACAAACCCTAATGTCCTTAAGCACCCTCTCCGGTGGCTCCACGACAGCCTGCGCTGCCTGTAAATACCAACGAAAAAAGTGCACCAAAAACTGTCTCCTCGCTCCTTTTTTCCCACAAGATCGCCACAAGGATTTTCTAAACGCTCATAGACTGTTTGGAGTAAGCAACATCACCAAGCTCATCAAAGGAATCGAAGAATCTCAACGTGGCATCGCTATGCAAAACCTTATCTTCCACGCTAATGCCCGTGCCCTAGATCCAGTTGGAGGGGTTTACAGAATCATCTCTGATCTTAAGCGCAAGATCGATTGTTGTCGTGGTGAGCTTAACTTGGCTAACCAGCAAGTCTCTCTGTGTCGCTCTCTAGCTCAGCAGCAGCAAAGGCAAGATCTACCCTTTGCCTGCTATTCCTACGGAGATCTATTGGAACAAGGAGACGGATACGTTAATGTCGATGGTTATGATTATCAGATCATGCAACAACAACAACAAGAGATGCAGCAGCAACAAAATCTGTTGAATTACGAGATGTTTTTGGAGAAGATGCCTGACCAAACCAGCAAGGTAAAGCTTGAGAAGGGAAAAAGAATCTCTGAGCCGGAAGTAAACAATCTCTTGAGCCAGATGCTCATGTCCTCGTAGGTCATCGTGTTTTAAATCAGTTTTAGGGTTTTAGCCTTTGGTGTTTCTATTAAGCTTGAGAAGGAAAAAAAGGTCTCTGATCCAGAAGTAAACAATCACTTGAGCCAGATACTCATGCTCTCATAGACCATTTAGTTTTATGTCCGTTATAGGTTTTTAGCCTTGTGTGTTTTTATGAAGTCTTTAGACAGAAAACTTTAGTTCAGGTTCTTCAGGTTTAGGTTTTCGTGATTACTACGCTTTTCTTCTTAACTTTGCTATAAGTGAATGGTAATTTATCATATTATTGTATCTTCTCAGTTCTCAGAATGTACGAAGGTAACATAACATTAATGCCTCGTCTCTCACACGACCAATTCTCATTGAATTTAGTAGCACAAGCAATCTTGTCTATCTGTTCACAACCTTGAGATTACGGAAGGAACTATAAATTTGTTTGAAAGTTCAGAAATTTCCAGAGTTTATCTGAAAACAAAATCAGGCCAGGACAGAACTGCAAGATATTATTTAGACAGAAACTATGATTAACTTTTCACGCAAGCAACAAAACCGATTGCCCAAAATAGGGTTACACAGTTCATAAGACAATCTAATCCTATACTTCAATGAATCGAATATCAAAATAACCAGACAAAGAGACGGAGAGATATTTACTCTCCAACGCAATTCCACAAACAGAATTATCTGCTACGAATTTGTTGTACCTTTTAACCTTGTACTAATTATGCTGCGGTCTACCATAAAAGAAGCTCATTCTGTAAACTAAACACCTGCCTTGTTTCCAAGTCTTTCCCGAAGAATCTTGACTCCCATGTATCTGCAAAGATTGACAAATCCTCTGTTTATATACAAAATTTAAATGAAACCTTGTATTCATTATGTTGGTATTGATTCTGATTTACCTTCCCATCATCATGACCGTGGCTTGGGGGTTGGTTCCTGGAGACTCAGAAAACGTTGAACCATCAATAATTCTGAGCCTGTCGACACCAAGAACTTTGCGGTTAGGGCTCACAACTTTACCCACAAGACACCCACCATGGTAATGCCAGATTGTGACAACAGTGTCTTTGCAGAACTGAGCCATTGATTTGGTATCGTTCACTTGCTTTGGCCTTAGATTGATGTTTGCCTTGACACTTAAGCTAAGCATCTTGTGTACGTTTAGCTTCTCGCACTGTGTGTAGTTAAGGAAGCGCTTAGACGTCACCACTTTTGCAACCAGACGAATAGCTTTGACACAGCGTTGAAGATCCTTCGGGTGGCTGAAGTAATTGAAGGTGACTGAAGGGTTGTCATCTACGTTTGTGTTGACCAAGCTCAAATGCCCTCTAGAGATTGGGTAAGCTAGTTTCTCCAAGATGAAACTTCCATTGAATGCTTCGTGAAGTTGGTATTTGTTTCTTGTGATGTAAGCTTGTGTTGCTTCTGGTCTTCTTTCCTTAGCAGGAATGGTGGAAAACAATTCATTCTGCAGAAAAAATCAAAAGATTATTCTCTCTTTACATCAAAACACATTTTCCTACAAAGACACTGAGAACAAAGTTATGTAGTTTATGTTACCTCGTCCGACATAATCCCATAGTGAGTATGAATGCTCTCAGGGGATTGGCCAAAGCCAGTGCTGGCTTCAACATACACACCCATCTTTGTAATTCCAACAGTCTGAATAAGAGACTGCTCTATAGGCTGCTTTGAAGGCACCAAGATGGTGTTCATCGGATTATCAGCCATTCCTTTTCCCACATGCTCATTCTCTAGAACCAAAGGAATCTTCAGCCTCTGAAGCTCTCTCTTAGGTCCAATTCCACTTAACATCAGCATCTGTGGTGACCCAATGGCTCCACTAGATAAGATCACTTCACTTCCCTTTCTATTCGAGAGTAAAGCCTGGTGTTGGTTACCGTTCTCGTCTTTGAACATAACTCCTGTTACTCTAGGCCTTGGTCCTGCATCCAAAACCAAAAATAAAAAGTTAGCTTTTTGATCTTCTAAAAACCTCAAACAGGAATTTCGTCGAACACTTAGAAGGCAAAAAAAAGTTATCAGTACCGGAGGTGTCAAAGACGATTTTTTGCACGGTGGCGTATATCAAAACTCGAAGCTTCTGAGGGTTAGCGTAAGCTAGAAGCTCAGCGGCGGTGTGACGACGGCCAAATCTGTCGAAAATTGTGCCGCCGATTTTGGTTCCGGAGACGTGATCGTAGGTGAAGCCATTGAAAGGTCTGACTCCAACCTCTAAAAGACTGTCTCTCAGAGCTTTCTGCCATAACGTTAACTTGGGCTGATGAACGATCTCTCGCTCCACCCATGGATACGACTCCGTCACCAGCTTCGGATCCCATCCTGCTCGCTTCACGAACCTGAATACATTGTCTGATGTTATTTTTGAGGAATCTATATATATTTTCTTTTTAATTTTATAAAATAAATTGTTGCAGATTTTACTGAAAAAAAATAAAATATATATATATATATAGTTAAAGATTCTTTTTTTTTTAATACGTGTCAAAAAATTCTCGATCGGTGCGTTTAAATAAATGTACCACTTACCGCTTACGACATGAATCACGATTATACCAATTACTGTATGTTTTTTATAAAATAAATACTTTTTTTTTTAGTATTAAAAAGATGAAAGTTAAACTCTCTTCTCATTTTATTAATACTACTTACGCAGCATCGGCTCTGGAGTAAAAACCGGCGTTAATACAGGAACCACCGCCGAGTACTCTAGCGCGAGCGTTATAAACGCCGTCAGTGGAAACAAACGGTTGTGACGCGGAGGAAGCTGACGTGTCAGCAAGTCCGATGTGGAAATTCCTGAGGAAAGAGACGTTTGCGTTTGTAAACGGAACGCCACCTCTTTCCAAAACAAGAACGCTGAAATTACGCGACAGCGTTGCGGCGAGAGGACAGCCTGCGGTTCCACCGCCGATTACAATGTAGTCGTAGGAGGAATCTCGACCGCTGGATGAAAAAGAAGATGAGGAAGATGATGAGAATGAGCTTGCTTTATCGATGAATGTGTATCTGTAGGGATTAAACTTCAACTTCTTCTCTTTACCTACAAAAAATAAATGTTTTTTTCTTTTCTTTTCAGTTATTTAAATAGATAAGAGATGAAACAATTATGGGTAGTTGGTAAAAGTAATTACACCATTAATGTGTTTAGCAGACTATAGAAAGAACAGTTATGCACAGTGTACAGTAGTGTCCTGATTACTTCAGATTCCAGATTGGGTCATGATGAATGAAGAAACAGAGTTTCTCAAAAGAGAAGCTCATGAAGAGTGATTATATGCATATATATATATATGTGTGTGTGTGTGTGTAAGTGTGTATCTGTATGTATATGTCTGTCAACAAGTTTGGACATAAACAGGTTTCGAAAAAACAGAGCTCCACAACTACACAGAATCATTAACACGACTAAGGAAGGGAATTAAAAAACAGAGTCCACTTCAAACTCAACACTTAAGTAGAAAATAGAAGTTAAACTCTGTAATTAACATTGTGTTAAGAGATAGTGAAAGAGAAGTGACCTTTAGAAGCAGTGGAGGAGAGAGAAGTAGGGAGACATAGAAGAAGAGCAAAGAGAAAGAGCTTGAGAGCCATTGGAGACTGCAGAAACCAAAACTCAAGAACTTTTTTTTTTATGTTTTTTTTTTCTTTTTTTTTTCTTAATTGCTTCTGCTTCAACTTCTTATGTGGCTTTTCATGAATGGTCTTGTTTTGTGTGTTTCTTCTCCTATAAATAACACTTACAATCCAACAAAGCAACTATATTAATTACACCCACATGTGTCTCTATATGTTGTAACATATATGTAGCCATTTATACGAAGTACTTGTACAATTACATCGAATTTTAGTTAAGACTTCATTCGGTGAAAAGTTAATAGTAAAAAAAGAAGTTAATAAATAGATAGATGTTGGTGGTGTACATTAAAACGTAGATTTGGTTTTGGTTGTAAGACTGTGTCCCATATTTGTCGAAAATAGCAAATGAAAAGGACATGTGATAAATTGATAATCTTATTCAATCAATTGCTCCCCCGTTTAGTTATAAATATTCACCTAATAGCTTTTTTTACTACCTAGAAACTTATTGACTTATTGTTTTCTTTTTTTGTTCGGATTAGACTTATTGGTACAGAATTAGATTAGACTTATTTGTTACAGAATTATGTGTTGCAAATGAAAGTGATGACAAGTAGTACTTCATTACTTATTACAAGGAACAATCGATATCAAAGTACATTTTTGTGTTTATTACAAAGTACAAACAAAAGGCTTAAAAGGATTGCTTTCGCATTTTTTTTTTATCTTAGTGGTAATAATAGTATTAACTCATTTTTGTTCCACGATTCTGTTTTGCCATTTGGGTCCAGCTGTAAAAGTAATTTATTAATAGTAACTAACAGTATACTATAGTATCATATATAAAAAAAACAATTAAAAGATAAAAGATGAGTTGGACAGCTTGTCTGTGTCATTAATGGCGATATGAAAACGGTTGAAGTAGGAGGTTTGATAGCCGTTGGATCACGACTTCATAGATTGAACGTGTATCAATTAATCATCTTCACCTAACCAAATCGACAAAACTACAATATATATAGACTATAGAGCCATGTTTTTGGCAACTAATTTTATTTATTAGCAGATGGATTATCCTAGCTACTCAATAAATAACTGTGGCCTGTGGGTCACTAACAAATCTTCACGAGACATGTCTTTGGCAACTAATCATATTAATTATCTTCACCTTAAAAAAAAATTCCCTTTCGTTTTATTTGATAGAGCATGGTCAACTAACAAAATGGCAATCAACTTGGATAAGTTAATTGCCAATTTAAGATTTTAATTTTGATGTTAAAAGAGTAGTGTCACATCGCAGCACGGACGGTGGTCTGTTGATATAAATCATACGAGAATTTCTCCATCTTTAAATCCGCAACAACCATTATAACGAAATACTTTCATTTAATAGTTAAGCAGACACATAGATAAATATATTTATGATATAGAATTGACTAACAAACGTTTTTCGGAAGGGAAAATTAATCTCATATGATATACAAAAATACTTAATTTTCTTGTCAAGAAAGATATGTTACACCATGTAATTCACAAAGGCTTTTGGACAGTTCTCATAAGATTAATAGTATTATCTGAATCTAACTGTAAAAAAAAAGTCATTTTTAATATTCTCAGTGGTTTGGGGTGTGTATTTGACGGAGTTATTGGCTGTAGATATACAAATAAATAGAGATAATAAATACACACACCAATCCATGAGTTGGATTCTGAATATATATACCGTCTAATGGGTGGTTATATAACTTCCCCACACAAGAGTTAATGTAAATATTAATTTCTGCTCACTTTGCATGGGATTGGTATCTTACCCCATACGTCCACTTTCATGAAAGGAGTTATTGTATCACGTACATATTTAATTATAGTTCTTCTATCTTTTCTTTTCCGAATTTACACACGAGAAAATAACTCAACCGATTCAAATCATGCCACAACGCTTTTGAAGTATTTAAGTTTTAAAGTCACTTGTGTGTATAATGAAAATTGTAAAACAGAGCAAAAGGTCCCTAAACGCAGCGTTTTGGAGTCATAAGAAAGGGAATAAGATAAAAAAACGACTGGAGATCAAACCTTTGAAGTGTACGAAGATTACTCTCCTCTTTAGTCCTTCTTTGAGGAACTTTTGTGATCTGGTGGATTTTCTGATGAAGAAGTGTTGTTGCTTGAACGACGGTTCTCTGGATTAGCTGCAGGAGGAGCTTGGCCTTCCGTAGCAAGGTTCTTGAGAAGGTTCATAACCGTGGGAACAAACTTTGCGCATATCGATATGATCCCTGGAAGCTGAAGAAACCATAGGTAGGTAGTAAGAGTATTATTTATTATCAAGAATTCTTGAATCTTGAACTTTTTCTCAAGTCCATGATTCATGAAAAGTTATCACTACTTCAATGAGGGTTTGAGAAGATTGGCGAAAACACTTACTGCACCATTGCGGAATTCGCCAGGGATATCTAGTTGCGTCCACAGTGCTTTTAGCAGAAGGAAAGCGACAAAGATGAAACCGAGATAGAGAGGGTTTCTGTTACATCAAGAAGGAAAAGTGATTTCAGAATGTTACATATCATCATTCCATAATGAAGCAATCAAGACTAAGCTTTGATGAACCTTAGAAGAGTCATGAATTCGTTAAATCCAAGCACGACCAATGCAAGAATTGCCCATGGAGGAGGTAACCAGTTATTACCACGCTTATTTGCCTCCTGAATTTAGTATAAACACTTTAATAAGTATATTCATAAGCAGAGTGAAGAGCAAAATTATGAGTAAAACATTTTAAATCATACCTGTGCAGATATGGCTTGAGTTACTGTATATTCTGTTTCTGTCTTGAACTGTCTCCATATAGATTTACACTGGACTGGTGTGATCAAAGCTCTTGATGATGGAACCTACAAATAATAGTAATGGGACCATATCAGTTAGATCAAGAATCAACTGAAGCTACTGGAACAGAGTCATACATACATCATCCCAAGAGCTTGAAGCCAGTGGATCAGATGCCGTAATGCTTTTTTTAGAAGCTTCATTCTTTGTTGAATCCAACAGAGCAACAGTTAGTATCTTCTCGATGTTATCAGGTTCATCGCCCAATCGAATCACAGCCATTACTGAGAGCAACTTCAAGGACTGAAACAAGAAAGCATTGGAAAGTGTTCAAGACTTTCTCAAGTCTATTAAACAAAATGTTTAAGGAGATAACAAAATCATACAGCAGATCGAGCTGATTTAGTAATTGCTCGAAGATCTTCATTTCCTGTCCAAACGCGTGGCATTGAATCAGAATCATGGCTGAAGATTGTAGCAAACCTGAAAAACAACAACAGATTCAAAACTTAGTGTTGTTTTAAACAGGTTTTTGTAAGATCACCGATCATAGAAGCAAGGCTTGCTATACCTTTCCTTCATACGCATCAAAACTCTTCCAGCTTCTTCTTTTGCCTTAGACTCAATGACACCTCTTGAATACTCCTGAAGGCTCTTTACCATTTTCTCTCTTGTTTCTTCTTCCATGTCAAAACCAGCTAATGCACTACTAAGTCCAGAGACAGCAGATTCAGTTTCGCGTCGATGAAGCTTCTTTACTATTGTCCATGTTTCATCATTAGCTCCTTCCAACAGAGCTTCCACTGGTTCTGATAATGCTTCATGAAGTTTTGACTGCAAGTTAAAAGCTAAATCAGTAACAAACCTCAATTTCCAAAGCTTTCTTTTAATCTTTCTGTTACCTCATATAGACTAGTAAGTTCAGATAACTTGGAAGTCCGCACAGAGGAAATGTGAGCCTCGATGTCACGGACTAGCTTGTCCCTTACTTTAGCTGTGTCCCAATTGGCTTGTTCAATGATGGCACCTGCACACTCTTCATCGAATTGGGCCATGCAAGCCTTGAACCAATCTTGAGAAGCTGAAGAAAACTCTTCACCAATGCCTAAAGCCTTATCAAAAGAAGCTTTAAACTTTTCAAGCATTCCCCATCTTATATGTCCCAATACATCTTGAAACGCTGGATTCACAAGCTGTTAAGGTAATATTAAACAAGTTAGATTCTGCCAACAATCATATATCTTAACTAACACATCTGCATATTAGCTTTAACTACATGTTCAAGAGATGTTAAATTGTATTTATTACTTGGAGAAGCTTTTCTTCAAGCTGATGTCTCTTCGAAGATCTGACACCTTCATCGAAGAACGTAGCCTCCCCGTCATATCTAATAAAACAGAGGATTTTCCCACAAGGAAGGTTTAAGAAACAATAGTTAATCTAATATGAAATTACTGATCTTGACATTCATTTTGAATTCAGCTACTTTGTGTGTGTGTGTGTGTAGGTTGATTAACATCGATGTACTTACTCTGATAAGCAAGAACCTAAAATGGAAGTAAGTCTCTTTCCAAAATTAGAAACTGGACCAGCTTGCACCTCCCCATCCAGTTGGCGCCAGTCCTTGTTAATGAAGCAAAAAGGTTAGTTTGTGATTATGGGACATATAAAGACGCTTCCAAGAGTGAAAGTCTAAGGAGTTGCAGAAACATTACATCGTTTGAAATGAAATGCGCAAACTTCTCATTCGCAATTTCTTCGCACCGCACAGTAGCCACCATGACCTTCAAGCAGAAAGAGTTTTAGGAGTTTAAAGAATGTTTAAAGCTAGCACTATTAGCTAACCTTGTGGGCTGGAAGGTCAAGATCCTTATTCTCTTTGATAACTCTCCAGATTTGATCTGCACTAAATGCAAAACCAGATGCTGGAATCACTCCTCTTCTGTCTCCAGCAAGACCACCCGGTGCAATAGAATGCATGAACCGTTGTCGCAAACTAGCAATCTAAGTTCCAAAACAAAATTATGAAATTTGAAACTGACAAGATAAGTATAAATCAACCATCTGTAAAAAAATTTGGCTTCACCTGCTCTTTAAACTGTTCTTCCTTCTCCTCATAACTGGAAAGAGCAACAACTTCAACCTAAGCATCAAAGAAAAAAAACAACATGACATTTCTGAAATTTAGCTACCATTCTTGCTCAATATGTCTAGCTGTAGCTTAACATACATTGAAGAAGTCACTTAGAGGAGTTTCCTTGTGTGCTTCAGGCTTTGGAACAGAATCCCATATCTGTCACAATGAAGAACAAACCAGTGATCAGCTGCCTTTCTTTGGAATTAGCTCAAAGTCACTTCTCCTTTACCTTCTGAATATCTTCTCTCAAGACAGGCTCTAGATTTTCCAGCGGTGTCTGCAGCATAAATCATATCAATCAAAAAAATGTATATAATGGTTAGCAGTTACAGAGCTGCAACGTAAGAAGAATGATAATGAAAAGATAAAAAAAAAAAGAGACTCTACCCGGGTTTTATCTCTTATTACAAACAGCATTGTTGTTTTACGTGGACTAAACAATCGCATCATAACCTGTTAAACACAACTCCATAAATTCAAACTCAAGAGTAAAGAATGTAGTTTTGATGCACATACATACATAAGTTTTAAACTTTCTGAGTGTCACAAAAAAAAAAAAAAAACCTGAAAGACAGTTTTCAAGAGAGGTTTATTAGCAGCTTGTTCACGGCCAATATCGTGACACCACCTAAAAGCACAAGCATTGAGAAATTAGTAGCTAAACACTCACTTTTCAACAAAAACGAAAGCTATGTGCACATTTTGACATTTGAAAAGTTTCTACTATAATCTTACATGTTGATCAAGACGATATCCGAGATAGCAAGAGCGAAAAGAGCACTCTGTTTCTCGAATGCAGTATCATCCTAATTGGCCAAAAGAGAACACACATTTATCAGAAAACTTATGTAAAGGAAAGCCAAACAAATGCTACACACTAAAACCAAAATAACTAGACGAAAAATAAACCTCTCCTCGCTCTCTTCCATCGGTGCCCTCCAAATCCATTACAAGTGTACAAGGCTCTATACCGGCACATCTTGCAAGCCATATACCTTTTGTGGTCTGAGACCTATAGACGAGTTCCTAATCAGACTTATAAACACAGATGTCGAAAGCAAAAGATCATATCAGAAGAAATCATATACCTTCCCTTAAATGCATCCATCTCCACGAAGTTTGTTCCAAACAAATGATTCAATAATGTACTCTTCCCTGTCATATCACAAAAGTTTCTGAAAAAATGAAACTAACTACTTCCAATTAGATTACTGTTAAAATTTAAAAGAATGCATATATACCGCTGCTTTGAGGGCCCATAATGGAGACAACAGCATAAGAGAGGCCACACTCTCCAAGTTTCACATCTTTAATGAAATGATCAATGCCATCGACATTGTATATACCGTCTCCATCGATAAGCTGTACAGAAGAACATCCCTCGCTCTTATCTGCATCCAATATGAAATATGTAAGAAACAATCAATGGCTCCTAATTGTGTTTATGCATGCAAAAAAGGACTCGCATATATCAAATTTACATGGATCTACAAGATCATTTGCGACCAAAACAACAAAGAAAATTATATTATTCATTAGAACGTAAGAGCCTAAGAACAAACCATCAATGAGGGATCAATCAGAAAAGCATAAATCGGACAAAGGAAATTTGCCAGACAGAGAGAAATAGTACGTACCCATTCTTTGTCTGAGACAGAAATTTCTCTAAGTGTCAGTGAGAGAAAGCGAAAGATGAGAGCTTTCACGCTTTTAGGATCTTCCTGTTCAAGTACTTACCTTTCTCTGTATTTTCATGTTAGTCATTTTAGCTTTCCATCTTTGAACTATTATCATTCTATTTTTTTCCTTGGAAAATGCAAAATAAAGTAATGCAAGTTAGGAAATTTAGATCTCCTCTACAAATTTATTAAACACAAGGAGGAAACATTAAAACCCAAACTTGGAAAAAGAATTTGTATAAATATTTAATACAATTCAAGGATAGTATTCTTACACTCCAAAAATAGACAAAAGAATCCTATTTCTAAGCCACATCTTACTAAGTTTAGTCATACTTTAACTTATTGATGTATATGGAAAAAAGGATTTATAAAAAACTGATTCTAAACCCTTTCATAACCAGATTTACCAGGTAGACAACCTAACCATTTCTCTGCCTTAAACAAAGCCGACTTGAACGCAGCAGAAATGTCTCTCTTGTTGAAAGCTAATTGTCTCAAGAGTTCACCAACTTCACGAATCTTGAATCTGAGAAGGTCTACATCGTAGAAAAGCTTTATGTTAGCAGATTTAAGCAGCTGCTTGTCTTGTGTAGTGATGATAACTATACTCCCCAGACCAAAATTGTTGAATTCCTCAGCAAGAGCTTCTATCTGTTCAAGTTTATTGACGTCGTCTGCCACAAGCAGAACCTTTTGGTTCTTGAGCATTGGTTTACTCAAGCTTTGTCCTTGAAGTTTTCTCAGACACTCTTGGCAAAGATCCGGCATGTGGCGATCCTGAGAAAATATTTTCACACATTCCAAAAAGCAATGGCTATCAAAGTGTTGAGAGATGTCCTGATAAAGGAATTTAGCAAGAGCCGATCTTCCATTGCCTCCTCTTGCCCAAATCCCAAACACTCTCACACTTTCCTTAGATTTCAAATTCAATAACCGGCGAATAGCTTTTATGTGTCTATCAATCTCCACTAGTTTACTGCCACTGCGTTTTGGTTTTGCAATCATCAGCTTTTTTGATATTTTTTCAGTAATATCGTTGACCATCTCCCACTCATCTGCCCTAAAGACAAAGTAAAAAAAAAAAACGAGAATTCAATCAAAATAATTCAAATCTAACAATAAAAAACTCGACCTTTATCATCAAGTTGGGAACTTACCATTGACTAGATTTACAAGAACAATAGCCGGAGATACTTGCTAAATTGATTAACGCTTGCTTCCATGAAAGCACATCCTCAAGATCTTCTCTTTCTTCGTGCTTCTCAAAATGTTCAGCGACTACTCCGTTCTGCCACCTCACAAGCGACGGTTCCACGCCGTAGAAGATGGGTATCACCTCGATCAAACCCTCTTTTGCGGAATCCATAATCTTCACAAGCTCTTTGAGGCACCAAGTAGATGCAGTGTAGTTTTCAGAGACCACAACGACGGCGAATCTCGACTCCTCGATGGCGATATTGAGCTCCGGCGATATTCTACGGCCACTCTCCAACTCCGTATCGTCTTTGAAGGTTCGAATGTTGCTTCGAATTAGTTCTCTGTAGAAAAAACTGATGAAGTTGCGACGAGTGTCGAGGCCTCTGAAACTCAGAAAAACATCGTACTTCCAGTGAGTAGTAGACATTTTGAAAGATTCTGTATGAGTAAGTGAACAAATAAAGAGAGGTTTTATAGCCATGGCCCAAGAAAGGAGTTTCACTCTGACTCCTCCTCCTCCTTCGATACAAGTTAAGTTCCTGGCATTTTCTTTTTTTCATAACATTTTTTTGTCATCTTCTATTTTGGGAAAGTAGTCAGAAACAGAGGAGTCTGAAAAATGGTGAGAGATCGAGCAGCCAAGTTAGCCAAACTGCACCCACATAATTAATTTTATATTAATTTCTCTTTTTTTTGGAGATATTCATAGGATCTACCTTACTCATTTTGATCAAATACCGATTGAAAGTTTGTGGTTGGTATTTTTTGGATTTTGTTTTTGAAAATTTATATTATTAGCTATTCAAGATTTTGAAAATTGACTTTTCAATTTTAATTTATAGAGGTTCTACAGTACATTTTTGTATTAGTCCAGTTATTTGGTTATCTATATAAATAAAATAGTTTATTCAAAATTCACCAAGTAATTAATTACATACGCTCTGACTTTATCTTCCTAAACAAAAAGCATAAATCCGAAAAGCGGGTGGAAGCGTGAGTTTCCTATTACGAGAAATAACCAAGAAATTTTTGTGGCTCATCATTTAAATGTTTTTTTTACCAGTAGTATTACACTATTAGTAGTTGCATCATCATGTAAAATTGTAAATGTTTAAAGGCTTTTCTTCTGTGTGTACAGTACCTGTAGATTTTTATAAGATTATGTTCAACTTTTTGTCTGTTCTTTCCTTTTGACTTTTGAGTTGGAAGTGTACGAAAAAGGAGTGACGAATTAATTTGATTAATAGATGAAGATAGGAAAACACTTTACGATAAGGAACTTACCAATAAATTTCCAGGACACATTTAACATTCTATTATTTTTGATAAAGGGAACCATTGTTTGAGAATATTCAGTTAGGGTAAAAGTAAAACTATAAGAAGAGTTCAAGTCCAGCCGCCGACTCGGAGTCTTAAGCTGCTTAGCCAAGAAGAGTTTTGTTTTCTGTGTTGTATACATGCTCTGCTTAATCATTTCATGGAAACTTAAAAACAATATTATATATATAATCTGAGCAATCAAATAAGAAAATAAATTCAAACCAAAATAAAATAGTTATTTTCACCAAGATATGCTCGAATTTTTTTCCTTTTTACCGATCTTGTCATACTTCATGCACAAAGGCGTTGCCAATGAAGACTGAAACACAAACAAAGGATTAGAGTTAACTATCAGATATGTCAATAAAAAGAGATAACTATCATATAAGAAAGAAAAGAAAGATAGAGAATTATCCATTTACCAAAGAGTTATATCAGTTGTATTTATTAATTAAAAAAGTGATGAAGCATTTCAAGTATACAACCTGATGGAGAAATAAAAGAAGACAATGGCTACGTGCAAATATGAGAATTAAGAAGCTAGGAAAAACTCACCAATTCCAATATGGGTTTTAAACTTGCATATCAAGTTGATCTGGTAAACATATTTTTATGTAAAGAAGTTATAAGACTCATAACCTTATTTAGGTCGAGGTGATCCTGTAAACATTGGCCTTCTCAGTTGGGTATTTGGGGACTAAATTGGTTTGTTCTCCCTTAAAACCGTCCAAGTTTCTCATCATCTTTTCATTGACTCGTTCCAAGACTTGCATTTTCTTCTCTATAAGGAAGAGGAAGTAAAGATATGGAAAGGACTCAAAAACTATTTCTATCATTTTATAAATAAATTAGTCTTTCTCCTCGAAAAATTTGGTGGGCATATATATGGAAACATCAGAACCCAAACTTGAAAAAATAATTTTTATATTATTATTTAATACAATTCAAGGATAATATTCTTCTACACATGCACCAGCAGGCAGCTGCAACCCACTCCAAAAATAGACAAAAGAATCCTATTTCTAAGCCACATCTTACTAAGTTTAGTCATACCCAACTTAGATGTATATGGAAAAAAAAAAAAGGATTTATAAATTGATTCTAACACACTTTTCATAACCAGATTAACCTAACCATTTCAATGCGTAGGAAGTGATTTCCAACAATCTTGAGTCATAAAATCGTCTCTTGGACTTGGAGAGCACAAAAATTCAACATCGGACTCGAACGCATCAAAATCATCTCTCTTTTTGAAGGATAATTGTCTGCAGAGTTCACCAATTCTCTTGAAGGCTGGTTGTCTCAAGAGGTTACCAACATTCTGGAAATTGAGAAGGTCTACTTCGTAGACAAGCGTTATGCCATAAGATTTAAGCAGCTGCTTGTCTTGTGTAGCGATGATAACTATACTCCCCGGACCAAAATTGTTGAAATCTTCTGCAAGAGCATCTAACTGTTCAAGTTTATTGACGTCGTCTGCCACAAGCAGAACCTTTTGGTTCCTTAGACTTGATATACTACTCAAGTTTTGTCCATGAATCCCTTTCAGAAACTCTTTGTGGAGATGAGACATGTGGCGATCTTGAGAAATCCTTTTCACGCTGTCAAGGAAACAATGGCTTTGGAAGTGTTGAGAGATGTTCTCATAGACGAATTTAGCAAGAGCCGATCTGCCATTGCCTCCTCTTGCCCAAATCCCAAACACTCTAACCCTTTCATTAGAATTCAAATCCAATAATTGATAAAGCTCTTCCATGTGTCTGTCAATGCCCTCTAGTTTACGGCCACTGCGTCTTGGTTTGGCAATCAGGAGCCTTTTTGATATTTTGTCAGTAATTTTGTCGATCATCTCCGAATCATCTTCCCTAAAAAGGAAGCATAAAAAAACAAAAAAGAATTTCAATTATAAGAAATATTTAAATCTAGCAATAAAAATTCTACCTTTAATTTATCATCAAATTGGGAACTATAATTTTTTTTTTTTTTTTGTGGTAATCATGTTAAGATTAGATACCATTTTAACATTTTTAACAAAAATTACAAAAATAACGAGAAGACGGAAAGACAAAAAAAACTATGAAAACAACAAAAAAAAAACAAAAAACAAAGGGATGGACCAAAAGAAACAAGATAATCAAATTGGGAACTTACCATTTAGAAGAACAATAGCCGGAGGTATTTGCTAAATTGGTCAATGCTTGCTTCCATGAACGCACTTTCTCACCATCTTCTCTACCTTCGTGTTTATTAAAATGTTCAGCGACTTCTCCGATCTGCCACTTCACATGCGACGGTTCCACGCCGTAGAAGATGGGTATCACCTCGATCAAACCCTTTTTGGCAAAATCCATAATCTTCACAAGTTCTTGGAGGCACCAAGTAGATGCAGTGTAGTTTTTAGAGACCACAACGACGGCGAATTTAGACTCCTCGATGGCGGTATTGAGCTCCGGAGAAATTCTCCGGCCACACTCCAACTCCTTGTCGTCTTTGAAGGTTAGAATGTTGCTTCGAACCAGTTCTTTGTAGAAAAAACTGATCAAGTTGCAGCGAGTGTCGAAGCCTCTGAAACTCAAAAAAACATCGAACTTCCGGAGAGAAGTAGACATTTGATTGATGATGTAAGAGTAAGTAAACAAATTAGTATTCGGGACATTTTATAGACATGGCCCAGTGGAGGAGTTTCAGTCAGACTATACTCCTTCGAGATAAGTTAAGTTCCTCGCATTTTCTTTTTCATAATTTTTTTTTTGTCAGCTTCTGTTTTGTGAAAGTGGTCAGAAACTGAGGGGTTTGTAAAAAGGTGAAAGATCGCGCAGCCAAGTTAGCCAAACTGCACAATATAAGTAAACATTTTATTTTTTTTTTCATTGACCATATAAATTTTCTTTTATTTTCTTTCCACAAACGACAAACTGCTATTCTATTTCTTTATTTTTATTTTTTCTGACAAACGATATTCTATGATTTTAAGTTCTCTCTACCTTATTCATTTTGACCATATAAATTTTCAGCCTTTATTTGTTAAATTTTTGTTTGTTTTTTGTGCAGTAAAACTCTAGCTTTCCGTTGACTTGGCCAAATTATACAAAATATATGTATGTTATTTAAATAAATGGCTGCGTATCAATTTGACTTGACAAATTCTTTCAGTCTTTCCTATGTAGGCACAACAGTTCATTTGAAAACGTACTCTATTTTTGTTGGTGGTATTTTTCTCACATGCAATTTTGCTAATTTATTTGAAATTGCTAGTTATTCTTTACTATTTTCTCAAAAACAATGATATTTCAAACTTCTATAAGATAATATTCATCTTTTGTATGTCCTTTCTATTTTTGGACTTTTTGAGTTTGGGAAGTGTTGTAACAAAAACGAGTGACGAATTAAATTGAAAGGGGAACCATTTTTACAAAAGGAAAACAATTTACGGTAATGAAAGTACCAGGAAACATTCTATGATTTGTGATAAAGGGGAACCATTGTCTGAGAATATTCAATTAAGGGTAAAACTAGAGGAAGACTTTATAAGTCCAGCCACCCACTATGAGTCTTGAGTCTTGAGCTGCCAAGCTAAGAAGAAGTTGAGTTTGGTTTTCTCTGTTGTATACATTGCTTAATCATTTCATGGAAACTTAAAAACTATTAATATATATTACATGTATAACTTGAGAAATCATGTAAGAAAATAATTTTTTTTTTAAAATGTAACTATTTTCAATAACATATGATCGAAGATTTTTCTTTTCACTGATCTTGTTATACTACTGCTTTTTTTCGGTACCTGCACAAACTCGTTTCCAAGGAAGACTAAAACACAAACTAAGAATTAGAATAATTATCATATAAGAAAAAAACAGAAAGATAGAGAATTATTCATTAACTTTATTAATATATAAAGAAGTTATAAGCAAAGACCAGTAATCTCATTTAAGCCGGGTGATCCTGTAAAACATTGGCTTTCTCAGTTCAGTGTTTAGGGACTAAATTGAATTGTTCTCCCTTGAAACCTTGCAAGTTTTTCACCATTTTTAATTGTTAAGTAGTCATAATACTTGTCTTTTCTTCTCTATCCAAAAACAAATGTATGGTTTCAGAAAATGTGGTAGAGAATGGTTTATAATTGAATCGTTAGTTGGAGATTGTAGGAGAGAGTAGAGAAGAGGAAGCGGAGACATGGTGAAACCTCAAACTCTTTCTTTTATTTAGTACAAACTTTATTCTGTTTTATCAGTTTTATTCAACTTTTCTACCAAGTAATTAAAATTTACACACTTTCTTAATCATAAATTTCATACAAGTGGATGAGGGAGTGAGAAAAAGCTAGAAATTTGTCAATGCCTCAAAGTTCTCAAGGCTTTGACAAGTATTGGGATATCATCATGTAAAAGTTAAGAAAAAGTTGTTTTCTTCCCTGTTTTAGACATGTAGATTCCAACTTCGAAAAGTTGGCAACTTTATATGATTAAGAAGATAAAATTACATCAGAGGACCAACAAACAAGCGACAGATGAGAGCTTTCACGTTTTAAGGATCTTCCTGTCAAAATGCTTCCCTTCCTCTGTATTTTCATGTTAGTCATTTTAGCTTCGATCTTTGAACTATTCTGTTTTTTTATTTTTCCTTGGAAAATGCAAAATCAAGAAATGAAATCTAAGAAATTTAGATATTACAATTCAAGGATAATATTCTTCTACACACAACACAATCCTATTTGCCTTTGATTAAGTTTAGTCATACTTTGATTCTAAACCTTTTCATAACCAGATCCCCCACATAGACAACCTAAAAATTTCTTTGCCTTAAACAAAACCGACTCGAACACAGCAGAAATGTCTCTCTCGTTGAAGGCTAATTGTCTGAAGAGTTTACGAACACTTTTGAATCTCAGATGCTCTACTTCGTAGACAAGGTTAATCTTAGCAGATTTAAGCAGCTGCTTGTCTTGTGTAGTGATAATAACTATACTCCCCGGACCAAAATTGTTAAAATCATCAGCAAGAGCATCTAACTGTTTAAGCTTATTGACGTCGTCTGCCACAAGCAGAACCTTTCTGTATTCTCCTTGAATCTTTCTCAGAAACTCTTGCCTGAGATGCAACATGTGTCGATCCTGAGAAACCCTTTTCATATTTTCAAGAAAATAATGGCTTTCGAAGTGTTGACATATGTCTTCATAAACGAATATAGCAAGAGCTGATCTGCAATTGCTTCCTCGTGCCCAAATCCCAATCACTCTCACACTTTTTTTAGAATTCAAATCCAATAATCTGCGAATAGCTTCCATGTGTCTATCAATCTCCACTAGTTTACTCCCACTTCGTTTTGGTTTAGCAATCATCAGCTTTTTTGATATTCTCTCTGTAATTTCGTCGACCATCTTCGAGTCATCTTCCCTAAATAAACAAAACACAATAATTCAATCAAATGTTCAATTCTAACAATCAAAGATTTGACCTTTATCATAAAGTTTGGAACTTTTACCAATCACAAGAACAATTGCCGGAGATACTTGCTAAATTGGTCAATGCTTGCTTCCATGAAAGCACTTTCTCAGGATCTTCTTCTCTACCTTGATGTTTCTCAAAATGTTCAGCGACTTCTCCGATCTGCCACCTCACATGCGACGGATTCACGCCGTAGAAGATGGGCATCACCTTGATCGAACCCTCTTTCTCTAAATCCATAATCTTCACAAGCTCTTCGAGGCACCAACGAGACGCAGTGTAATTAACAGAGACCACAACGACGGCGAATCTCGACTCCTCGATGGCGCGTATTAGCTCCGGCGAAATTCTATCGCCACTCTCCAACTCCTCGTCGTCTTTGAAAGTTCGAATGCTACTTCGATCCAGTTCTTTGTAGAAAAAACTGATGAAGTTGCGGCGAGTGTCGAGGCCTCTGAAGCTCAGAAAAACATCGTACTTCCGGTGAGAAGTAGACATTTGATTCATTCTCTCTGTATGAGTAAGGAGTTAGTGAGCAAACTTCACTTGGAGATTTATAGGCACAAAGTCAACTTCTTCGCACTTTCGTCTATTTTTGTCAGTTTCTATTCTGTCAAGCACTCAGAAAGAGAGATCGGGCAGTCAAATTTAGGCAAATGGTACATGTGTATCTGTGACGCATGTGACTTCTGACAAGCCTATATCTCTTTAATATTTTATTGTTTAAAATTCTCTACTTTACTCATTAAGTAGGACTTGCTTTGATACAAGTCTGCTCCTTCTTCTTCTTTTTTTTTTTTTTTTGTAAGAAGTTAAGTTCGCCGCATTTTCTTTTTATGTACCCAGAAACAGAGGGGTTTGTAACAAGGTGATTAAGTGAGACATACGGCCAAATAAATTTTCTAACTTACTCCCTTTGACCAAATATATTTGACTTGCCCAAATTATACAAAATATATGTAAGTTATTTAAGTAAATGAGTAAACAAAAAAACTGTTCATATATTTGAGTTGACAAGTTTTTTTCTCTTTCCTAAGTAAATCAGTTCATTTAGATACGCATTCTATATTTGGTGGTATTTTTCTCATATGCAATTTTGCTAGTGATTATCTCGAATTTTCTCAAGGATATTGAATGATATTTTTGTCATATCCTTTCAAAATGTCTCTATGTTTTCCAAGAAGCTGATGAGAAATTATTTTAGGGTTTTTTTGAAAAATACCCTACATATGTTTTTCAATTTGAAAAATATCTTTTCATTTTTGTATTTTTAAAAATTAATGTTGTTTGACTAAATCACCCTTAAACATTGATTAATAATTTTGAGAATAAATCAGTATTTTTAAAATAAAATCAATTATCTTTTTATAAATATAATAAATATCTTTTATTTTTATGAAGAAAGATTTTTGAAACTGATTTTATTAGAAATTTTTTTGAAAAATCAGAAAATTGCGTAATTATTTAGAAGATTCATTTTTATTTATAGATAAACTTTTAAAATTTATAATATTAATCGTAAATATTTAAATTTTCAGAAATATTTTAGAGATTTTCTTATAGATATTTTTTCAAATAAAATCTATCTCAAGATTTTTTGAGCATATTTTATCTACAAAACAAAATAATTTATTTTATTTTTTAAAAAATTGATTTATTTTATAAATTATTAATTAGTGTTTTAAAGATATTTTAGTCAAACAATATTAGTTTTTAAATAAAATAAAATGAGAAGGTATTTTTCAAATTGAAAAACATAAATAGGGCATTTTCCCAAATTTTTTCATTATTTTAATTATATATCAAATGGAGCATACTAATGGCCTGGGCAAAATATCCGAACCCGAGTGCCCGATCCGAATCCGATCCGAAAAAATCAACTCGAATCCGAACCTGAAATATTAAAATATCCGAACGGGTACTAAACTTCAAAACCCGAAAACCTGAACCCGAATCCGATCCGAACCGAAACCCGAACATGTACCGAATATACCCAAAATATACGTACATACTAATAATATATTAGTAATAATTATACTTGTAATAACCCTAGTTGTTTTTTTGGTAGATTTGGGTAATAGTACTTGTATTTTTTAAGAATTTTGGATATTTTCAAATAATTTAGTAGAGGTACATTCAATTTTTTTTTGTTTTTTGGATATTTGGGTAAACCCGAACCGAACCCGAACCCGACCTATTCCGAACCGAACCCGACCTGAAATTTTCTATTACCCGAACGGGTAATGAATTTGTAAACCCGAAAAATCCGACCCGAATCCGATCCATTGTGACGTAAAATTAAATACCACACGTCTGTAACCAGTAACTAGTAACTAAAGACCAATCATTAATGAATAGACGCATAAAATATAAAATAGAACTATATATTCTGTTTGATAAATTTAGTTTGCAAATCTTGTTTGAAATAAACCTGATCGAATTTGGAATGACTTAACATTTTGTTTGTAGCTTTGGTTTGGATTAAACACATACAGTAGCTGCCAAATTATAAACCCATAAATGTATTTCCTAAAGTATTTATCAAAAAGAAAATGTATTTCCTAAAGTTCGTGAGTAGTAGACATTTGATAAACAGATAAAATTCGGGAAAGAGTTTCTAAGAAAGAAAATTCTCAAGTGTCAAGTAAGAGAAAGCGAAAGATGAGAGCTTTCACGCTTTTAAGATCTTCCTGTCCAAATGCTTCCATTCCTCTGTATTTTCATGTTTTAGTCATTTTAGCTTCCATCTCTGAACTATTATTCTGCATTTTTTTTCCTTGGGAGAATGCAAAATCAAGTAATGACTCTACAAATTTATTGAGCATAAGGAAACATCAGAACCCAAACTTGAAAATTCTTTTGTATGTTATATAATACATTTATACAATTCAAGGATAGTATTCTTACACCCATCAACTCCAAAAATAGAAAACAATCCTATTTCTAAGCCACGTGTTATTTAATGTACATGGGAAAAGGATTTCTAATTTGATTCTAAACCTTTTCATAACCAGATTTACCACATAGACAGCCAAACCATTTCTTTGCCTTAAACAAAGCCAACTCGAACACAGCAGAAATGTCTTTCTCTTTGAAGGCTAATTGTCTCAAGAGTTCACGAATCTTGAACCTCAGATGCTCTACTTCGTAAACAACCGTTACGCCATAAGATTTAAGAAGCTGCTTGTCTTGTGTAGTGATGATAACTATACTCCCCGGACCAAAATTGTTGAAATCCTCAGCAAGAGCATCTAACTGTTCAAGTTTATTGACATCGTCTGCCACAAGCAGAACCTTTTGGTTCTTGACACTTGATTTACTCAAGCTTTGTCCTTGAATCCCTATCATAAACTCTTCGTGGAGATGCGACATGTGGCGATCTTGAGAAATCCTTTTCACGCTTTGAAGGAAACAATGGCTATCGAAGTGTTGAGAGATGTCCTGATAAAGGAATTTAGCAAGAGCCGATCTGCAACTGTTTCCACGTGCCCAAATCCCAATCATTTTTACATCACTTTTATTAGAATTCAAATCCAATAATTTATAAAGAGCTTTCATGTGTCTATCAATCTCCACTAGCTTACTCCCACTGCGTCTTATGTTAGTAGTCATCAGCTTTACTGATATTCTGTCAGTTATTCCGTTGACCATCTCCGAATCATCTTCCCTAAAAGACGAGAATTTCAATCAAAATATTCAAATCTAACAATAAAATTTTCAACCTTTATCATCAAGTTTGGAACTTTACCAGCTCGAAGAACAATAGCCAGAGATATTTGCCAGATTAGTCAATGCTTGCCTCCATGAAAGCACTTTGTCAAGATCTTCTTCTCTACCTTCGTGCTTCTCAAAGTGTTCACCGACTAATCCAATTTGTCTCCTCACATGCGATGGATCCACGCCGTAGAAGATTGGCATCACGGTGAGCAAATCCTTGTTTCGGAACTCCATAATCTTCACAAGCTCTTCGAGGCACCAAGGAGAAGCGGTGTAATTCACAGAGACCACAACGACGGCGAATCTCGACTGCTCGATGGCGCGAATTAGCTCCGGCGAAATACTCTGGCCATTCTCCAACTCCTTGTCGTCTTTGAAGGTTCGAATGTTACTTCGAGCAAGTTCTTTGTAGAAAAAACTGATGAAGTTGCGGCGAGTGTCGAGTCCTCTGAAACTCAGAAAAACATCGTACTTCTGGTGAGTAGGAGACATTTGACTGATTCTGTATGTGATTAAGTGAACAAACAAAACTCGGAGATTTTATAGCCATGACCCATGAACAAACAACTCTGACTACTTCTTCGACACAAGTTACGTTCTTCGCATTTTCTTTTTTTGTCCGCTTCTGGTTTTAATATATATATATATATATATATATATATATATAAATATATATTTTTTCTTGGACCAAGTAAATGTGCAATTTTGTGTTGACTTGGCCATATTAAATTATATATGTATGTTGTTTTATTTAAGTAAATGACAAGTTCCTTCTCTTTCGTGTGTAACACAGTTTATTTAAGAAAAAAATACTGTCAAAACTGTCATTATGAAAACTCAGTCTTTGGAATTTGTCACACCAAATTTATGGTTGGTTACTTTTTACTCAAAATCTACTGTTTATGATTTTTCAACCTTTTTGACACAATAGGTAAAAACATTAATGGAAATAACATATTACATACATTTGTGTTATAAATAGAGAACTAAAACATATAATCTAAACTTTAAATTACAAATAGAAAACTCAAATGTGAATATTATACTCTAAATTACAAAAAGAAAAACTAAACCCTAAATTTAAATATAGAACCCAAACAAAGTCTCTTAAGTAACTAAACATGATTATTTCACTAGCAAGATACGTGTGTTGTTTGGTACCTGCACAAATTGCCAAGGAAGGCTGAAGCCTGAAACACAAACTAAAAATTAGAGACAACAATCATACATGTAAAAAAAAAAAAAGGTTTTCTAAGGCTTTGGCCAGTATTACATCATGTAAAAGTGAAAAAGCTTTTCTCTTCTCTGTTTAAGACATGTAGATTCGAACTTTGAAAAATTAGCAACTTTATATGATTCCTGTCTCAATTTATTGGACATGTGGAAACATCAAATACCCCAATTGTACAGACAAGTCTTTAGAAAATGGTGTGTATCCTTTATTTCTTATCAGGAAGAACAGTATTACATACAACCAAAAAATGGCAAAAAAAACTTGTGTGATTTATGATTAAGAAGATTACATCACAAGAGCCTAAGTACAAACCAACAATGAGGGATCAACTAAAAAGCACAAAGAGAGAAATAGTACCCATTCTATGTCTTTATGAGACAGAAAATTCTCAAGTGTCAGTGAGAAAAAGCTAAAGATCAGAGCTTTCACGCTTTTGGGATCCTCCTTTTCAAAAGCTTCTCTTTCTCGATCTGTTTTTGCAAAAAGAAATGAAAGTCAGGAAATTTAGATCTCCTCTACAAATTTATTGGCCAAATGGAAACATCAAAACACCAAACTTGAAAAAGAATTTGTATCATTTCATCCAATCAATGAATAAATATTCTTCTATACACCAGCAACCCATTCCAAAAATAGATAAAACAATCCTATTTCTAAACCACAACTTAACAAGTTTAGTTATACCTAAACTAAGGGATCGGCTTTATAAAAGTGATTCTAACACTTTTCCCTAACCAGATCTACCAAATACACAACCTAACCATTCCATGGCAAGATTCCTTGCCCTATACATACACAATTCGATTTCAGCAGAAATGTCTCTCTCTTTGAAGGCTGATTGTCTGAAGAGTTCTTCAAATCTCAGAAGCTCTACTTCGTAGACACGCTTTATATTCGCAGAATTAAGCAGCTGCTTGTCTTGTGTAGTGATGATAACTATACTCCCTGGACCAAAACTGTTGAAATCCTCAGCAAGAGCATCAAACTGTTCAAGTTTATTAACACCGTCCACCACAAGCAAAACCTTTTGGTTCTTGAGCCTTGATTTACTCAAGCTTTCTCCCTGAATCCTAATCAGAAAATCTTCATGGAGATGCGACATGTTGCGGTCCTGACAAATCCTTTTCACACTTTTCAGGAAACAGTGGCTTTCGAAGTGTTTAGAGATGTCCTGATAAAGGAATTTAGCAAGAGCCGATCTTCCATTGCCTCCTCTTGCCCAAATCCCAAACACTCTCACACTTTTCTTAGATTTCAACTTTAATAATCGGCGAAGTGCTTTCATGTGTCTATCAATCCCCACTAGTTTACTGCCACTGCGTTTTGGTTTAGCAATCATCAGCTCTTTTGATATTCTCTCAGTAATTTCGTCGACCAACTTCGAGTCATCTTCCCTAAAAAGAGATCACGCAACTATTTTCTCAAATCCAACAATAAAAATTCGAACTTTATCATCAAGTTACGAAATTTTTTACCATTTGAGTGAACAATCACCGGAGATATTAGCCAAATTGGTCAATGCTTGCCTCCATGAAAGCACTTTCTCAAGATCTTCTTCTCTACCTTCGTGCTTCTTAAACTGTTCAGCGACTTCTCCGATCTGTCTCCTTAGATGCGACGGATCCACGCCGTAGAAGATGGGCATCACCTTGATCAAACCCTTGATTTCTAAATCCATGATCTTGACGAGTTCTTCGAGGCACCAAGGAGACGCAGCGTAATTCACAGAGACCACAACGACGGCGAATTTGGACTCCTCGATGGCGCGTATGAGCTCCGGCGAAATTCTCCGGCCACTCTCCAACTCCTCGTCGTCTTTGAAAGTTCGAATATTTCTTCGACCCAGTTCTCTGTAAAGAAAGCTGATGAAGTTGCGGCGAGTGTCGAGTCCTCTGAAACTCAGAAAAACATCGAACTTCCGGTGAGTAGTAGACATTAGATTTATTAATCTGTATTTGGGCCGCTAGGTAATATATATAGTGCGGTTTTAAAGTGCATTTTTTTATCTAATACACATAAACACATATAAATCAAAATCCGCAATATTTTTTTTTAAAACCGCAAATTTTCAAAAAAAAATCTTGATTGGTGTTTATAGTGCGGTTTTAAAAAAACCGCTTTAAATTCCGCTTTTTAATTGTCACCATTCAGACCCTCAGACTCTATAGTATTTATACACAGTAGAGGGAGACTAGGCTCAAAATTAAAGCCAATTTCCTATAAAAAAAAAAAAAATTAAGAAGATAAAAATTAAATTTCTCAGCATTTTCTGGTACGTGTACGGTGTGTAATAGAGGTTATAGGAAAAAAACGTGTACGGTGTACGGTAATAGAGGTTATAGGAAAAAAAAAAAAAAAAAAAGATAAGCAGCGAAATTAACAAAATATTACTATAATACCATCAATCTAGCTATATGCATAATAGTAATATTTTGTTATTTTTTTTTTCCTGCAACCTCTATTATAGATTGATGGTATCATTTTTAATATTGCTAATTGTTACCCATTTTATAATCCTTTACCAGTCACATTTATTATTATTAATCCTCTCAATTTTCCATGTATGAGCACTTCTTATCAAACAATAAAAATTGACAATTCTTTTAATCTTTTTTAAAAAAAAAACGTTTAAAGATCTTCAAATTATCCTAAAGTTTTCGACAAAAAATTAGAGAATCCTCTCTCTCTATTTTGGTCACTGTATAAAAATTTTAGTTTTCCCCAGACACAAATTCCTGTTAATTATGTTGACGGACAACAACATCACAACACTTAATTTTACCAAGAATAAGACTATAAGAGCCATTTTGCAAGAAAAATGTCGAACAATAGACTTACTGTATGGCAGTTGTATGGATTTACCGCTTTAATAGTTACATGTTTTACAAGCAATTCCAAAATCCAAAACATTATAAAAAGGTATTCTCAACTCTTTTTAGTAAAAAAAAAACTCCTATCCGTTTGTATTACCAATCAAACAATTTAACCTCACCGCGTCATTGCAAATAGTTCTCACATGATGCTATAAACAAATGAGCTGGTCATTTTCGCGGAAATAATTGATCGTGTGATTTCCTCGGTTTCATAAAAAGTGTCCATACAAATTAAGAAAATATTATATTATACAAATTTGTCTTTATTTAATATGTCATTAATTAATTAATATTATTAAACTTCAAAAAGTTTTAGTTTTGGATAGAAGATAAATTAAAAAATTTGTTTAAAAAGTCTCATTGAAAATATAATATAACATTTTTTTTTTAATTCAACTCTAAAACAATACGGTTTAAGAAACGGAGATAATATCATTTAAATAAATAATTGTTTATCAATTTAATTTGACACGCTCTGTCTCTGTCATTCATTGGGTCTCAAAATGTTATATTTTTCTCTTGCAATTTTAAAATCCTGTTAAATTGTTACAAATTCCCCCAAAACATTAATGATATATCGTCAGGCCTTTCTAATAAATACCACCCACTTAAACATCTTTGCCAAAAGAGGGGGGAAAAAATTAGTGTGGTCTCGAAACATCTTTTTTTTTTTTTTTTTTTTTTTTTTTGTCTAATTCCATTTCTTTTCCAAGAAAATGACGAGAAATTTAATCAACGAAAGCTTATTAAATGGAACTTGTGATGTATAACCACACCTCGGGTTGAGGTTATCTACAGACTGCATAAACGAGTAGACGCAGAAACTAAACTTGTACTACGTATTCGGTTTGGTATGGAAATCCGGTTGAAAGAAACGTGATCAAATTAACAATTTGTTTGTATACCGCTGCCAAATTTTAAACCGAAATTTTGGTTCCAATTTGGTCGGTTGATTCAATTTACTCGGATTTATTTTTTGGATCAACCCAAGATTCATATATATTGTATACATATACATATATTTTTGTTGCCACCAAGATTCATTCATATTCATGTGATATCTTGTTTATTCAGCTTTATTAAGTTTTATACCAGAAAAAGAATACCCCCAAAAAGCATAAATCTGAGTGTTAAGATCCTCATGTAAAAGTGAAAAAGCTTTTCTTCTCTGCTTTAGACCTGTATATTCCAACTTTGCAAAGTTCGCAAACTTTTTTTTTTTTTTTTGGTAACACAAAGTTAGCAATTTTGTGTCTCCTTCATTAATCTTGTTGGACATGTCGAAACATCAAAACCCCCAATTGTACAGACAAATCTTTAAAAAATGATGTATTCTTTATTTACTATCAGGAAGAACAGCATTACATACAACTGGCACATCCAGTCCAAAAAATGGCTTAACATTCTTAAAACTAATGAACAAACAAACACATCAAGTTAACTAACATTCATGAATCTAAACATTATAAATTAGAAAAACAACATTTTATATGATCTAAATCTAGACTTTGTGTCTAAAAGAATTAACTTTTTAAATCAAGTGAATCTAAAGACTAGATACTATAGCATTGATTCTTTCTCTAAGTTGACCTCTATCACACAACAAAGCGACTATATATTTCAGGGTCCAATAAACATGACATGAAAGATTCATGGCTTGATACGAAGAACGATCGAAACCAACAGGATCCTCACTCTGTTTGAATGCTAATGATCTAAAGAGCTGACGAACTTCGTAGCATCTAAAGAGCTCAACTTCGTAGACATGTCTGACTACAGAGGAAACAAGCAACTGTCTGTCTTGTGTGGTGATGATGATTCTGCTCCCTGGACCAAACCAGTTAAACTCCTCAGCAAGCGCATCTAACTGTTCGAGCTTGTCTACATCGTTAGCCACAATCAGAACCTTCTTGTTCCTGAGCCTTGCCTTGATGGCGTTAAGGCACCTAGACCTCTTTGTTGACAAGCCTTCTCCTTGCATCTTCGAAAGAAGCTCTTCTTGTAAATGAGATTGACGGCAGTGTAGTGAACTCTTTTTCACGTTTTCGAGAAAACAATGAGCTTCAAAGTGATGTGAGATGTTTTGGTAAACGTGGCTAGCGAGTGCATATCTACCAACGCTTCCTCTTCCCCAAATCCCAATTACTCGAACATCTTCATTTGAATTCAAATCAAGTCGTGGATACAACTCTTCCATGTGTTCATCGATCCCAATTAGGTTATTACCATTACTTGGTGCTGCTGAAAACACCATTTTTGATATCTTCTCTGTAATTTCGTCAACCAGCTTCGAGTCATCTTCCCTAAAAAATAAAGATCAAAACTTGAGAAACGATTCAACAAATCTCAATCTAAAATTCTCGACTCAATTATATCAATCAATCGTAGAAACAATTATGATGGAGAATTTACCAACTCTTAGAACACTCGCCGGAGAGACTAGCTAATTTAGTCAACGCTGCTCTCCAAGATTTGACTCTCTCTTTGGTTTGTCTCTTCTCGTGCTTCTTGAACTGTTTCGAGACTACACCGCTCTGTCTCCTCACGTCTGAAGGATCAATCTCATAGAAAATGGGAATCACAGTGAGCAAACCCTGATTCTCAAGTTTCAAAATTTCTCGGAGCTCTTCAAGGCACCAGAACGAAGCAGGGTACTTTTCAGAGACCACCACGACGGCGATTTTCGAACCTTTGATTGCTTGGAGAAGCCCCGGTGAAATCAGACGGCCTCTCTCCAGTTCTTTGTCGTCTTTGAAAGTTCGAATCCCTTTTGATTCTAAGTCCTTGTAGAGAAAACTGATGAAGTTCTTGCGAGTATCTGCGCCTCTGAAGCTTAGAAAAACGTCGAATCTTGAAGGAGTGAAAGATGAAGAAGATGTTGTTGAAGACAGTGACCTGGAACTGGATTCGAAAAGTCGTAAAGATTTAACTTTTGTCTTAAAGCACGATAATTTATTTAAGATCGTGTTCATAATTTTTTTTTTTTTTTTTTTTTTTGGGATTTTTGAGTTTGGAAACTAGGAGCATGTGGCAAGTGTACAGGTGTTGTGTACTAAAAATGAGTAGCGACTTAACTTTATTTATAGAGGGCAAGGAAGGAAAAAACGTTACGGGAATGAAATTACCAATAAATTTCCTGAAAATATTTGTATTAATATTCAATTACGGTAAAAAAAAAACTATAAAGAATATCTCCATTTTATTCGCTAGATTCGTGGTTTTTTTTTAAATATAATAATAATTTAATCCAGCCGTCCACTCGGAGTTTTGAGCTACTTAGCTAACAAGAAGCTGAGTTTAGTTTTCTGTGGTGTATGTAAATCACTGCTTTACTAATTTCATGGAAACTTAAAAACAATATATATATATATATATAAGGCTCGGTCCTTGTACCGTACATCCTTCTAGATCACGTGAAATTTACGGTTAGAAACCGAGTTGAGTTATTTCTAAATCAGCAAAGAATTGTTCTATTATTAGAGACATGTATACGTGTAGATAGTTACATACCAATATAATAACCATCCTAAAGTTGAATTTTTGTATTTTCCGATAAGATTTTGGATTTGTTTGTTGTCCCTATGTAGAGATGTCACAATTCGCAATCATATTATTCCAAAGTAATAATTTAGTTTTGTGTAAAACATGTAACGTCACAGATATTGGAGTTTTAAATACTTTTGTTGTACCTTAGAATTTAATAAATTTATTCCTCGTTGAAACTTGAAAGATTCTAACATATTTAATACGCTATGCAGACAATGTATTCATATCAGATCTTTATTTACGTACCGTATGCTACTATACCTTGCCGAGTCATATGTTCGTCAACACTAGTGCAAAATATTTGTATTTTATGTACTGTATTTTATATAAAAGCGCCACGACCACTTTCTTATTGCTTTTCTATATAAAAGAAGTCAAACAGAGAGTTTTCTTTGATAATTGTTATGCTATATTGTTTTCTTAATTAAGAACTAAAGTCAGAGCAATTACAAATTTGTCAGAAGAAAGAGTCATAGGCTGAACATTAATCTGATTTGTAGTTAGTCGACCAAGTTGTAAACTATCTTTGTGAATTTTCTTATTTAATTTCGTAGATGGAAAACTGGAAAGAGTTATTGTAAAATTCAGAGTATAGTCGAATTTTATCAACTACTGCAATCTGGGTAAAATATTTGTATACTATTTTGTTTGAAAAAAATGTACTACAGTTTTTTTTTAAAGCGTCATGACTACTTTCTTGTTGCTTTGCTCTATAAAAGAAGTCAAACAGAGTTTTCTTTGAAAAATGTATACTGTATTGTTTTCCTAATAAAGAACCAAAGTCAGAGCAATTACAATTTTGTAAAGAAGAAAGAGTCATAGGCTAAACATTAGTCTAAGCAATAAAAGTTGCGTTTGCAAAAAAAAAAAAAAAAAAAAAAAAAAAAAAGTGTTGTAAACGATCTTTGTCTTTGTGAATTTTTCTTATTTTAATTTTGGGGAACTGGAAAGAGTTACTTCAAAATTCAAAGTATTGTATACTCGAGTTTTAGTCCGTAACTCCTTATGGGCCCGTGTGGGCTTCTTAACTCTTAAGTTTAGTAATATGTAATACATTCATTATGCTGAGCCAATTAATGAGTTAGTCTGGCCCAACACTTTTCCTAGGAATGCATAATTTAGAAAACGAAACAAGGGTACAAAAATGAATGAGTTCAAATGAGCCATTCTTAACTTTGAGTTTTTATTATCTGGCATTACAGATTTTTACTTTTAGTGGTTTATGTCTGTAAAGTTCTACAAATGTTTGTAGCCAACTGTTTGAATATTTAAAGACTAAAGGAAAAAGAGATCCCAACATTGAGAAGAATAAACAAGTTTTTGAATTTGTTAAGCGGACAATGGATAAGGTGAAAAACAAAAAATGTTGTTTTAATTCGCTTTACTTTACAACAGTTTTTTTTTTTTTTGTTCCGACACTTTACAACAGTATATGTTATCCTCTAAACAATGATTTTAATAATATAATCAATACTAGTTACTCGAAGACTCATCACAACGTGACGATCACAACGTTTCAATTATAAAAATTAAGGAACTAACCTTTGACATTTTATGATTAGGAAGACAATTATCACAAGTACTCCACATTCAACAACCCTCGAATAATCGAATTTATATTTCTAATTCGTTTGTTGACTTCGAGACACTACAATATTTTGCCATTCATAATAGGTTTTAAATCATTAATCACTAATAGTCCTACATTATTATGCAACGTTAACTAACAAAATCAATTAGTATTAGTATTAGTTGGAATTAAGCTACCGAGCAGACAAACTTAGAAATGCTAAGTTCTTGTTTTCTTCAGCTATAAATCTGAGTGTTAATGCACTCAAATTTAGTAATAAAGCATTAATGACATAGTGCATCTAAACTCAATTAAATGAAAAGGCTATTTTTCACATAAATAAACATATATGACTAGCATATGATCTAGCAACAATTAACATTTTTAATTTTCAACCAACATGGTACTATAATGTTGTCGGTTCAAATTATTTTTTTTCCCAGTAACTTTAAATGTATGTAATAATTCATCTTATGACATTTGATAACTGAATAATTATTAGATGTGGACCATTTATAACATGTTTCATCCTTTTGACCATAGTAAGAAAAGACCAATTAATATACATAAATTTCCAAAATTTTCAAGATATATATGTCTTTATAGTTTATACATGATTAAAATTTGAATATCTCTACTTCGAAAAAAATCGTAAAAAAAAAAACAATTTCCTAATTTTCCTATTGGATAGAATATAAATAAATATATTTTTGGTTGGAAAAAAATTGCGCGTCACTGTTCTTCGTCTTCTATCTATCTAAGCGGAAACTCAAATTGTTACAGTTCACAAGTAATTCTCTTCTTCAAGCTTTTTCTCTCTCTACCAATTAAAGCATCTCTCTTTCTTCTTCTCTCCACGACAACTCCGTCAGACCCGCTCTCTGTTTCCAATTTTAACCTCCTCCTTCTTCTTCTTCGCTTTCTCGCTAGGGTTTTGATTCTTTCAACACAGACCCAAAATCATCTTCTTCTTCTTCAATCTCTACGATGACCTCGAAGAACAATGGTTTACCAGCGGCGCTTGTATCGAATCTCCAAGATGTGCTTTCAAAAAGAAGAGGAGGAGGCAACGATGAAGGAGTTGTGAGCGATGGATCGGCTGAGGAAGCTCCGTCTACATCTGATTCCGTTGTTAAGGCGGTTGAGGAAGAGGAGGAGATCGATGATTCTAGACCTATTGTTTTAGTCACGAATGGAGATGGGATTGATTCGCCTGGACTTGTCTCTCTCGTTGAGGCTTTGGTTCTCGAAGGGCTCTACAATGTTCATGTTTGTGCTCCTCAAACGTGCGATTACTAATCTTAACTGTTATAGATTGTTAATTTGGTTTTGATTTTTTTGTGTTAGTTTTTTTTGTTAAATTTCTGAACTTGTGGAATCTACAGGGATAAATCAGCTTCTGCTCATTCTACGACGCCTGGAGAGACCATTGCTGTTAGTTCTGTTAATATCAAAGGTGCTACAGCCTTTGAAGTTTCAGGTATACGGATTTGATTGAATGATTATTAATGCAGTTTAGATTGAAACTTTTTTGATATATTTAATGTGAAAGTTGGAGTCTTTGTTGAAACAAGATCCTTTGATTCTCATGTTTTTGGAAAAAAAGTGTCTTCATAATACTGTGGTGTGAGTACCGTTTTTGTTCATAGGCTTTCAGATTATTCTTTTTTGTTTCAGGGACTCCTGTGGACTGCATCTCATTGGGATTATCCGGGGCACTATTTGCTTGGTCAAAACCAATACTGGTTAGCATTTTAATCATCTCATCATTTGATTATATGATAGTTTGGTATTTTGCTATTTCTTTATCTTTTGTCTATGCTTGTTTTCTTCAGGTTATTAGTGGAATCAATCAGGGATCAAGCTGTGGGCATCAAATGTAAGTGCTTTTGTCCTATATATATATAACTTGTTATTCCTTGTCTGTGCCTCGTCTGCTCTGTGTTTGCTGATTTGAGAATCCTCCAGGTTCTATTCAGGAGCTGTTGCTGGAGCCAGGGAGGCTTTAATTTCTGGAGTACCTTCTTTGTCAATATCGTTGAACTGGTGAGTATATTGTAGGAATGCGTGTTGCTACATATTTGGAACTGCTGGCCATAATTTTTCTTATCGATTATAGGAAGAAAGATGAAAGCAAAGAAAGTGACTTTAAGGAAGCTGTTGGTGTCTGTTTACCTTTGATAAACGCAACTATCAGAGACATTGAGAAAGGACTTTTCCCTAAAGACTGCTCTCTCAACATAGAAATTCCAACATCACCCTCATCAAACAAGGTTTGTATTTTTAACAAACTCGTCTTAGAAACTGTTTTTTTTTTTTTTTTTGAGTTATGTATGCTAAGAACAGGATATATTGCTTGCAATGGTTACCATATTCTTTGATGTTTTAAAATTAGATCCTCTTTCCTGGCCAATGATTTAGGGAAGTTTATGTTTCGTGTACATATGAATAGGGTTTCAAGGTAACAAAACAAAGTATGTGGAGGCAGAGTCCTAGTTGGCAAGCTGTTTCAGCTCACCGTCACCCTGGTGCTGGGAATTTCATGTCCAACCAACAAAGTCTAGGAGCTCAGCTTGCCCAGCTTGGCAGAGATGCTTCAGCCGCTGTGAGTTTATTTCTTATTCAGGAGTTTCACACCTCGAATTTGCTGTTTTTTTGTTAGTTGCTGGTTCAGAAGGTCCAAGATTAGTAAATTTGACTCTGATATTAAGCTATCTGGCAATCTCAGGGGGCAGCTCGTCGTTTTACCACTCAGAAGAAGAGTATTGTGGAGATTGAATCAGTTGGTGTTGCTGGTAAAACTGATAGTAGTCGTGTTAAGAAATACTTCCGCTTAGAGGTAAAACTTTGAACCCGTTCATTTCACAAACCCTTTGGATTGATATTCAGTGTGTACCATTGTGTTTAAGGTTCCGACATATATTTGATTGCAGTTTCTTACTAAAGAACAAGAACACACAGATGAAGATTTGGATATCAAGGCTCTAGAAGATGGTTTTGTAAGTTGGCATGATCATACTCTTTTCTCTATCTCATTTATCTATTCTCCTTTTCTGCATCATTTTCTTTTCTTAATCCCTTCAGCTCATCACAAAACAGAATGTGTCTGGATTCTAAACTACTTCTCCTCTGTAAACCTTTTTGGTGATGACAGGTTTCTGTGACTCCATCGTCTCTACTTCAAAACATTGACTCGGAAACTCAAACCGCAGTATCAGAATGGATCTCCAAAGCCCTTAACTGTGATCGATGAAAAAAGTTATACTCAGTAAATTATGTTGCATGATTTGGCCAAAACTCTGCCAACAAATCTGGTAACTGGATTCAGCATTTGTTTGTTCTTGTGGTCTTTGTTGTCATTTAACCCTTTTGTTTATTTTATTTATTTGATTCCCCAACAAGTCTCGTGGGTTGTTTGTTTGTTGGCTTGTTTGTTTGTCAGTAGCTGTTTGAGAACGCTTACCTCTGTAATTGGAAAAAGGGTTGATCTGCTTCTTCTCTATTGCAACTTCATACAATTTGTATCTTCTTTTTTTTGTGTATACCTTTTGATTGAGAACAAGTCTTTTGCCTAAATGCTATGACCGATACAATTGCTTCAACAGATACATGAACTACCTTTGAATTTTGCCAGGATATCTCTTGGACCAAGGTACTTTTAACGTGGCTATCGGTTAAAGCTGATATGAGGTGTTATTGGTTAGATAAGTTCTACACAAATGTTTGTAGCCAACTGTGTAAAGATCTAAATAGGAAAGGAAAAAAGAGAGCCAAAAGATTGAGAAGAGTAAACAAGTTTTTGAAAAATGGATAAGGTGAAAAAAGAATATTTAACTGCTTTCCTTTCTTCCAAGTTCTTAAAAAGCATAGAGCTATAAACAGTGACATCTTACAAACAGAGAGTATAAATGAAACTATAGACAGTAGAGAGAAGCTGATCCTGGCTTGTGGAGGGATGGAAAAGTCTGAATGAAACTATTTCTGGTCTTGTGGTACGACTTGTGAGCTAAGCTCTGATAGTTGAGCAATGGCTTTATCTTGTTCTGCCTCGAGCCTCTGTAGTTCACATTCCCAATCTTCTTTGGTTCTGCCACATAGAAAAGAACCAAGTAATTTAAGGCCCAAAGGAAGACATCCAGTTAGCTTGACTGCACGGACTGAGAGCTGTTCGAAAGTTGCAGGTGGATACTGCTTCTGGAATGCGCATTCGCTGAAGAGCTCAAGAGCTTCATCGTATTTCAAAGAATCCACTTCGTAGACATGTTCAACTCCACATGCTAAGAGCAAACTCTTGTCTTGTGTCGTTACAACAATAACTCTACTACCTGGACCAAGCCTTTTCACATCCTTCATGATCTCCTCTAATTGTGTGATAGTGTCTACGTTATCAACTATGACCAGAACTCTCTGATGCCAAAACCTTGTCCTTTTATTATCATCAGGGCCCAAGTCGGAACATAGTGCCTGTGTTGCTTTTCGTTTAAGACTTCTTGAAAAAGGAAGCTCTTTCGAGGCAGGAAGGTCGCAGCCTTGATCATGGAAGCTCCTCGAGTTCTGGCAAATATAGTTTGCTGTAATTGGTTTGCTAATTCCATGAGTTGCTGAACATTGATTAAGAATGTCCCCCGCGGAATCAAAAAAACAATGATCTTGAAAAGTTAAGGATAATTTCTGGTAAAGATGCCTCGCAATTGTTGTTTTGCCAATTCCGTCGACACCTGAAATGCCAACCACACGTACTTCGCTAGTAGATTCTAACTTTAAGGCTTCAGATATCAACTCTATTTGACCATCCATGTTGTTGGGGCTATAGGATTTCCCAGATAGGGTAGCTATGAGCTTGTCGGAATCAGAGACTAGTCCACTCCAATAACTTTTCCTTGTACTAGATTTGTCTCCATGTACTTTTCCTGGAAACAAATCTTTATGGAGACGAGATCTCGACAACAAACTAGAAACGTGACGAGTGATTTCGCGAGTTAGCTTCGAGTCATCCTCCCTGTCAATGATTGAGATCCACAAGTAAATTATCATCATATCCATTTGTATATTTATGTTTATGAAAATCCTGCAATTGTTAATGAATCCATCGAGGGCTTCCTTGTGCTACGTGTAAACTTTCTAAACTGAAAATCCTATGTTTTTTTTTTTGGTAGGAATTGAAAATCCAAGTTTGAAAAACTGAACAAGTTTTTTTTTCTACCGGCCTTCAGAATTTATATCATTTATATATATAATGTAATTTGAAGACTATTCTAACACGTAATCACAAAAAAGCGTGACGAAAAAACCAAACATTTTGACGTTTAAAAATGATCTTTGATTGAAAAAAATAAAAAAAAATGTTGTTTCAGTTGGGAACATGTCATTTGAGAAAGTGAGAAACAAAGAATATATAACCAAAGTGAGAAATAAAAATAAAAACAATAAATGAGGTTGTCAAGGCGTACGAAAGTTGAGGGGAGAAATAAGGTTTGGTGTCGGTCAATTTGGTTAAGGCATCTCTCCACCTCTGCATGGTCTCTGGACTCTCTACTTGACCATGTCTGTAAAAATCCTTGCCAAAAGTGCCTTTTTGATGTCGAACATCAGATATATCAACCTCATAATAGACCGGCACCATGGTTATTGATTTCTTCTCCGTAATCTCCCTTAGCTCGTCTAGACACCCGGAAGAGGAAGCATAGTTCTTAGATAACACAACCACCGCTATTTCAGCCTCCGAGATTGCACGGAGGACCTTAGGTGGAATCTCTGTCCTCTCTTCCTCGTTCATAAAACATCTTATGCTTTGTCGAGCAAGCGCATGACTGAGATGGCTGAGGAAACCTCTACGCACTTCTTCTCTACAATTTATAAACACGTCAACTAGGTTGTAAGATATTGAAGATGTACACATGGTGTCAAGGAAAAAACAAAATCTTTAACAAAAAAAAAAGAAGATGTAAACATGGCCTTTTACTATGATGCCTTGTATATCTATCTGGTTTCGTGTGACTTGTATATCTGGTTTCGTGTGTCTACGTCATTAAAAATAATACTCCCTCCGTTTCATTATATAAGTCGTTTTAGAAGTTTTGTTGTGTTTCAAAATATAAGACGTTTTCGTATTTCTATGTAACTTTTTACTTTATTGAATATTGTGTGACCAATAATGATCTGCAGTTTTTCTTTTTAATTGATTGAATTGTTTTTTTATATATATTAAGTAATACTTTTTAAAAGTAAAAGTAATTTCTTAATATGCGTGTTTTAGCCCAAAACGACTTATATTTTGAAACAGAGGGAGTATTTTAAATAAAAAGATTTAACCAGTTAAAAAAAGACACGTGCAGAAAAAGTCTCTAAAATTGTTGAGAAGATTTTTCAAACCAAATAAGTTTGTATGAGAGACCCCGGATGAAGGTAATCAGCTCCATGTCAAGGTCTCTTTTCTGTTTTTTTCTGTCAAAACGCGTGATTGTAGATAAGAAGAAATTGACATTTCTCATAAACAACCACAAAAAAAGGTTGCAAATTTTGCTAGCTATTTAATTAGGAGATTTTTCAAAATTTAGCAACGACAGATGGGTACGCCTAGCCAGTGACCACATGACACGTTGCTGTCTTTGGACCAGTATGAGTTGACGTTCTTTTGTCTAGACATCCAGTTGCTGCGATGACTAAGTTTTGTAAGAGCATAGTTTTTTATTGAGTTTTTGGCTCACAAAAAATTATAAAAAATTGAAAAAATAAAAAAAAGATTAAAGTAAATCTCTCAAATGACAGATTTTAAGAACTTGGTGAGATACCCATTTGATACATGTTCGAATATAGTTGGTTTTGAATTTTATTTTTAATTTAAATTTTAAATAAAAATTTCACCAACAAAAAAGTTATTAAAAATTGATAAATAAGAAAGAGATTAAAGTGAATCTCTTAAATGAGAGACTTTAAGAATCTGGTGAGAGATCCATTTGACACATGTTCAAACATAGTTGGTTTTAAATTTTATTTTTAATTTAAATTTTAAATAAAATTTTTAATTAATAAAAAACTATTAAAATAATATATTTGAGAGACTGAGATAAATTTTCACCACTGCATAGCATCTACATCAAAGGGTTTCTCCTATGAATATCTTAAACATATAAAATTAATATTTTTAGATAATTTAATTATTTAACTAAAATAAAATGAAGCAATTAACAATAGATAAGTGGCACAACAGTTACAGAATAGGTTCTCCCTATAGAAACTATTCTCTCTCTCTCTTCCTTTATTCCATTATTTTAATATTATATTTTGTTGAGAAACTCAAGGAGAACTTTCTACTAGACATGCTATAAGAGCATTACCATCAATAGTCTATCACTGAGAGACCATATGAGAGACTCTAAGAAACGTATCTAGCCAGATGTCATTAAATCATTTGTTATTTTCTTTTAATTGATTGAAATTTAATTCAATAATATTTTTTTTATCAAAAATAATATTAATCTATTAGAGAGAGACTCTTGTCGTATCTTTGCTGATGAGAGTGCTCTAAATATGTAATTATATTTTATCAAAAGAATAACTAAAATATGTATATTGCGTTAATTATTTAATATATAAAATATTTTTGAAATCTATATATTGTTATATAAATATATTTCATCTATATTTCATTATTAGATTTTATATGAATAAAACTAAAATTTGATCATTCTTTTAATAGCACAACTTCAAAAAAATTTGGAAACAACTAGCACTAAAAAATTATTGGAAACATATCTTTGGAAAGTTGGTTCTGCTATTGTTTTCCTTTACTGGTCAAGCTCTCAATAATGCTGAAACATCTTGTCTTTTGCCCCTAACAAACTGTATTATTTCATCATACAACTCTCTTTTTTCCATCTGTCAACTGTTCCTCAGATACGGTGGATCCTCAAATACTTGTAGAGGTAGAGCTCTTCTCCATTTATCGGGAATGGCAAGGGAGCAAAACTCAACAAATTACTAAGAGACAGGTGAGTTTTTTCTTAAATTATTGTTTCTAGTCCAACAAAAATGATGGTCCGAAGGGGAAAAAAATATGTGGCATCTTTTATAATTGAACAAAAAAACATTATATATTAATGTTAAAAATAACCCAACATATATTAAAGTAAAACAAATCCATAAAATAAACTTAAAATCAGAAAAAAAAAAACGTAGTAAATATAATCTTCCTCGCATTTTTTCTTGCAAAATCATTCATGAGATCCTCATAGTTTATTTCTTCAACCATAACTCTCTCGATTGGCCCATAACTTAAGGCTACTCCTCAGGTTTGGAATAGGCACAATTATAGTGGAAGTTTTGATCTTTGGTTTGCAATTTTGGTGTAAAGGAATGTAATCTCTTCTACTTTCTTTAGGCTTGAACAAACTGATAATATTTGATAAGAATGAATAGGTTTTTTTTTTTTTTGTAAATTTTTATTACTATTTAGATTAAAAAAATATAAAATTAACCGTAATCATCCACAAGCGCAATTGCTAACTAGAAAAAGAATTTGAAATTTTAGCCATTTCAAATAATTTCAAATAGTATATCATGATTTTTGTGATTGTTGTCAAACTTTAGAATTGTGATGGTTGCAGATCAATCGAACCGAAAGTCTTCAGCGACTAATGGCGTTTGTGATGGTTTTTGGCAGCGAAGACTTGCTAAGAAGGAGATGCATATATTGTAACATTGGTGTACATACCCATACATTTTTTTACCGGGATCAACAAATAGTATATTTTGTTTTCTAAATATTTAGAGCATCATTACCGGTGAGATACTCTCTTGAGTCTCTTAAATTTTTAAAAATAATATAACTTAATAAAAAAATTGATCAGTAAAAAAAAGTCATGTGGAGAAAGGGTCTCTAAACCTGTTGAGAAAGCTTTTCAAACTAGATACGTTTCTGATCTCTCTCTTTTACTTTTTCACTTTATTTATAATTATTTTATGTTTAGATACCCTCTGAAAAACATCTGATGGAAGTGCTCTTAGTTTTCTATATCTCGTACAACACTCAAATGAAATTTCCAAAAACAAGTTTTAAATTTCTTTTGAAACATTCATTATTATTATTACCATTTTAAAGTATTTATTTAAATTACAGACAAATTTAAATGTACATACAAGAAAAAGAAAGATAAAAGATAAAAATAATTCTAAAGTTTTTGAGTTACGGGCTATAGCCCTAGATAAAAGGATACTAAAATAAAAGTAATAATATTAATTTTTCGAAAAGTTTAATAAATTTTCTACATATATAGATTTTGTATGATCACATAGTATTTTGATATAAAACAAAGATATAGAATATGTGGGATTGAAATCTGTTTTAGTATAATAGAAGAAGTATTTATGCTGTCTGTATTGTGAAATGCATTGACTAGGTTTGATATCCACAGTAAAACCTCTACAAATTAATATTTGATAAATTAATAAATACTATAAATAATTAATTATTCGGTTCGGACCAGTGTAAAAATCAGTAAAATTTGATAAGATAATAAGATAATAAATTTTAGAAATCTCTATATAAATATATAGTTCTAATAATATTATAAATTAATAATTATATGAATAGACACAAATATAGGTAAGATAAATATTTTTTACATTTTTCTTAAAAAAATATTATTACATTACACTTTTATTGGTGTTATGTTTCCGAACATTATAAATAGTTACAAACGCTATAACTATTTCCGAACATTTTAATACAGTATGAGATCATTAATATCTATTTTTTTTATCATTGAGATCACTACTAATTAAATGTCATGAATTGATGAATAGTATTTTCAAAAGTATTCACATCTATAGATTCTTTGACATTGCATCACTAATTTTTTTGTTTGTAATGTCGATTTTAATTTGTGATTATTTATTTCTAAATATTATTTGTCTAATTAAAAGAGATTTCAAGATTGATAGTTTCTGAAATATTTATATTATGTGATTCATATTATTCAAACTTGTGCGTTTTTAAAAATTCAATGGTTTAAAAATTATTTCTTCTTTAAGTTAATATTAATTTATCTATAAATTAGTAAAATATCAAAATACCAATATTAATAATTTATAGAGGTTTATTTTAAAAACAATTACCAATCAAAATCCCTAACAAGTGTACATTTGGATTACCAGTTAAAATCCAAATATTCACATCAATAAATTTAACATATAGAATTCTAATTCTTTATCCATGTAAATCCAAAATCATTTTTCAGAAATATAAAGCTGTCCTATTCCTCTCTACGATAAGAGAAAGATAATCACGTTGTATATGTGCGATCAGAAATGCTGTGACTTTTCCATTCCGATTCTTAATTTTGGCATGCATACGTAATTACGTGTCGACCAAAAAAAACCTATAATTATTAAAAAAAAAAAAAAAATCTCATTGAAGCTCCTCACCAATGGCGTCTTCGTCCTCTTCGACTCCCCAGTGGAAATATGATGTGTTCCTAAGCTTTAGAGGATTAGACACCCGCAAAAATTTTGTGAGCCATTTATACTCGGCACTATGTAGCAAAGGAATATTTACTTTTAAAGACGAGCCGGGGATTAAGAAGGGAGACTCGTTTCCAGACGAACTCATCAAAGCCATCCACACTTCCCGGTTCGCCATAGTTGTGATCTCAGAAAACTACGCCTCTTCCCCTTGGTGCTTGGAGGAGCTCCGGGAGATAATGGAGTTTCGAGCGATCGAGGGAGGCATCAATGTGGTTCCTATCTTCTATAAAGTTGAACCCAGTGACGTCAGACACCAGAGGGGAACTTTCGCCACTGCGTTTGATCATATGAAACGCCCAGAAAGAGATGAGAAGGTTCCTGAATGGAGAAAAGCTCTCACCGGAGTCGCCGGTCTGGAGGGTTACGTCTCCCGCGCATGGTAAAAACTTGTTCGAACTGAATCTGTTTCGAGTCTCATACATGTTATCAAAATTTAGGAAATCTTTTTCTTTTTTTTTTGATAAATTTTTTTTAGGAAATCTTATAAATTTTATCATGAGTCCCTACAAAATCTAATAACTTTTTATACTTTTTCAGTAACGTTTCCTAAATGCTGAAAAGTTCTCCAAAAAAAAAAAAAAGAGAGTAAAGTTTACCTTTCTTACAAATGACTGAATGAGTAAAATATCAAGTAAATTCTTTATGCGGTTATTTTTTTATAAACCTAAAACATTTTATTTAACTAAAAAGTTGATTTAATTCTTGCAAACGAATTTGAATAATTAATTTACAACTAAAACAGGTAAAAATATTCCAACATAAGATAAAAAAGAATGTGTATGTCAATAAATTATCAACAAATATCTAAAAATTTATTTATGCTACCTAAAGACAATTAGAACATGTGCAATGCAAAGTTTTCACAAGGATTTTCAATAATATAGAAGAAAAAAAAAAGTAGGAGAGATGAGAATCAATTCTTATTTGAAAACATTTACAGCATCTCCAATGGAGGGAAGAGTTCTTAGAGCATAATTATTGCAGGTTCTTAAGTGGATATCTTAATTTAATGAGCCATTTAATTAAATGAAAATTAGGTAAATAATCAGGAATCGGTTCTTAAAATGGAACTTGAAGAACCGTCTCTTAATGGACACGTGTCAGCCTGCGATGAAACCAAAGTTTTTTCCTTTTTCATCTTTTCTCTGTCGCGAGTGAAAGAAGAGAAGAAGAAAAGAGGCAGCATCTTCGGCTGTTCTCCGTTGCAGCTTCAATTTTCGTTTTGATAAAGATAAAAAAATTGGCCGGTGGATCGTTTGGGCTCGTGGCTGCTGGTTTAGCCGGTGGATCATTTGTTCAGGCTGTTCTCGCTGATGTTGTTCCTATCAAAGTTGGCCCTTCAATCGCTTCATCTTCAATCGATGGTGGAATTGGTTGTTGAGATCTCAAAACCGGAAAAGAACAGCTTCGATTCAAGCCATGTGTTTCTCCGGCGCACGGTCTCACCGCCGTCGGCGAAAAATTCCTCGCCGCCTCTCAGCTCCGTAATGCATCAGCTTCATCTGGCTCGATTTTTTTTTTTTCCCTAAGAACCCCATTACGGGTTCTTAGCATTGGAGCAGAGAAAATAGAAATATCTTAAAAGGAGTTCTTAACTTAAAATTTATAATTAAATATTCACTAAGAACCCCTTATGGGGTTCTAGCATTGAACATGCTCTTAAGAGGGGTTTTTAAGATTTTTATTAATAAAAAAAAATAAAAAGTGAGAGAGAGAGTTACAGGAGTTCTTAAAGTTCTTGTTTAACAATTCATAGTTTCTTGTTTAAGAGCATGTGCAGTGGTGAGATACCTATTATAATATTATTATTTTTGATATATTTTAATATTAGAACTTTTCATGGTTTTCATTGAGTCTCTCCTCATTATAATATTTACTTTTAATATAATTTAACTTGTATATTTATTTTAAATTTTATTTTTAATTATAAGATTTCTAATTAATATCTTTTAAATCATATCAAATTACATCCTAAATATATTCAATTTCACTAATTAAAAGGAAAATGATTTGTAGTGTTTCCTTCTTGTTGAGTTCTAAAAATATCCATGAAATTTGTTGCGAAATGAAATAAATAGTTTGAATCTATAATCTAATTAAGTGAAGAAAAAAAGAAAAAAAGGTTAATGTGAATGTGTGTGAAGAGATGAAGAGATGTGTCTCTATATAGAGAACACACAATATTATAATACTTGATTTTAATATTATCAAAATATATTTTTAAAATTTTGAAATGTCGTAATTTTTTTTTAATATTTTAAATTAGTGTATTAACTAAAATAATATTGATTTAGTTTTATTGTGATTTTAACTAATATTAATTAAAATAATATTAATATAATTTAAAATTATGCATATTGGAACTTGTTAGATAAATAATTTTATTTTATGATTTATAAAAAATATAAATAATAAAAATAATAATATATAAACTATTTAATCAACTTTATAAACTATTGTGGATTTGATTTATCATAACAAAATCTGAACCATTTATAACATGACATGTGGATGAGAGAAGGGGTTATCATGGAGTTCTCATAATCTCTCAAATGAGAACCGATTCTCATCATTTTTTTCAAAAAATTTATATTTTAATATTTTTTAATTATTTTTAATAGTGAGAGACTCAGTTAGAGACTCCCACTATACATGCTCTAAGAACCTCTACGGACATATGTCCCTCATATATTGGTTCTATTTTTTGTTTAATTTAAGTTTAATTATATTACTAAATTCTATTAAAATAATCATAATTTTTTTGTTTAAGAAACTCTTAGAGGGGTGTATTGAATTAAATATTTGGTGTGATTTGAGTTTTAATGAGTTTTTAGACGATTCGGTTAAATTTTGGTGAATTTGGAATTTTGTTATTAAATTCTCCGAAATCTCACCTAAAACAATGAGATTTTGGTCTTTGTATTTTTAAGTAAGAAATCCCCTCAAATCTCACATGAAACTTTTAAATAAAATCCTAGTACTGTTTTCAATAACAGTGGATTTGATTGTATATTTTAAAATCATTAATCCAATAATACAGGATTTTATAAGATATTTTGAAATCCAAGTTTCAATAACATATGATTTGTCCATTTAACTCAAATCTCCTCAAATACCTGATTGAATACACCCCTCTTAGAGGTTCTTATCATTGGAGCATATTCATCTGTTGAAAATAATATTTGAGAACACGAGTCTCTCATCATTAAATTAATAATACTTTTTAATATTATCATATTATTGAATTTAGTTTTAAGCAATAAAAAGAAAATGACAAATGATGTTGTGACAAGTGTGAGAAACTATCAATGAGAGTATTCTTAAAAAACTTTTGAGATACTACTCTCATACTGACATGTGATTGGTTTTGAACTTTTTTTATCATTTAAATTTTTAAACAATAATTAAATTATAATAACTATATTAAACTAATATATTTAAGAGATTTAGTGGGTCTCTCGCACATGCTCTAACACACAGCTAGCGTAGAAAATCATACAGCTAGCAATAAAGAAATATACGTTTTCATAATGTCAGGGAGGACGAGGCAACACTGATTAAAGAAGCAGTCCGGGAAATATCAGACAAGTTGTTCACTGAACACTTTAGAGACCATGTCGAGGAAAAAGTTGGGATGAGAAGTCACATGGAAGGCTTAAGTTCTCTATTGGAAATGGAATCCGAGGAAGATGTTAGAATAATAGGGATCTCGGGAATGGGAGGAGTAGGCAAGACCACTATCGCCGAAAATCTCTATCGCCAGTTTTCCCGTCAGTTCACAGCTCATTGTTTTTTAAATGTTAAGATGAATTGTACGAAGGAGTCTCTACTGAACCTTCAGGAACACTTCCTCTCCAAAATCCTCGGTACTAAGCATATCAAGCTGGTAAATGTTGGGGCTGGATCTCATGAGATAAAGACGAGACTCCAGCACCAAAAAGTGTTTGTTGTCCTTGACAATGTCAATCAAGAGGAACAGCTACATGGCCTGGCAAAGGACACGAGCTGGTTTGGTCGAGGGAGTCGTATCATCATCACCACACGAGACAAGGGTCTTCTCAAAGTATGCGGGGTAAACACTGTGTATCCAGTCAAGTGCTTGAACAAAGAACATGCGCTCCAGATGTTTAAGCAAATTGTTTTTGAAGGAAGCTTACCACCTGATGGTTTTGAGCAACTCTTGCGCAGAGCTTCTCAGCTTGCTTATGGCCTTCCCTCTGCCCTTATAGATTACAGCTCATTATTCCGGGCCTGGCGTGAAAAGACCAAAGAGGAATGGGAAGAAGCAGTGTGTAAATTTGAACAAGTACCTCACGAGACTATAGTGGATATTTTGAGAAGCAGCTACTATACATGTTTATCCCCAACAGATAAAATTGCTTTCCTTCATGTTGCATGTCTTTTTAACGGATACCATATCCTACGTGTTGGTACTCTTCTTGATAATGGTGAAGCCCTGGGTGAAGCTAGCATACAAGTTTTAGTAAAGAAGTCTCTCGTCGACATATCAGCTCAGGGATGTATAAACATGCATGTTCTAGTAGAACAAATGGGGAAAAAAATCGTAATAGAAGAATCCAGAAATACCCCACAGAAACAAAGAATTTTGTGGGATCCTCGGGATGTCTGTAATGTCCTGCACGACCAAACAGTAAGCGTGTATACAGATTTTAGATTAGTTCAACTTAACAGGTTTTTTTTTTTTTTATATATAATTATTATTCCTTATACTTGAATGTCAAGTAACTTTGACGTTTCTATCATCAGGGTACATCAATACTTATTGAAGGTCTGGCACTAGACATGTGTCAGATGCATGAAGTGTTACGTATTAAGGGCAACAGATTTAATCGAATGCCTAATTTGAAGTTTCTTAAGTTCTACACGCATTTGGCTGATAGTGGATCCAAATTGAAGCTCATTCGAGATGCAGCCACACTTCCCCGCACGCTTAAGTTACTACATTGGGATGCCTGTCCATTGAGAACCCTGCCTGTCTTATCTTCCCCACAGCATCTCGTTGAACTCACTATGCGTTACAGCAAACTTCGATTCATTTGCAACACAGCCATAATTCTGGTATAACTTATATACTTGGTGTTGGTTTAGTAAAGCAATTTGTACAAGTTCCTAACCTACTTCTGTTTTTGACCTTTTGTAATGTTTTCAGAACCTTGAAGAGTTGAAGAGACTAGATGTAAGTGGATCTAAGGATCTCAGAAAACTTCCAGATCTTTCAAGGGCTATGAAGCTCGAGGAGTTAGTAGTGGAAGGCTGCAAGAAACTCAAATTTCTCAAAGAGCTTCCACAGGCCCTCAAGTATCTGAATGCACACAGCTGTAGTTCCTTGGAAAATGTGTCCTTACCCTACAATCATTGTATAGAACACCTTGATCTTAGCGATTGCTGTCAACTGAATCAAAATGAAGAGCTGATCACTCATTTTCTTACCAGGGGACAGGAGGTATAGTTTCTGCTCTAGATCTAATTTCTTCAATACCTCAAATTCTAATCATATGATTTAATTCCACTTAGCTTCAAGCTTCGCCGCGATTTGCTTGCATACCGCAAACTGTAGTGCCTAGTTACTTCAATAACCAATCCCCGGGGGCAAGTATTCAGCTTTCCCCTAACCTGGTGGATTTTGATGCATGTATCATGGTTGCTTGCACCAAGCCCTTCCATCTCCGATTTTCGAAGTCTTCTTATAGTTTAAAGTGGGAATCTGATGTTGTATTTCGGTTTAACCTCAAACCAGATCTCTATTTGTCATTAGAGACGGAAGAAGAGCAAGGTATCCATCACCTAGTTATCATCCAAGGCTTAAATAACGACCATGCTGGCAATTTTCTATCCACTCTTCAACATCCACCGAGGTTTGATTCTCCACCCGTTGAGATAATTGCATGTGGAGTTCACATGAATCTCCAAGACAGACCAAACCAAATCTAGTTTTCATTGAGTTTTATGTAGAGCGCTTCGGCCAAAGCTTTTACCTATCCCAAAAATTTCTTTACAGATATTTTTAAGCTCAAGTAGCTGTGAACATTTTCAGCCAATTCATAGCAAGTTGTACTTATTTTCAAACGTTCCAGATACATAGTCAAACCAAGGATCACTGGTTTAAAATATTGATGGATCAGCTTAGCATTTTTGACCAGTTTAGTCGTTAGGCCAAAGCTCTAGCAATAAAACATTCTCAATCGTAGCTAATGCTTAAACTTAAAAGTGGAACATACCGATAGATGTACCGTTGGCTCGGTTTCAGTCATTTCGGTTTATTTTAGGATCGGTTTGCTTTTTCTGCTGTTCGATTGTGTTTTCGACTTAAAACCACAATTAATTAGCGGTGGGACATTCCCAAACAACTGGATTTACCACAAACAGAGCATGACTTGTCTTGATGTCTTATTTTTTTTTAAAACACCACAGATTTCTCTGATACCTTTGATTTTCGTTTCAGAATAACTTTTTCTGTGACGTGAATTCTTTTGGATTTCAAATTTTATATTATGAAGAATGTAGTGCTGTGCATTCAGCAAGCTTTTTACCATGCCTCTCTATATATCATGAATTGATAAAAATGGGTTTTATTATGATGGAGACAAGAAAATTACAGAAAACCCCAGACAATTTATTAATCAATAGTGAAAACATTACATCAAACATTATGAAAATACAACTATCACTTGACATTGATATTCACATTTGGAATACCAACACCGTTTCTGGTAAATTCGGTCTTATATTCATCACGCTTGTCTTTCTCATCTTCTCTTGTCTAGCTTTTCTTCATTATTTCCATGATAGTTTTCTCTTGATCTCCTTCGAGATTTTGCAGTTCCTTCTCCCATTCCTCTTCATCCTTGTTTTGTAAATACGAACCAAGGATTTTAAGAGTTAGAGGAAGGAAACTGGCAATCTGGACAGCGCGAAGGGAGAGTGATTCAAAACTAGTTGGAGGCTGTTGCTGTTTGAAGGCAGATTGAGAGAAGAGTTGAAGAGCTTCGTCGTATCTCAGGGACTGGACTTCATAGACATGCTCCACACCAAATTCATCTAACAAATTCTTGTCTTGTGCTATAAGGATAATTCTACTTCCAAAACCACACCAACTAACAATCTCTGCTATGTCCCTTAACTGTTGAAGGTTATCTACACAATCAACTACAAGAAGACCTTTTCGGTGTCCAACCGTTGATTTGATCACACCAGTGCTACTTGTCATCTTTTGACCACCATCTTGAGTGAATGGTACTTGATGGTCTTGGTGATAGTTCTTCTCGGAGTTGTCTACAAACATATGGGCATGGAAATTGGCAGTGGCAGACATCTCTTTGTAAGCATACCTCGCTATTGTCGTCTTGCCAATACCTCCAGGACCCCAAATGCCAACCAAGCGAACTTCCTTTTCAGATTTTAAATCCAGTAACTCATATAAAGCTTGCATATGACGAGCCAACGCAACAGGTCCATCCACTTTAGTTGTTGGTGGACTGTTCGGCCTATTTGAAACCACAAGCAAGATTTCATTTGTAATCAAATCGACCATATTTGCTTCTTTGCTCCTGTGTTTCAAATACAAGTAAAAATGTTACCGTACTATTCAGGCATACTGTAGCTAGTACCAATTATGTTATGAAAACAGTTACCAAAATCGTGAATCCAGGCTGGATATACTGGTGACTTTGGTAAGAGCACTCCTCCATGCTTGAACCTTGTCAGCTGAATATTCTTCACCAAGATTTCTGAAAGTTTTTGTGTATTCCCCGGTCTGATTTCTTATATTCGACAAATCAACTCCGTAAAAGATGGGTAGGACAGAGAGTTGGCCTTCATCATGCAAATTTACTATTGTTTGGAGATGGTTCAGGCACAGAACAGAGGTTGGATAACTCTCTGAGACCACAACAACTGCGAGTTTTGACTCTATCATACATTTCTTAAGGTCAGAGTCTTTTTCCTCCAACTTGTCTTTATAATACGTTGCAATGCCTTTTTCTGACAACGAATGGAGAAGATCTGATACAAAATTTTGGGTGGTTTCTTCTGCGTTAAAACTTAGGAAGACATCAAAGTTGGGGATAAAAGATGAAGAAGACATTGAGATTGTCTTTCGTTAGTTGGGAGTTGCAAAAACCGGAAGAGGGAAGAGACTCAGTTTGGAACAGAGGAAAGTACCTGCTTGGACATAGTAAACCATGTTTTCTAAATTTAAAATTGCTGTGTCAACATACAATTCGCTTAGTCGAACACGCAAGGCATTTCAATTGGGTGCACTAAAAAATACTAAAAGGAATTGGTCAACATACGTTATGAAAGTGAACGTTGACGATCTTTGGTACTCTTCTCTGGACTCGAATCCAACACGAAGTAATCCTAACGTAAACAGAAAACTAAATTATTTTTTTTTTTTTTTTTTTTTTTCAAATTCTCTGATAGAAAGCTCCCAAAATAGTCTTGAACGCCATAATTATCTCCTCCTCCGGTGATGGCTTCCTCGTCCTTTTCAACTGGTGTTAGGAACGACTATGATGTCTTCCTCAGCTTCCGAGGGGAAGACACTAGGCGCACCATAGTTAGCTATTTGTATGAAATTCTTTGTCGCGAGGGAATTTTTACTTTCAGAGACGATCAGAGGCTCGAGGCAGGTGACAACATTTCCGACCGACTCATCGAAGCCATAAACACTTCACGGTTCGCTGTTGTCATCATATCGGAGAACTATGCTACCTCGAGATGGTGCTTAGAGGAGCTTCGATTGATTATGGAGCTTCATAGCGAGAATAGGATTCGTGTGGTTCCCATCTTCTACGGAGTCGAACCCTCTAGCGTGAGACACCAGACAGAAAGCTTTGCCGCTGCATTTCAAAAGTACGAAGATCTGAATACGGCGCCAGAGAGGGTTTCCCAATGGAAAAGAGCTCTTAACCAAGTCGGTCATCTGTCAGGCAAACATTCAAGGACAAGGTAATCTTTCTTTATTTTTCTCTAATTAATTGATTTATGAATTTCCTTAAAACATGTAAAATACAATATCTCTATATTGGATTCAATCTGCTAAATCCCCCAAAATATATATTCAATATCTGTATTTTGAGCGCTTGCAAAAGATCATGGATGACTTTGTTTTAAGAGTAACTTGAAGGACAAGAAAACACCTTAGAGTCAAATCTAAGCCATCTAAAAGTTTTCATATTCTCATCTATTAGTCCTTAACTAACTTCTTGGATAATATTGATCCCAGAATTTAAAATCACTCCAAAGAATATTGAAAGATAATGATGTTTGCGGCTTGCGGGTTATACCTGGTTGATGTATATAGCCTTTGTTTGTTTGTTTTTCTCGGAGGATTAACTCAATACTTGATTTCCATGTCAGCCTGAATGAGGCAACAATGATAGCCGAAGTAGTTGAAAGCATCTCAAGTCAACTGCTAAAGATGAAATCAACCGTTTTGATCAATTTAGTTGGGATGGAAGCACACATGGTGAAGATGAATCTCCTTTTGAATATGGGGTCTGAAAACGAGGTTCTCATGATAGGAATATGGGGTATGGGAGGCATAGGCAAAACCACCATTGCAGAGTGTCTCTATGACAGATTTTCAACTCAATTTTCAGCTCGTTATTTCATAGAAGACATTAAGAAGACTTATAAGGACAAGAGTCCCTCATACTTGCAAGAAAAATTCCTCTCAAGCATTCTTAGTGGTCAACGTATTGGTTTTCGAAGCATTGAAGCAGGATCTCAGGAGATAAAGGCTAGACTCGAGCACCAAAAAGTACTTGTTGTGCTTGATGGTGTGGATAAAGTGGAGCAGGTACATGCACTGGCAAAAGAGACAAGCTGGTTTTGTGCCGGGAGCCGAATCATCATAACCACACGAGACGTAGGTCTGCTCAATTCCTGTGGAGTAAACAATGTTTATGAGGTTAAGTGCTTGGACGATAAGGATGCTCTCCAAGTATTTTAAAACTCAGCTTTTAGAGGAAGACCACCACCTTCAGATGGATTTGAGCAACTCTTCGCCAGAGCTTCTCGGCTGGCTCACGGTCTTCCCTCAGCCCTTGTGACTTATGCCACATATCTCAGTGAAAACAAAACCATAGAAAAGTGGGAAGACGAGTTAGATTTACTTGAAACAAGGCCTCACAAGAATATCGAGGAGATTATAAGAAATAGCTACGATAATTTAGATGAGCAAGACAAGACAGCTTTCCTATATGTTGCATGTCTCCTTAACGGATACCCTTTCAACCATGTCACTTCCCTTCTTGATGGTGGTCGTCCTAGGATGAATCATTTATATACAAAGTCTCTCATTAGCATATCAATGGATGGATATATAAACATGCATTTCTTGGTCGTTCAAACAGGAAGGGCAATTGTGCGCCAAGAATCCAAGAATAGGCCTTCCAGACAAAGGTTTCTATGGGATCCTGACGAGATCTATGATGTCCTGGATAACAACACAGTAAGTTCATTTCGATTACGTTATTGTAAGTCAAACTGATCTAGATATGTGTTTCATAAGTGACTTTGACGTTTTTATCAACAGGGTACAGATGAAATTGAAGGTGTGACATTGCACATGTGTGAGATGCCTGATAAGTTACCTATGAGTATTACAGTATTTAACGTTATGCATAGCATCAAATTTCTCAAATTCTTCCAGCATTTGGGAGATACAGAGTCCAACGTGCAGCTCAAGCAAGATGGTTTTTACCTTCCCCCTAATCTTAGGCTACTACACTGGGATGCATATCCGTTAAAAACCTTGCCATCCGGGTTTCGACATCTCCACCTTGTCGAACTTGATCTACAATATAGCAACCTCGAGAGCCTCTGGGATAGCACCGTGGTAAGCTATTTTTAGAAACCATATATTTAATTCGCTCTTCATAGACCTATATAGAATGATGTTTTTCATTTTGCTGGTATTGGTTAAGAATCTTAGGAATCTACAGAGACTAGATGTGACAGGCTCGAAGAATTTGAGAGAACTTCCAGACCTTTCAACTGCCAAGAACTTTGAGGAGTTAATAATAAAAGGCTGTTTGAGGCTACAACAAATCCCAAAGTCTCTAAGGAGCATATCTAGTCTCACAAAACTCAACGCAATGGACTGCGATATCCTTAGGGGTGTCAGGTTCATGGTTTATCTAGATGACTGGCGCAAAAATACAAGCAGCTGGCAATTTTCATTGATGTTTCCAGATGATGGAGCGCATGTCGATGGTCTTAATGATCTATCCATCGAAGGAGCAATATATATAGAGTTATCAACCCTTCATGGAAATACAGAGCACATCTCCTTTAGTTCCAAGCAACAGATCCATGACGAATTAGTAATGATGGAACAGAGAATAATAGTAACACCTCAGCTCCCGTTAGATTTCGGCAGCTTACAATCACTCAACATCAAAAATTTCAGATACAAGAAGTTCAATGCCCCTTTCATGTGTAACAGCTTTTCAAGATTGCCTAGTTTAACAGAGTTAAAACTGGTCAACTTGAACATTCAAGAAATACCAGAAGACATTGCTCGGTTGCTAACCCTAGCTAGAGACACTAGACCTCAGCGGAAATGATTTCGTGTATCTACCCATAGCCATGGGGCAACTGCCCAAGTTGAAGTATCTCAACCTTCGGCACTGCCGTAAACTTAAGACATTGCCACAACTTACTCAAGTGAAGACGCTCATACTTTCTGATTGTGTGAATCTCCAATCATTGCTCCAACTTCATGTTGAGGGAGAACAGTCCACAAACTGCTTGCTTGAGCTTTGGCTTGACAACTGCAAGAATGTTCAACAATTATCAGAAAAACTGCATCATTTCACCAAATTAACCTATTTAGACCTCAGCAGGCATGACTTCGTGACAATTCCTTCTAGCATCAGAGATCTTTCATGTTTGGAAACTCTCTGCCTCAATAACCTCAAACCTAATCTCTATCTTTCTACGGAGAAGAATACAGAAAATGATGCTTCATTGCATCACATGATTACCATCAATGTTCCAAACAGAATAAAAAACGAAGACAACGGCGAGTTGCTATTCGAAGCCCATCTTCTACTTCCAAAAGAGTCTCAGTTTTCACGTGACGAGATCAGATCCGAGATCAAATTTTGTAGGGTTTGCATGATATTTGAAGAAAAGTTAACCTTGGAGACATTGGTAGTTTAGGGGTAACCTAGGAGCAGCGTTTCAGCGACCCTACGAATATTTCTCAAAATTCTTTTTTTTTTTTTTTAAGTCGAGGCTTTTTTGTGCGAGCATTACGTATTAGACAATCTACTCCAACATGAAAGACTTTGTATTTCAGTTCCGTTTTTACAAAGTGAGATTACAATGTATTTAAAGACTGATTAGTTACAAAGCTAGTTGGATATCCCTGAAACAGAGGAGAAGATATCTGAACCGATATTTGACCAAGCTTGACGACCAAATATTTCATATTCGATCACCCTCCCGCAGTGAAATCGTCGGAGCATCGGACGGTTAAACTGGAACGAAACTCGTTGAATAACAAAGTGGGTAATCCTTTGGTGAATATGTCGGCAAACTGAAGTGAAGAGGGAACATGAAGAACTTTCACTTGGCCAAGCGCCACTTTTTCTCGAACAAAATGAAGATCGATTTCTATGTGTTTAGTGCGCTGATGTTGGACTGGATTCGTTGAGAGATAGACTGTGCTAATATTGTCACAAAATACTAAAGTCGCAGTCTTCATCGGGCAATGCATCTCCAAAAGAAGATTGCGTATCCAACACGTTTCAGCAACTACATTAGCCACACCTTTATATTCTGCTTCCGTGCTCGATCTGGAAACTGTCTGTTGTCGTTTTGACGACCACGAGATTAAGTTTTCTCCAAGATATACACAGTAGCCTGAAGTCGATCTTCTAGTATCTGAACAGCCCGCCCAATCCGAATCTGAATTTGACATGCTTTCCTAATTGGCAAGCGTTACACAAAGTAGGAAGAGTAGTCTTATTACAACGAAACAGATTGGAGGAGATAAGAGATTTTAATATCTCATTATTTGTATGGCCAAGCCGCATGTGCCAAAGAGAAGGAGATACGGCCAAAGAAGCAGAATGGTTGTCCAGTTTTTTGTTGAAAGACTGAAAAGGGTAGAGATCTCCATCGCTATTACTGCGGAGCAGAGTTGTCCGTGTGAGTAGATCTTTCACAGAAAATCCAAAAGGGTCAAACTCGACGGAGCAAGCATTGTCTTTTGTAAAACGACGAACAGAGATAAGATTTTTTATGATTTTAGGAGCAACAAGAACATTATGAAGGTTTAGAGGACGAAATTTTGATGGTAGAAAGGAAGAACCAGAGAGAAGAACAGGAATAGAACAACCGTTACCTACAATGACTGAATTGTTGGTGTTCGAATTAATAACAGAATGAAGCATACCTGCCGATGAAGCTAAGTGAGCAGTCGCTCCCGTGTCCATGTACCAGCCTCCTGAAGTAGGATCTGTGAGTGACATGGTGTTAAACGCATCAGCAAAGTCCCGTGTCGGTTGGAGAGAAGTGACATCAGTGACATTTGCTTCAGCTTGTTGTGAACTGAAAGGTCTTGGGCTCGGACCAAGCAAACCACGGTTCTGGAAACCTTGAGGATAAGGACCCCATGGGACGAATTGTGGCTGTGACCAAGCATTGAACTGACCAGGCCAATAGGACTGGGGGCCCCAGTTTTGAAAAGAGGGTCTCTGTTGATGCTGTAGATTTTGGTGAAACACGTTGTTGTTGTTGCGTCCTTTGCTGTTCCGGTTGTTGTTGCGACGGTTAGGACGAGTGGTTTTGTTCTGGTTTGGCGTGCTGGGTTGAGGCTGAATAGAAGAGTTTGTTGCAATAAGGGCTGTTGTGGACGAGGCATGATCAGCATGTGATGCAACAAGTTTATGTGCTTTCTTCAATCGAGACTCTTCATCCTGTAGCATTGATTTCGCATCATCAAATGATGGGAAGGGCTTCTGATGCTTGATGACGTTTATGATATTATCAAATTTCTCGTTAAGACCATTTAACATATACATGACCAGATTGCGATCGTTGACCGGAGAATCAAGATTCGAGAGTAAATCTGCAAGAGATTTAAGAGTTTGACAGTAATCTCGAATTGACTGATCTCCAATCTCCAAGGTTCGCAGCTCGTTGTCTATCTGCATCACCCTAGCATCCTTGTTGTTGCGGAATTGGTTCTCAACGCGCAGCCAAATGTCCCTTGCAGTACCGCCGGTCTTAAAGGTCGATTTGAAGAGGGGTGGCGCTAAGGTACCATAAATCCAGAGTTTAACAAGTCCGTCACGTTTGATCCAAGGTTGATCATTTTCATTCGCCGGATTGGAGGAACCATCAACATGTCCTAAGACATCAAACGTGAGACAGTGAGTGAGAAAGAGCTCTCTCCAAGCATCGTAGTTGTGATCGTCCATGTCGAGAATCAAAGGAATATGAGATTTAATATTAGTGACTCCGTAAGCACGCTCGATGGGGGCAGCCATTGAAACAGAGAGAAAAAGAAAGAAAACAGAGGAGAAAAAGAGATAAAAGAAGATTGAGAAGAAGATGAGAAAATGACGAGAGAGAAAAAGAAATCAAGAGCAAGAAGGCTCTGATACCATGAAAGACTTTGTATTTCAGTTCCGTTTTTACAAAGTGAGATTACAATGTATTTAAAGACTGATTAGTTACAAAGCTAGTTGGATATCCCTGAAACAGAGGAGAAGATATCTGAACCGATATTTGACCAAGCTTGACGACCAAATATTTCATATTCGATCACAACATTCTTAGTTCGACTTTCATTGCTGAGTTCAAACTTTGAGAATTGGCTTTTTTTTATAAGGACTAACTCAAAAAATTATGAAGCCAAAACAGATTCTACCCTCAAGATCATTTTCTCAAGCTCTGTTGAATTCATAACAGAAAAACTGAGCTGTTCTGATTATGTTGTTCTTATAGTGTTCTTCGAATTCCTTGGTGTCTCAATAAATCGATTGCTTGATCTTGGAGTTGTACTATCAGCAACCTAAAAAACCATCCATTCTACCGTTAAAAGTATGATTGTCTTTGATGTTGTTGTTTTTTTTTTTTTTTTTTTTTTTTTTACTTGCTCAGTACTTATCCTGTATTTCCAGTATATTAACTTTAAACTACGTATCCTGAATTTCTAATATATTTGCTTTAAACTGGGCATTGCATTCCTTCATCGCGATCTCAGTGGTGTATTGAGGCGAGCAATCCAGTCCAATGAAGAGTCTATCATTCATTGCTTTCTAGATGTACGATAATATCCATCGAAAAATTCGAAAGAAATCTTCATTCCTTCTGAATTCCACGTGAAAAATAATCTATTTTCTTATATAAATTATGAGATGGAAAAATATTCGGTGCAAAAGGAATTGGTGACATAGCTCCACAGAGTGGGGAAATAGGAATAGAGTGTGACTAATCCTTAATTTATTCGGAATTACCACAACGAGAGCGCTATTCGAAACCAAATATAGATTTACTAATCTTTCATTCTCTGCTTTGGTAAGTACACAGAAGTGTTTGGTGTTGCCCAACAAGCTTTACCAGATTGCGACGGCTCTGTCTATGCGTTACGTAATTCATCAGGCTTGAAATGGAGACAGTAAAGTTTGAGACAAACCCAAAAGAGTTATGTTCACACAGGAAATGTTAAAATCATATTTGATGACAAAAGAATTAAGACTTACTGATATTGTAATTCACGTTTTCGAATACGTTTCCTTTGGAATCGAATTTAGCATACGAAAGTAGTACGCATCACTAAGACGAGATAAAAGGAAGAATTTGGTCTATCTCAGTTGCTTTTGGACGATAACTCTTTCTTGGGTCTCTTTTGATTTTTTGTCCAAAGAAACGTCTTTGAATAGGCATGACCAAAATCTAACCGTAACCGTATCGCTTTCAACCGTAATCAAATCATAATCGTATACAATAGTTAAAAACTGTAACCGCTAACCGTAAAAATATTAAATATGGTTAACCGTAAATTATTAACCGTAACCGCATAAAAACCGTTGGTTAACCGTAAAATTATAATTATAACCGTTTTAAAAATTGAAAAAATATTTATATATATATATATTATATTATAGTAATAAATATTAGTTGATATATCATATCTACCTTTTTCAATAGAATTTAAATTCATTTTTTCAAAAAAAATCAAAAATATTATTTTTTATCATAATTATCAAATATGAATTATATTTAACCGTATATAACCGTAACCGTTTAAACCGTAACTGTTTTTAACCATAACCGTTTAAATCGTATATTAAATGGTTAAGGTTAAGATTAAAAAAAAATTATAACCATAACCGTAATAACCGTAACTGTGATAATGCCTATATTTGACTTTTTGATTCCGGACCCTTTAGACCATCTTTAACCCACATTCTTCTATGGGTGTCTTAATATAGTTTAATATTAAAATTTTAAGACACCCACACTTTTGGGGATATAAAGTGTTTCTCCTATAGACATTTTTTTTTTTTTTTAATTCTTTTAAAATTTAAAGATACCCTTCCCTAAATAACCATTTGACATGCTCTTAGGGGATGAGTACTTAGTACCCACGTGTCCTAAAGCTTATGGATCAATCAAAGACTTTAAGCCCCATAAACATAGGGAATACAAAAGAAATGCTAAAAACGAATTAAGAAAACACGAAGTAACAATTATTATGTTTTGGTTGTTCCAAGGATAAAGGAGGGATGACTATGCTTGACTTGCACTAAAGCTTTATTTCATTGCAAAAAAAAGTTAGGTACTTGATTAAGAACCCAACCTAAGTTTTAGTATCATACAATCCTTATTCCTATCTTAAACTACTACAATCCTCATGTTTACACTTTTCTTAAATTACTAAACTAATGAAAGTGGTTGGTCTCCCTTAAGAAGGCAATTATAATTTCATTCCCATAAGAAAATTACAAGTTTGTTTGAAAGAGCATGTGAATCACGCACGAGCTAAGGAGCGCGTGAGATATGAATATGAGAAGGGCGGCTAAAGACTAGAGTGTAAAGACCTAAGGGTAATTAAGGACGTTCAGAAATTAAAAAGGTTTCATACTCTGCAAACGACAACACACTTTGGACAAAAAGCTAAATAACAAATTAGCATTTTAAAAGCTTCACAATTATTAAAAATATCATTTAACAAAGCTAACGTGGCCAAGATAGCTAATACTTTTTGGCATCATTATTAAAGATAATGGAATTAAGAAATCATACAAGCCAACAAGAATTTAGTTATAAATATTCGAAATAAAAGATGGGGGAAAAGTTAATATAAGACCTTATATTATACATTATTGTTAATGTGATTATAAAAAAAAAAGGTAAAGTACCAAACGGATTTATAGAGATAGGAATCATTAATTTAGAAAAAGAAAAATAATCTCGAATTGTACGTTCCTTTCCAAAATAACATTATTTCTTAGCTTTTAAATGTTATCATTTTGGTATTTTCCCAAATTTAGATTTTAAAACTGTGTTAGGGAATTTAGGAATCTGATATAGCTGGGTGATTTCAAATAATAAAATAATTAAAAAAAAAAAAAACATTTTCAAAAAGAGTCTTGTTTTTTTCGGGTAATTGGTTCTACAAGGTAGGATATAGGCAGAGAGGCAGAGAGAGTCATATTCTGTGTTTTGGGTAAAGTGAAACCAATAAATTAAGATAATAAATGAATAATTAAGCGCTTAAGACAATAATTAACCAGAGGAGATGGTTGTAGTGGTGCTCATGGCGATGGTGGTTTCCCAGTAAAGGTAAGAGACGGAGACGGAGACGGAGACGAAGAAGAAAGATCGATCATACCATACAAATACGAATACACTCTCTGATTCACTAAAAGAGACACGCTTTACTTTCTTCTGTTAAGACAAGTTAGACATGCAAACATAATCTGTGTCCTTTGTTCTTCATCGTTTCATTTCATCAAATACTCTATAAAGGTATCTCAATCTCTCTTCTTCTGCATCTGTAGTCTTCTTCTTCTTCTGATGTTTTAATTTCTGTCAAATTTTTCCCCTTTTCTTTGTTTTGATTATTGGTGTATCTGTCTTGTTGGCGTGCGATTGATGTTTACTGATTTCGAATTTCTTACAAAAAATCTTCATATCAAGTCAACGCCTTTTTGCCCAAAAGTGATGACAAACACAAAACTTGTCTTTGGTCGGAAAATTTACTAATTTCGGCCAATCGTGACGATCTTTTCAATCGTTTTGGTTACCCAAGATAGTACGATCGAATCAGAATTCGTTTAGATATTTAAAAATTACACAAATTTAGAAACTTTTAACCTCTTTTTATTTCTATTTCTAGGTTTTTCACTCTTCTATTTCTTTTGTATAATATCATCTTCTCCAAAAATCTAATCTTTGGGTCACGGTTTTATTTATGATATAGGTTGTTAAACAAAGACGCTATGATGCATCAGATGAATAAGAAAGATTTAGCAACTCATTCCACTTTGCCATACCTTAATACTAGCATCTCATGGGGTGTAGTTCCTACTGATTCCATTGTTAATCGTCGCGGTTCTGCTGCTGTGATGTCTGAACCACTAAGCTTGAAAGTGGATGCAAGGCCTGAACATATGCAAACCACAAAGCAAATCAGTTTTCAGGACCAAGATTCATCTTCAACTCAGTCCACTGGTCAATCTTATACTGAAGTTGCAAGTAGTGGAGATGATAATCCTTCCAAGCAAATCTCTTTCTCAGCAAGATCAGGTTAGTTTTAAGGTTTCAGTCGGTTCTTGTTCCTTACCATTGAGAAACACATATTGAAAAGACCAGAGGATATGATCTTATATGTTAAAGACTCTTGCTTGATGTTTTGACTTGATTTTGGTTGCTTATCAGATATTATTAGATTGTTGGTATAATATATGTTTACTTCTCATGTCATTTACAAGAGAATCATCTTTTTTGCCATATGTCAAAATATCATCTACTCTCTAAATTTCTCAGATGTTTGTTTGTCTAGGATCTGAAGAAACTCAGCGGAAGGGACATGCAACAAGTACTAAATCAGGCCCCGTGACAGGATTCTCGAATATTCACTTTGCTCCTCCACAGGTATATATGTAAATCTACTAAGCAGTGATTATTAGCACAACTTCTGATGGTGGACTGATATCTTATATTATACATGATGCAGGCTAATTTCTCCTTTCACTATGCTGATCCACATTATGGTGGTTTATTAGCTGCAACTTACCTACCACAGCCACCGGTAAGTACTATGTATATCTTCTTCTTTTTGGTATGCTTGCATTTAGTTTGTTTGTGCTATGAAGCAGTTTCATTATGCCTTGCAAAGAAATGAAATCCCCAAGTGGTAGATTTGTCTTTCAGTTTTATCCATCCATTAGATCTCAAGTCTCTTAATCTCTTTTGCAGACATACAATCCCCAAATGGTGGGTATGATTCCTGGTCGAGTTCCTTTACCAGTGGAGCTCACTGAATCTGAGCCAGTTTTTGTCAATGCGAAGCAATACCACGCAATTATGAGGAGGAGGCAGCAGCGTGCCAAGCTCGAGGCTCAAAACAAACTAATCAAATCCCGTAAAGTATATATTTTTCACCTTATGAACCATCTTAACCAAAAGCATCTCATTTGGAATTTCTTTGCTCATCTCTGTTTTTTGTTATTGTAACAGCCGTATCTTCATGAGTCTCGACATGTTCATGCTCTCAAAAGGCCAAGAGGATCCGGTGGAAGATTCCTAAACACAAAAAAACTTCTTCAAGAATCCGAACAGGCTGCGGCTAGAGAACAAGAACATGACAAGTTGAGCCAACGGGAAAACAGAAAGACGAATATGTCTAGATTCGAAGCTCATGTGCTGCATAACAGCAAAAACCGGTGCTCTACCACTTCTGGCTCAGACATCACCTCTGTTTCCGAAGGTGCTGATATCTTTGGACACACTGAATTTCAGTTTTCAGGTTTCCCAACTCCGACAAACCGAGCCATTCTTGTTCATGGTCAATCTAATGACATGCATGGAGGTGGAGGAGACATGCACCATTTCTCTGTCCATATCTGAGACATTGGATCTTTTGGTGCTGTGTTCATGTTCCCATCAAAAGGGGAAGTCATCCTTGGCTACTAGTTCTTTTGCTTGTTGTTGTTACTTAGTGTTTTTGTTTCAAATTATGTTTGTGTTAGACATCTCAAGAACGACCAAGATCTTTTCATTTTGAAACACTCTTGATTGTCTTTTTAATCTTCTGTTACCATGTCTATCTTTTTGTGTAAACTAGTGATTTGATTTTCCAATAAACTTTCAATCCTCTTTTTTTGTTTTTTTCATGATTTATATCTTTTTCTTTTCCTTCATTTGTGTCGGCAATGAAGAAGTCTCCGGATTCTATTTTGAATATGATAAAGAAAAACACAGATTCCGCGTCCACTGATTCATTGAGTTATGTGGAGAGACAATTGGATTCTTGAAATATTTTACAATTTAGTTGACACTTGGAGATATATTAAATGAAGAATCCAGTATATATATAACATATTTCTTATTCTTGATACCCTTCTTAGGATCAAGAAGAGAGGTTGAAAGATTCTAATTTGAGTCTCATTTATCTGTCTGCGAAGATATTATACACTTAGAATACTTGAAAATATTACCATTTCTTTGGCACCTTCATGAATTTTTAAATATCAAGGCCGTCTTCTCTATGAATTATTTTCCACTATTAAGAATAGAATAAATTATTTTGAAAAGGTAAGAAGAAACGTACGATTCTGCTCCAAAATACGTTGACTTATGTGACAGATAAATACTTGTGTTCCTGAGATAGTAACAATGATTCATAATATACTCCTAATGAGACAAAAGAGACACATTCTGAAAGTCACAATCCTGAAAATCGCTTTCTAAGTGATTCATGAATTACTACTAATTATAACATATTGCCAGATCATATTGTTTTCTTTTCTCAATTTCTTATTATTGATGCAAGACTGCGAACTGCCAAATATGTAATGTCTTACAAGTTAGAGACCTTTTTATATCGCGATTTTATTTAGCATACCGGTTTAGTAGCACGATTAAGGTGAACCGATCCAAACCGGGAAACCAAAATCCAAGCAAATGAGAAAATATCATTTATTTATTTAGAAACAACTGAATTTATCACATTCCATTACCTTACATATGACTGGAAACAAATGAAATAGCAGAACAGCTAGACAAGAACAAGATAAGTAAGAAAATGAAATAACATTCCCATCAAAGATTTTTTTCTAAGTGGTTTTTCCAGTTGTTATCACTATGATTTAGACTAAAACCCGTCATGGTTCTTAGCTGAAAGCCGTTTTAAGAACTCGTAGGTAGTGATCATAGTTGTTGCAGACATCGACATTGAAGCACATCTTGGTCCCAATCCTCTGTAACAAGCTGTCCATCCACCTTCTCTAACCAAGTTTCTTACCGTCTGTCCAATACTCGGTCCACGCTTACTACTACTACTATTACTACTATCTTCCCCATCAAGAACTTGCAATCTCGTCTTGATTGTATCAAGTGGCATCGTGATCAAAGCAGAAACACTTCCAGCAATCGCAGCACTAACTCCTTGAACAGCCATTATCGTTTTAGAGTCCGGTTTAATCGTATTACTGTTGTTCCCATTTTCTTCGTCTTTCTTACAGACATAACACCCAATTCCACCCCAAACCATCCGCTGTGCAACAGAGTAAGACGCCCACCAAACCGCATTAGACGGTGCATAAGTCAGAATCGATATCCCAAACCCTCTATATAATCCCTTTGGTCCATCAGCGCGAACAATCTTCCTAAATGCATCAAACCCGTTAACATAATTACACCTCGATGCATTAACAAGACCAGCACTTCCTTGAACCATAAGCCTTTGGCTCACAACATCAACAGGAGTCCAAACAAGCTGTGCAGCCATAGCAGCACTCAAACCTCCAACAGCATTAGCAACAGCAGCAGCTTTAGCCTCGGTAAACCCTAAGCTAACAGCAGCAGAGCCTACGTTACTCTTAGTAACCTCCAAAGCAGTCATGTACAAGGCACGAGCAGGAATAGTTCCCATCAAAGAAGTTCCAAACCCTCTGTACAATCCCCTTAAACCTTCATGTCTCACAAGAGTAAACGCAGCTCTGATACAGGAGCCTTGAGAATGACACACTTGTTGCCGAGTTTTCATCAAAACAGCAGGATAAAGAGCTCCAGAGACTCCTGAAAACAAAGCAGCGCCTAAAACGAAAAACTTGGATTTATCAAGCATCTCCCAATTAATGTCAGCTGGGATATGAATCTCCTGTGCCGATTCTTCCTCGGCCGCACCTAGATTCATCTTCGCCACTTTTTAACCAACCCAGCAAAAAAAAAAAAAAAAAAAAAAAAAAAAAAAAAAAAAAAACCCTTTTTAAAACAAGGAACAAAAATGTTCCCGGAAACTTGGTTTCAGTGCTCGGAGTAAGAACCTCTATCTGTACAACTTTTTTCCTAATCTCGAAGTCACAAAGTTCGCAAATTTCTATTTACAATCGGAGATTGTAACACATCCCCAGGATTAGAAGACCAAAAAATTTCTAAAAAAAAAAAAATTAGATTAAGGGAGAAGGAAAGAGGAAAGATTTCAGAAGGCAAATCTCAAACCAAGAGACGACGGCATTTTTTTCTTCTGTGGAACCACGTCTTGGATCCAAAATGATCACCAAAAGCATGCGGATCTAACAACATCTTCGAAAACAGAACCGATCAATCGACCTTACCGAAGATACGATCATCCTCTCCAGTAAGCGGACCAGATTATCTCACTGCAAAACCCGTATTTTTCACCGGAGATATCCAATACGAGACGGATGTAAAAAAGCGATAGAGTCAGAGAGAGACTAATCGGAGGTGAGCACACGAAAAATGAGCCCTTATTATACAGTTTATACTGTTATCGAGCGAGACTAGGGTTCCGGTTTTTTTTTTTCCTGTAAAATAAACGAAAATTTAGGTGCCGGTTTAGGTATTTCCTAGTATTAACCGGCTTGTATTTTCCGGTTAGGTTAACGGATTTCTTTTTCTGACAAAATGCCCATTTTATGGTTTTCACAATAATTTATCGGTTAATCGATGTAACAGACAAATAAAACTCGAGATCAGTTTTGATTTTAAATGTGTATCAGAATTTATTTTATAATATTTCCATATTGTGCAAAAAAACTAATCGAAAATGGTCACGATTTACAAATTTGTTTTACTTAAGATTCAATTCAGGTTAGTTAACAAAAAAAAAAAAAAAAATTCAATTCAGATTTTGATCGAATATTGTAAGCATATATATTAAGGAAATAAGGAAGATCTGGTAAAAATCAGATGCTGGCAGGTGACACGTGTCAATCATGACCAAGGATAAATAAAGCGATATTGAGGATTCGTTCTAGTGCATAATGTAATACCCTTAGAAGTGAGAAGATCGACGGCACAGATTCATAATAGCTAAAAATAGTCATCAAAAGGAACGGGCAAGATCTTCTTCTCCGATCAGAACAACAGAGGAGAGAGAAAATGGATCCGCTTTTGTAATTTGGATAAGATGACGTGGCATCCATATCCTTGGGCCGTTGGGCGGGGGTTAAGATGGGCAGAACAGAAAGAGCAGAAGTCTGTGTAAGACGCACGTGATCTTTCACGTGACCTTTAGTGCACGATACTTTTTCACTGTTCCACTATCGCTCGAAGCTCTGTTTTAGTGCAAAAAAAAGAATTTTATAGATTTATCAGTTCATATATTCTGACCAAAAATAGGAAAAAAGATTTATCAGGTCATAGAGATGCTAAATTTCACGAACAGTGGTGGTCCTTCTTGGGCAAGAAACAAAACAACAACGTAAATAATTTTTCTTGTCGTTGTATCATTTAGTGACTTTACTTGAAAAATATTAATTGACCTTGAGAGTTTCAGAGATTTGAGTATCACATCAAATATAGTAGTAGTATTTAGAAATACCCACTACCCAAGCAATTACAGTATACATTTCTTTTTCGGTCCACGTTTATTGCATCGTTAATCCTTATCTTTAACTGATTAGATGTTAAGCGAGTGGATAAACAGCATCTGGTATACGCAGATTTTTGCTAACATAATTAATGTTTACACGAACACGACACTAAGACTGGTTCAGCATGTGATTTGATTCCAAAAAGAACATTATAACATGTGATGGGCTTGACCAACCATCGTCCGATCCTAACAATGTTGGTTCTATAAGACCCTAAATTCAGCCCACCACAATGTTCTTAAAGTCCACTTTTGTTGGTTCAAAAGAGTGTCCAAGTTTAGTCACCAAGACTCCACTTCCATATTGTAAGTTCAATCTTTATAGTTAGTTATACAAAGAAACTTTCGATCAAGTAGAGATGAGAAGTGGGTATAGTTGGATATCATAGATTCACAATGCATATTATCTGATTAAAATAACAGCATGAGAACCGAGTATTAAGAATCAACAATCAAAAACATGTCCGAACAATAAAAAAGAAATGTAGCAGTGAAGTGAAGGTAGCTGTGATTGAAGAACGTACCATGAACAGTTAAACACCCAGTGGATTGCATTATGCATACGAGCAAAGATACAGAACTTTGAGATATAGAGCCAAATAAGTAGTTTCAAAGACTAAACACGAACAAAACCTATGGAAAGCTTTTTATGTGAGCAAAAGATGACGAGTCATGTAACAAAGTACACGAAAAGGGACCCTCATGAAAAAGTTCAAAATCATAGAAAAGGAGGGACCCCTTCTCTTTTATTGTTTCTTGTGTCATTCAATACTCGTTTTCTCCCGGAAACACTATGCCTCAGATTTAGAAAAAAAAAAACACAACAGTTAACTGAGATATTTATGTTGAGCCAAGACTAATTGAAGTCTTTAAGTAAGCTTATTGGGCTGGTTTTTTTTGACATTGCTCATCCATTTACTGTATCTTTGACCCAGTCCGTATTACAGATTATGTGGCCGAAAAGAGTGCCCTTCAGTCCTTTACTTTATGTTATGAAAGTCGCTTTCATTATTTAATTTTATCATTCGCTTTTTAGAATAATATAAAGATAATTGTGTTATGATATTTTTTTGGGCGGCTTGTAATACGATTATTTGATTAATTAAATCGCATGAAATCACAAACTACTATGCATAAGAGTTTATACATTTTAACTCATAAAAATATACTCCGTGTAAGCAATGATTAACCCTTTGGCATCTCGTTTTTTTTTTTTTTTTTTTTTTTTTGTTGGTGTGTATCTCGTTAAGAAGCACTAACAACATAATTATGATGGGTAATCATCCATGCCATATTTAGAAACTAATATTTCTCCGATCCGTGTATGACTAATAACTTATCTACAATCAAAAATAAATACATGGTTTGATTTATAAATGACTAAATTCATGCATGTTAAAGATTCATTTGTCCCAACCCGAGTGCGTTAGTGCCTGCCTGCCTAATGTACTACCAAAAGGATAAATGAATGCTCCATATACATAAAAACATTAATTTATTTCTTGAGAATAAAGAAAACCAATAATTGAATACAAGTCATTTAGATTTTGCCTCAATATTAAAGGTTATAAATGAATAATAGTCACAAAGGTGTCAAACAACATTCTTCTCTCCAATCAAATTATTTAGCAACACTTTAATCACTCTCTCTAATCATGGCGTCGTTTTCTCTCCTCCACTTCCCCACCTACTTACCTTCCCACTCTCAAACCTCACTTAAACCTCATGATTCCTCCGCCGTCTCCTTCACCGTCCGATGCACCACCACCCCATCCTCCTCCTCCGCTTCTCCCTCTGTCCCATCACAAACGCCGCAAAAGCACCGCCGTAACGCCGATGAAAACATCCGCGACGAAGCTCGCCGTCGTCCTCAACTCCAAAACCTCTCCGCACGCTACGTCCCTTTCGATGCTCCACCGTTGTCCACCGAATCCTACTCTCTCGACGAGATCGTCTACCGTTCACAATCCGGTGGTCTCCTCGACGTCCAACACGACTTCGCCGCCTTGAGACGCTACGACGGCGAGTTCTGGCGTAACCTCTTCGATTCACGCGTCGGTAAAACCAATTGGCCGTACGGATCAGGCGTTTGGTCGAAGAAAGAGTGGGTGCTTCCTGAGATCGACGACGACGACATCGTTTCAGCTTTCGAAGGCAACTCAAATCTCTTCTGGGCTGAGCGATTCGGTAAACAGTATCTTCAGATGAACGATCTGTGGGTGAAGCACTGTGGGATCAGTCACACCGGATCTTTTAAAGATCTAGGCATGACGGTTTTGGTTTCTCAGGTGAATCGTCTTCGGAAAATGAACAAACCAGTCGTCGGAGTTGGATGCGCTTCAACTGGAGATACCTCCGCTGCTCTCTCAGCTTACTGCGCTGCCGCCGGAATCCCTTCGATCGTCTTCTTACCGGCGGATAAAATCTCCATGGCTCAGCTAGTTCAACCAATCGCAAACGGAGCGTTTGTGCTAAGCATCGACACTGATTTTGACGGATGTATGCATCTGATTAGAGAAGTCACGGCGGAGCTTCCGATCTATTTAGCCAACTCTCTTAACAGTCTCCGTCTCGAAGGACAAAAGACGGCGGCGATTGAGATATTGCAGCAATTCAATTGGGAAGTTCCTGATTGGGTGATAGTCCCTGGAGGCAATCTTGGTAACATCTATGCGTTTTACAAAGGGTTTCATATGTGTAAAGAGTTAGGTCTTGTTGATCGGATCCCTAGACTTGTTTGTGCTCAAGCTGCTAACGCAAATCCACTTTACTTGCATTACAAGTCTGGTTGGAAAGATTTTAATCCGTTGAAAGCGAATACAACATTTGCTTCTGCTATTCAGATTGGTGATCCTGTTTCTATTGATAGAGCTGTGTATGCTTTGAAGAAATCTAATGGAATTGTTGAGGAAGCTACTGAAGAAGAGTTGATGGATGCTACAGCTCTTGCTGATTCCACTGGTATGTTTATATGTCCACATACTGGTGTTGCATTGACGGCTTTGATGAAGCTGAGGAAATCTGGAGTTATTGAAGCTAATGATCGGACTGTGGTTGTGAGTACAGCTCATGGTTTGAAGTTTACGCAGAGTAAGATTGATTACCATTCTAAGGATATTAAGGAGATGGCTTGTAGATTGGCGAATCCACCGGTGAAGGTTAAGGCAGAGTTTGGTTCTGTTATGGATGTTCTCAAGGAGTATCTTAAGAGTAATGATTCAAAGTGTTGAAAAAGCTTTGTGTGTTTGTGTTTCTTCTGAAACAATTCTTGTTTCTAGGCAATCTTTAAGTCGTATGAGATTGTTGGTTTTTATTAACTAATGAAATTGCGTTTGCACTTTTGAAGACTGGTTAGTTCCGTGATGGTCACATCAACAACGACCTGTCTTTTTACTCTACAGTCAAGAGTTATATTCTTCTCCTATTATATATTTTTAAAATCAAAAGAAGAAAAAATTGAGTTCACTTTTAACATTCGGCCAAAAACTTGCTTAGAACATATTACAAAAAGAAGAAATAAACATTCGGACAAAATCTTAACTAGAACATAAGAAAATAAACAGAAGTAATAAAAAATGTTACATTGAATGAAAAGTAAAAAACACCACAGAGCTTCCTCTTCTTCTTGGTAGTCTTCTTACCAGAGGGGGAGTTAAACTAGGTCGGTTTCCACTAGCAGTCTCTTCCTCCACCACCAAAGCCTCAACAGTAGCTACAACGGCCTTGAGAGCCACAACGGCCGGGATAAGGCCAAGTACTTCCACTGCGTATCGGTTCAGCCTTACCAACTACAAGATTCCATCCTTTTACGTAATGTACACCAAGTTCCAACGCCTTCTCTGCACCTTCTTTTAGATCAATGTAAGCATATCCTAAGGATAAACTGGTAACAGGGTCTGTGGGAACAAATACGCGTGTGATCTCTCCAAATGAACCAAAATAATGACTCAATGTAGTCTTGATATGATCCACAGGAAGCCAATAGTTAAATCCCACAACGGAGATCGTTTGACCATTGCCACCACCAGAGGACGAACTGTTCTCTGTCTTGAACTTTACAGAGCCATTTGTAGCAGCTGTATCGGGCTTCTTGGTTGCAGTAACTTCGTCATCTGAAGAAGTGTCCATGTCTAAGCCCTCGCTGTTAGCAGGAACTTTCTTACCCTTTGCTGAGATCAAAATCGCCTCTAGATCAGGCTTTGTTGCCAACAAATCCACCTTTGCTTCCAACAAATCCAACTTTGCTTCGAGCCGCTGAAGAAGATGAGCGAATCCTTCCATCATCTCCTTCTTCTCGGATTTTTTCACGTCTTTCTTCTGCTTCTTAAGATCTACTTTGGTCTCTGAATCATACTCCACCTGCCTAGGAGCTGTTTCACCTTCGGTGGCAGATTTCTCGCTAGACCCGGCCATGGATGGAGAAGATGCAAAGATAAGGGAAAGAGCGATCAAAAACCCTAAACTGTTGCTTAAGATTGTATAAAATTTCACAAATATATCAGTTTAGGATACCTTTTATATGGTGTCTATGGCGGCATAATATCAAGGTCGGCATAATATCAAGGTCGGCACATAGCAACTTCAAAATGGAACATGGCCCACTAAATCACAGGGTCCATACAATATATTTGCATATTTATATAGTTATTGATAGTTTTGTTAAAATAGTTTTACTTTTTCATTAATATAACAGGGGGAAAATCAGTGGAATTGAAGAGTCATTTAGAAAGAAAAGTTTTCCATTTCTTTGTGTGATTTTTCTTTCTTTATGAACTTTCCATTTTGTGTGTGTTTGTATGCTTAATTATTTAATTTTCCAATACCTTTCAATTTGATTAAGAAGTTGACTTTAATCAAAGTAAAGTAAATATTATAAACTACATTTTGTTGATCGTCTGATGACATAAAATTAAAGTATTAGTATTTTTTCTTTTATTTCTAAAATTCTATATATATTGTATATATGTCTTCTATCAAAACATAGTTCAAAACAAGACTCTGGAGGATATCACAAGAAAACTAGTTGCAGGTTATATAACCATATTTTGGTTAAGCCTAAGATGGACTAAAACTGTAAAACGGACATAGTAACTGTAATTCACCACAAAAATTTACGTATAAGAAAAAATAAATAAAAGTAAAGAAAAAACAACACAATAGTAAGCCAAAAATGCAAAAACAAATAAAAAACCATCTATACGCTTCGGCTAAAATCTCTTTTAGTCTGTCCGTCCGGTGTATGTTCTCGGGAACTCTTTTGTCTCCGGAAGAGTATCGTCTCTTGCTGGCGGGTTATAATCCGTTTAAGATCCGGATTCCTCTGGTCCGGGTTCGGGTCCTAAATTGGATCTCCCTCTTTTCACAGAGTTCATCTTCTCCAATTTGAGTCCTGCTCTGAATCTCGCGATGAAATCATCGGCTTTGGTATCTACGTCGGGGCTTGGACAGAACTCACTCCCTGCTGCGGCTTTACCGTCAGCTGATTGAGCTACATCCGGATCATCAGGTTCGTCGGAGCTTATGCTGATGTCACTAGCCATCCTGACGTAATCTCCACGTTTCACGAACTTCCAAGCCGGCATTTTAAACGGTGGAGGAGGAGGCGGCGGCGGGATCGGCATCAATGGCGATTCACTTCCAGTGCCTATGAATTGAGTTACTTTAGCTGGCGGATTGGATTTAGATGTCCGTGATTCCATCGAAGCTTTGCGAATCTTCGCCATTGATGCACGTGATTCAAACCTCCGTTCAGGTGGAGGCGGAGGAGGAGGAGGCGGTGGATTTGAATTGGTTCTTTTGCTTTTACCTTTTTTAGACGAGAAAAGTCCCTGGAAGAAAGGTGGTGGAGGCGGAGGCGGCGGTGGTGGCATTGTATAGACTAATGGAGGATCGGAGCCGAAGAGTAAATCAAGGCCATCGATGCTCTGTTGTCTCTGCTTCTTCTTCTTTCTCCTTAACGTAATTAGAAAGTCCTTTGTTGCTCCGCCTTTCTTCTTCTCCTGTTTATTGCTCTTCTGATACACAGTCGCCGGAGGTGGAATCGGTGTCATCGGAGGTGTCGCCCCCACGAATTCACTCATATCCTTCTTCTCTTCCATTGGAGCAACATCTTGGTACACTCTCTTTGTCTTCCTCTTCGCTTGCTTACGCGGTGGAGGAGCACGAGGCGGAGACGGCGGCGGATTAGAAGGCACTGTTCGTAGCTCTTCTACTACTTCAGCTTCCGCCGTCGTAACGACTTCAACTTTCTCAGCCTCGGAAACGCCGTTATGGACCTTTCCTCCTCCATGGATACGTTCCTCTGTTCGATCTACATCGTCCGGTGGTTTAACATCCTCTTGCCAGTTCCTGTAACCTTGATTAGGATAGATCGGATCTGTATCTTCATAACGGCATTGACTTACACGCGTATCATCGTAAAATCTCCACCGTTCATCAGCTTCGAATTCCCGGAGCCTCAGATCTGGATACGAGCTACTACTCCGTAATCTACTAAACCTCTTGTACACCGTCTGATCGCCGCCGCGATCATCGATCCAATAACGCGGCGTGGCACCGTTAGATAATACACGATCTCGATCGATGATCGACGGCGAGTTCGTGAATTTGTTGTTACTGATGTCTTCTTCCTTGTTATGATTGGTTTCGTCAGTATTGGTGTTGCGGCTGAGGAAACCGCAGAGGACGGCGAAGAGGACTAGAACGAAGTTGAGATAATCCCAGCTTTTGCGGACTAAATGAGGTCGGAAAATCTGTGAAACAGAGGAAAATAAAGGAGGGATAATGAAAAAGACTATGAGGATTGCAGCTACTCCGGCGAAGAATACTTGAGTTGCGACGGTGGTAGCACGGCCACCGAGACTAGAGGTGCGGCGGAAGTAAGTGTTATTGCGGCGGGATTGAAGCCAAAACGGCGTAGACGCGTCTCCATCGTCTTCTTCCATACTCTTTTTTTCTTATTTTACTTTTGGCTTTTGAGTTTTTAAGAAAGACAACTTTTAGTTTGGGAGTGGTTGGCTTTTGATTGATGCTGTAATGTGTTGCTTTAATGATTTTGCTTCTGTTGAGATTTTTTTTTTTTATATGCTTGGGGAATTGGGTTTGGTCATTTTTATATGGATATATTTTTGTGGATTACTTTACTTTACACCTTTCTTACAAACAAAATATGTCTTTGTCTTACAGTATTTAGACATGTTACTTGACATATTTAACTAACTATAAGAGAAAAATAATCAGATGTTTTTAGCGAATTTTTGTTGGATTTGTTAAATTCAGCTATTTTATATGTTTATTTCATTATTTGTTATATGGAAATACGTTTTACAATTTACGTAACAAATATGTGAAATGTATGATGTTTAGTACTAATTAACTACACATCTTAAACTTGGTATGTCTGACCAGTTCTTGAGATTGAGTACAACAACAAAAAAAAATGGCTAATTTACATTGTTCTGATCCCTAGTCCAAAATGTATGTTTCATAATTGATGAATTTTGTACTATAAAATACTGCAACTACTACAAACTATCCATATAATATCCGAGACAATTAATAGTAATCTACATTTTTCAAAACTTAAATTTGAACTTCAAAATAATAGAATCTAGTCTTTTAAACAAATTTTAGATATCAGATTAGTTTTCTTTCGAACAAAACTGCATACTAAAAGTTTAATGGACTCATGTTTTTTTTTTTTACGTAAACAACAAAAAAAAAAAAACTCTAGATAATTGACATTTACACTTTTTAACATAGAAATCGTAAAATTTCTCATTAAAATCGGAACAAAACTTTGTCAATACGCTAACTTTTTGTTTTTCTGTTCCTTTTGGGAAAATTTTAAAATTTTGATAACTTGTTAGATAAGCTGGAAAATGGTGATATTTGCTTGTGAAAGTTGGAAATGGAATTCGAAGGCCTAATAATACAGCTGGATTACATGAAGCAAATACATATTGGTACGCAAATAATCAAACTGTTCAACGGAATCATATGTCTAACGTGTTCATAAACACGTTTTCTATATGAAACTGAGGCGTAACTAGTCTTTTATTATTACATCTAATTCCGGAAAATAAAAATAATGACTGACGACGATGTTTGTCGAAAAAAATAAAAAAATAAACTGCTGATGTTTACTTTATATTATCAAAAAAGAAAATTATGACTAGCATTTGGGTCAAAGGAGGAGAGCCGGTGCTGTCGTGGCATTTTTACAAATGGCCAAACCGTCAAAATGCAATATTGTATATATACTAGCTGATACCCGCATTTTATTATATATTTTTAAATTATAATTAATATAATAATTTAAATAACATGTATATTATTTTGATTATAAGTTTTATAGGTTTTTGGTTGTATTTTAATATGTTGTTTAAAAAAAATTCAAATAACTTAAGTTTAGAAAAAATTAAAATTTTTTTTAAAAAAAATATCCTAACATGTTTGTCCTGAAAATAGAAATAAACTGTAATATTTTTTTAAATGATCTTTTTGTTATAGTGTTTTTTTTTATTATTATAGATATGATACATGTCTGATTTTGTTTCTTTAGAAGATAGGGTCCTTGTGAATTAATCAATTTATCCTTTAACATCATTATAAAAATATAACAATTCACAAAGGGCTTAAAACATGATATAATGAATATCTAGATTTTTGTTATTTTATTGTAAAAATATCATAATTCACAATGCCTTTAGAAAATGACACCAACCATGAAAAATAATATTTTTTTTTTTTAAAACTCTAATAACCCAGTCTACGTATACTTTCTCATTTCCATGTCCATCTTGTCGAAAAAAATATTATAATTATCGTTAATAGATGAAAACCGATAGTAGATTAGAGTATTTAGAAAAAAGTACATATGTTTTTATTAACCGATAATTATAAAGCACATAAATTTAGAATGGTAGAGTATATATATTATTTAAAAAAATTCTTTTTACTTTAACTCTTGAAATATTTAACAAATTAAATTTTAAAAATTTTAAAATAATAAATAAATGATTAAATGTGTCATTGAAAAGAGTGATAATGTATTAATCTCTTATAAAACATAAATTATTAAAATAAAATAAAAAATCATGATGATGTGTCAAGGAGAGGGGTGCTGAGGTGTCAACCTCTTGTGAGACTAACTCAGTCTTTATATAATAGATAGATATTATCAAGTTGTGTGTTATGTTTTTCCTAAACTTATTGATAACTCATCTAAAATGATACACCTTTCTTTCACAATCTAGATTTCATGCGGTGCCACTGCCAATTATTAAAAGCTTTCTAAGATTGATAATTACACACCACATTTCTATATATGAGGTTGCTTTTCTATTTTATATTTAGTTTAGGGAAAGACATATAAAGATTCACGGTATGAATGCGATATAAACATTTCGTAAAGATTCACGGTATGAATGTGATTGTGAATGAGATTATTAAAGTTATGGAAAATATGAATTGATGATAACAGAAAAAAAAATATATAAAAACGTGAACGGCAGGATTCGAACCTGCGCGGGCAAAGCCCACATGATTTCTAGTCATGCCCGATAACCACTCCGGCACGTCCACCTTTTGTTTAATGCTTTGCTTTATATCTAATTAACGTCAAAATTTATATCAATCAACCTTGAGTCTCTATCTCATCAAAACTCTGATCTCAGTGTTGCTATATATTCAAGTTGAAGAATAGAAAACATCAACTAATAATAATCTATGAAAAAGGTTTATAAAAGAAAAAGAAAGACGAGAGGGTTAATGTGACATAGTTTCAATTACAATTTCATTAGCCACCACATCTCAAAATATTACAACATATTCATCTACTTTAATAACCCCCCAAAAAAAAGCATTTCTTTGCCTATTTCTTCTTGTACATACGAATCAAAGTTTCATGAGAAAAAGGAATGTACTTATAATTAATTAGCTATGCATCATCATCTTCTTCACTCTTTACTTCTCCTCCCCGACCCGCATTTCCATAATTTTTTTATTTTATTTTCTTTCCCCTCCCCTCTAACAATATTGAGTAAAAGATATGTAAAGACTGACTAGTCGAAATTAGATCTGTAACGATCTAAAAATATAAGAAAAATCGAAACTTACCCCCCAGTAAAAAAAGTAAGTAAGCGACTATTTGTAATCAAGCTTCAAGATCTGGTCTTAAACTTTCTTTGAGCTTTCAAGTCAACCACAATAATGGAGATGTTGTCTTTACTTCCTTTTTGAAGAGCAAGCCCGGAGAGGTACTCAGCCGCAGCTTGGCAAGCTGGGTCTACTCCTTTGCCTCTCTCTGTTAGAGGTGGTGCACCGTGCTTCTTGTGCCACGTCAAGATCCGTCTCCTCGCCATTTCGCAAGCTTCTTGATTGCTCATTACATCCCAAAGACCGTCACTTGCTAGTATGAGACACTCGTCTTCTCTTGACCGCGGCATGAATGTCACTTCCGGTTCTGGGATCACATATGGCTTCAGATATCTGTCACCTGCATAAGTCCGGAGAGAAAAAAAAAAGGCCAAGGATCTAATGTTTCTTGAAGGGCAGTAGATTTATTCTCAAGGTATGGTTTTGTGATGTGCATGTGAAACCAATAAGCCAACTCAAGACATTCATAATGATCATCAAGAGAAGCATTGCTTACCAATGGACCTAGACATGGCGAGAACACCAAAAACACGTGCGCCTTGCCATTGTATAACTTTTCCTCCAGCATTTTCTATTCTTTCATATTCATCCTCTCTATCTGGCTGCAGAAAAAAAGGGGAAAAGATAAGAAAATTTGTCATCTACTCAGTTAGATTGGGTGAAATATTGAATACAAGGGAGAAAAGGAAGCTCTTCATACTTTGTGATCAACTGATAAGGGCATGGCTTCTTTGCCACGGAATAAAACCGCCCTTGAGTCACCGCAGTTAGAAACTACTATATGTGATGAGCAAACTAAAGCAACCACAGCAGTTGATCCTACGGTCTCAGAGGCAACGGCTTCAAGAACTCTATCAGAAGAACCAACAACTGCTCTACCCATTTTTCCTCCAATCTCACCATCGACAGTTAGAAAACAACTAGTGAAGACTTTCTCCCACTGGACCTGCCTACCCTCTCCTGTGTTCCTATTGCATAATTCGTCTTTTATGCGTTCGATTTCTTCAGCCAAAGAAAAATGGAGTCTATCTCGGCAATAGTCAGCAACCTACAAGCCATTGTACATTTAAAAGCTATAAATTTTTAACTAAACATCTCAAAACAATAGGTTTTCTTGATTCAGAGAGAGGTGTATCACACTACATTGCTAAAGAATATAGAGAACAATGTGTATTAGCATACCTGATGGCCTCCGTGACCATCATAAACACCGAAAAAATGACCCGTGAGATGTGAAAGGCTTGGACTCATACCCTCATGATCCCCCATAAGCATTTTGATGGGTAGTTTCAGAAAATGAGGTAAAACGGCAATAGCATCCTCCATCTCAGATCTATTACCTTGAATGGAAACCGTGCCCCAAAGCGGTATACAATCTAGTTCATAGACACTTCTCCCTTTGGTCACATGATTATTATTATTATCTTCTGGCAACCGAATGACAACCTCAGAAGCTGTAACACCTGAACCATCAACCAAATCTGTATTCTGATTCACACCCGTTAAAACAACTTCCGCAGTAGGAACCTGCTCGATGCTTGACTCGCCAACGATAATCGCTGTCGCAAGAACTCGGCCGTTCTCTAATTCCATAGCTGTATCAGACAATCTTAACTCAGAGCCAGCATCAACAACTAATAAGCCCTCACTTATGACTGCACTAGTATCCTCCACAACAGACAATACTTCGTCATCATCACAAATATTAGTAGAAGACACGCTTCTCGTTTCAGATAAAGTTTTCAACAAATGCGGTTCTCGCTGCTCATCCGGTTCTGAGACATCTTCCATAGTGCTATCTCCGTTGCAAAAGTTTTGATTATCTTGATCAGACAACAAGTCAGCTGCATCAGTAACATTCTTGAGCTGAGTGATCTCCACAGGTGATGATGAGTCACACATGGTATTAGCTAAGCTCAAAGTCATTGCAACTGCTGGAGTCATCTCTTCCATTAGCTCCCCAAAAAAATCAGAAATTGATACTACCAAAAAGATGTGAATATTTAGAAGTATTCAATAGTAATCAATCTTTCTTGGTTTCATTTCATGATCTTGAAGAATCTTTGCTCCCAAACAAAAAATGATTCTCAGCGACTCCAATGCCGCTTAATTTCATACACTAAACTTAGCATAGTTAAAGACAGAGGAAGATTCAAGAAGAATAGAGTACCGGAGATGAACAGATCTGGGCGGATCTACACGACGGATCCTCTGTATTTTCACCACTATCTTTTTGATTGATCCCCAAAATTAATCTCACACGAATCCTTTAATCTCAATTTTCACCCTATTTTAGAGATCATTAGACAACTAATTAAAACTCTCGAATCGCTTTTAATTTGAAGAAAACTGACAAATACCAGCAAAAAATAAAAAAAAATAAAAAAGAGAGGGAAAATCAGAGATAACAATCACAGGAAAATCCTAAAAAATCAAACGGATCATAGTAGAAGATGGATTGTTTTTGGATCTAAATAAACAAAATCATACCCAGAAATAGAAAGATGAAAGAAATTAAACTTTGCTCTTAAGAAACTAAACACAAAGCTCAAAAAAAACAAACATAAAAAGAAAAAGAAAAAGAAAAAAAAAAAAAAAGATTCATACATAGCAGCATAAAGCCACAAATCCTCCGATTAAAAGCTCTACTACTATACACGAATACAACAAAATATATCAGAACAAAAAAAAAAAAACAACATAAAAAAATCAGGAAAGAAAGAAAAAGAGAACTTACCAGTTGAATGAATCTAAGATATTCGCATCTACAGAATTTAAAGAAAAAAAAAAAAAAAGAAATCGTCGAAACAGAGAACAAAGTAAAGATGGTTATTGTTTATTTTTTCCTATCTTCTTCTTCTTCTTCTTCTCTCAGGGATTAATATTTTCTCGGTCGAGCTTTGAGTTAGAGGAACAAGAGAAGGAAGAGAGAGAAGGGAATATTGTGTGGTATGCTTTTTCTCTCTGTTTCTTATTCTTTTTATTTATTTATTTTTACTTTTTTTTTGGTAATTAATAAAGAAAGGGAAAAAAAAAGAGTATTTATTACAAAAGGGGATTTAATAGAAGGACACGTATACACAAGTCTTGCATCATTTTGAGAACTTTGTCCTTAATTTTATCCCACTTTTTGTCCTTTTCTTTTTTAGGTTTTCTTTCTTTACTTTCTTTAAAGGTCGCTTCAGGCAACACCTGTCGTTCAGCTAACAGCTGATCTTTATTTTCTTCCTACAATTCTACATATATTTTAATTTTTCTTTCTTTTATGTTTAGAAGATTATTTAACAGCAAATTTTGTTTCTTTATATACAAAGTATTTTATAAAAGATAAAGCTACAAATTTGTACGCGTATATGGTTTTAAATGGTAACCATGAGAGTGGAATATAGATTATGTGAGATATAAAATGATTACCATCAATTAAATTTTGACATGTATGATAATTATATTTATAAAAAAAGGAATTTGAATAAAATTAATGAATTACGTGGATACATGAAATATTGACACGTAAATGTCTATATATTGGTCCATCGGAGTCAAGTCTTTTTCCATAAATTTTATTTCAAATGCTAGTTCAACACACAAAAAGTAATTCAACTGACCATCTATTTTATTATTTTAATGTTTAAATGTTGATTAATAAAAAAAACTTATAGTGTTACCTCAACAATATTGATTTATATCTAACTATTGTTTATTTATTTATTTTATGATTTGTTTATTTTCAAATGATTTTTACGATTAAAGGACCGTTAATTTGATTGGGAAATCACCAAAAACAAAGTCTACATGAAATAAGAATATAACATTTTTTTTTATGACTTAAATTTACAAGTACCCACAATGAAATTTTATGTAATTGTTAATACTAATGTCTAGAGAAACGTATAAGACATGGCGATATCGCAAAGAAGAAAGATGAAAACTGAGAATAATATAATTGATCGTTACTTTTTTTCTTTGTTCTTTTTGGCCACTTAAATCAGAAAATGCAACGTGTGTATTGTTTGTCTCATAGTCAAACTTTAGCAATAATTCGATTTGTACCCGCCCACGTGGCTATCTGACTGATCCCGGACGAAAATAAATGTTTAGAACTTTACATTTATACATTTCGGAAAAACTGAATAAATTTGTCCGGAATTTGTAGTTCAGGAACTCGTTGATATGTTGTTGTCGTCGCAATAATAAAGTCAAATTCAGTAATGTATATGTTGCGCGTAAATGTATATTCGTCGAATTTCATTTATATCGAACCGGTACTTCTATTTAGGACCAAGCTCCATCGCACCAGAAACTTCCCAAAATTTCACTTTCTAAAGATAAGTTAAAAGAGTTAATAAAATTTCCTTTTTTGTTTGTTTGTTCACAAGACTGTTTAGTTGTTTTGAGAAAAAACCCTCCAAAATTAGCAAAAATGCAAAACCACTTAAATCTTCATCATTCACACATTACAAAATCTGTTTCTCAGAAGTTGCAGAGGGAAAACAAAAGAAAACAACACAATCAATAAAGACATGAATGGTTTGCTTATGAAGCAGGTTATATAGGTTTCTTGGGAAGCAAGCCTCTGATTCTCTAACATGTCTGCAAGAAGATTAGACAATGGCCCAACCACGGCTATAGCCATTGATAAGGACAAGAACAGCCAACACGCTTTAAAGTGGGCCGTTGAGAACATTGTTCTCGATTCTCCACAATGTGTTCTTCTCCACGTTGAACGTATGTATCTCTCCTTCTTCATTATAGAAACAACAACAACATCAAAGAACCCTAAATAGGAATCTTGTTTTTGCAGTAGGAAACACAGGAGAACATGATGATCAAGAAGAGGATCATCAATTCTTTCTTCCTTTCAGAGGATTCTGTGCTCGTAAAGGAGTAAGTGATATCGATGCATTCCTAATCTCATTGCATAACATATAATTACTTATCATTATACATTTTGCTTCTCAGATTATAGCTATTGAGATTCTTCTTCGCGATAATGACATCTCCAATGCTATTGTCAATTACATCACCAACAACTCCATTGCAAATATCGTTGTTGGCGCATCTTCACACAATTCCTTCCTCAAGTCTCTTTCTTTTTCTCTCTTGCAGTTCTCATTCTTGATATCATCTCAGCTTTTGGTTCTATGAATGCTTAACACATCTGTCTCTCTTTGTGATCAGGAAGTTTAAGAGTCCAGATGTGTCTACCACTTTGCTTAAGAAAAGTCCAGAGACTTGTGCAGTCTTTGTTGTCTCCAAAGATAAGCTTTCAAAAAGCAAATCCGCGAGCCAGCCTCTCAAGTTTTCAAGACAACAAAATCTCTCTTCTTTGTTGTACAATTCAACCAGCTCCATTTCTAGTGATTCCGAGAGGTAAATCTCAACTCTCTCTCTTTTTAACCATTGGTCATGCATGGTTCTCCTCGTTTCAACATGATTTACTGAAGAAAGGTTTCTTTGGTTTTTAGGGCATCATCATCATCACCTGTATCTATGCAGCCCAACAACTCCAGATCAGATTTCTCCCAGTCAATTTCACCTCGCATCTCACTACCACAAACTCTGAGTGAGATTTCTCTGTCAGAGATTGACAATAGTAGTTGTGGTGTAGTGTCAACTGTGAGTTCTTACACCATCTCTGAAAATTCCACTACCAACGGAAGCTCAATCTCTTCAACCTCAACGGTTAGTAATATTTCATCATCACTTTCTAATAGACGTTCAGATTCTTAGTATTCTGACATAACTGATCCACAGGAAAGTCCACTCGCGGCAAATTTCGTGGAACAACAGGTAAAGAGTTTCAAAAACATAAATTTGGTTCTTGGATATGCAAGAATTGTCAACATGATACTAACATGGGTTATGTTCTTTGCGAGTGGTCTCACCAGAATCAAAATCTTGAAGCAGAGGTGAAGAGATTGAGACTTGAACTGAAGCAGTTTAATACTTCAAAGGGAAAAGACACTATGAACCAAAAAGAAAGTGTAAGATGTTATTACCCTACCTTCATGTTGATGACAGTGTTATTTCCTTTAGTTTCTTGGTGCTGAATAATAATCAGATATTGAATTATGTAGTCCCAAGAACTTCAACTAGCTAGAGCCAATGAAACACGAAGGTTAGATGAACTAATAGAGCTGCCTAGGGCATTGTCTGAAAAGAGGCATAGAAGGCAATCTGAAATCCAAGCAGCTGAAATAGCAAAGCGCTTAGCGAAAATGGAGAGTCAAAAGAGAAGATTACTAGAGATGCAAGCCAAGTTGGAGAAACAAAATATGGTCCATAAGGTCTCTTACAGACGTTATAGTATCAAAGACGTTGAAGGTGCAACCAATGGCTTTTCAGATGCTTTAAAGATTGGGGAAGGAGGGTATGGACCTGTTTACAAAGCTGTCCTTGATTACACTTCTGTCGCCATTAAAATCTTGAAGTCGGGTGTTACACAGGGACTGAAACAATTCCAACAAGAGGTAGTGTGTTAATTATAATGAGAAATCCTTATGTTTATTCTTCTTCTCCTGACTCATACCATATGTTTCTTCACTAGATTGAGGTTCTGAGTAGCATGAGACATCCTAATATGGTGATCCTTCTCGGTGCATGTCCTGAGTATGGTTGTCTTGTTTATGAGTACATGGAAAATGGAACACTTGAAGATCGACTCTTCTGCAAAAACAATACAGCCCCACTTTCATGGAGAGCAAGATTCAGAATCGCTGCTGAGATTGCCACAGGACTTCTCTTCCTTCACCAGGCAAAGCCTGAGCCCCTAGTTCATCGTGATTTGAAGCCAGCAAACATTTTACTCGATAGACATTTCACTAGCAAAATCAGTGATGTTGGTCTAGCTCGTTTGGTACCCATTGCTGATACCTTTAGTAACTATCACATGACTTCTGCAGCTGGTAAGAGTCTTTATCTTCCTTCTCTTTTCAATATCTTAACATGGAACCAATATTGATGTTTGTTTCCCCTTTGGCTCACTGGAAGGTACATTTTGCTACATTGACCCTGAGTATCAGCAAACCGGAATGCTTGGAGTGAAATCTGACTTGTACTCTTTTGGTGTGGTGCTTCTGCAAATCATAACAGCCATGCCAGCAATGGGGTTAACCCATAAAGTAGAGATGGCAATTGAAAACAATAAGCTGAAAGAAATTTTGGATCCAACAGTATCAGAATGGCCTGAAGAAGAGACTTTGGAGTTGGCTAAATTGGCTTTGCAATGCTGCGAGCTGAGGAAAAAAGACAGACCTGATCTTGCTACAGTTATGTTACCGGCTCTGAGCAGGCTAAGAGAGTTTGGAACAGAGGATCATGAACGTATCCAGAACAGAACACCTTATGTGTCATCTGCTCACAATTCAGTTCCACTTGCCCCGACACCTTCCTCTGAGGTTAGCTTTCTTAAAACCTTTATTTTCCGGAGATATTAACTGCAAACTGAACTTTAAGAAATTCCACACACAGTGAAAACCTGCAAGATGAGATTTATAATCTTGTTCATCTGTTACATAGACTATATTCGTGATTTACTCACTTAAACTTTGAATTCATGAACATAACTTAAAACATATATAGATCTTAGCCAAATCAAGAGACATATAAAGACACTTTTTGTTTGGTCTGCATACATGCAATATATATCAAACCAAGAAGGGTTAGCAAGAATATCATTTTTTTTTTTTTCAAAAGTAGGTAGGTTACAAATGTTTTGTGCAGAACTTTCTCAGTTTATGAAATAATTTCTCTGCTATGTAGAAAGAGGATCAAATGAGAAAATCCTTTTGAGTATTGACCCTTGGAAATTCGACGTAGATCAACCAGAAGCCAACTGTAGCAGTACCTGAGATCCACAAAGAAGTTGATCCATTTAAGCGCAGTAAACATTCCGTATCAAGAAGAAATCGACCTCCAAGATCACAGCACAAAGGCAAGCGTTGGTCTTTTATGAGTTGTGCTCCATCCAAAGCTCAGTGCGATGATCTCCCATAGTGTGGTGAAAGTTCCTTATATTGTATATGAAACACTAAGTTTTGTTCATGTAAATGCCACACTTTTAAAGAAGAGTTTTTTTTTCTAAACAAAACTGAAAGTTTAAGACTTCGTATAGAAATATTTGAGGCAATAGAGACCATAAGAACTTAGAGGATGTTTATGAGACTTGAGAGACAAAGACCACAAAACCAAAAGTGACTAATCCAACATCATAACTTGCAAAACCCGGAGACAAAATGAAATGACTAGAGCAGAATACACTCCAGTTCAATAGTACCCGATGAACGAACGATCTTTGAGAAATGAGAATCAAGCACACTGAAAAATAGGGGGCAAAGAGGACCCAGGCTTAAAGAAGGCACAAATCTGTTAAGACTCTGTCAAATATCAGGGTAGCCTCCAATACTGACCAATGAGCTTGAAAGAAGAGGTTCATCTCAAATATGATACAACACATCCGTTTCTTAATAAATCAACATAGATCAAACACCAGTATATTAGAAGAAACACTCACTGCAATTAAATACCAATCGGTATAACATTTAATCACTAAGAATATAAGAAAAAAAAAGAAGGTTTTGCAGGTTTATTCTTCAAAGTGAACTGCATTAAAAGATACAGACTTGTAAACCAAAAAGTTATCAATTTTATGATTCCAAGACATACCAAACCTAACAAATTCACCATTTTCCCCTATCAAAAATTTCAACAAATTACGCAGCAAACCATCTTCATATAGGCACATACCGCTTCACAACTTGCTTCCCAGCTACAACAGCTCCAGCGGCGAGACCACCAAGAGCACCAGCTACAGCCGCAGATCTCACTCCACGCGCCGCCCTAAAGACAGCTCCAGTTCCAAGACCAGCCACCACACTTGTCCAAACATCATCCCTATCCGTCAAAGCCACAACACCACTCTCGATCCCTGCGTAGATGAGCCCAATCACACCAATCTTATTACCCCAAGTTCGACCCGAATGACCAGAAGAATTGAGGATCCTGTTGATTTTAAGCTTAGTCGTGTCGCCAGATTCGAAGCTTTTGACTCCGGTAAAGAGTCCCACAGAAGCGCCGCCGACAGAACCACCGAGGTAAGCGGTACCGGTGTAAAACGTGAGATTCTCACCCCAAGATCGACGCTGCCTTAATGACTCCTCAGCGAAGAGAAACTCAGGTGAGGTAGGGAGCTTGTAAAGGTACTGAGATTTGTTGATTGGGACTTCGTAGTTCTGGTAAGGATTGTAAAGACGCGTGTTTTCGTCTGATCCGTGATCGGATCTGTTATTAGCCGCCATGGTGAAAGAGAACGACGACGACGGCGGAGAAGAGACACAAAGAGAGAAAAAACGTGTGATGGTGTTGTATCTCTCTCCGATGAATGGTTGCGGAAATGAGAAAATGAAAACAAAAAAAGTAAAGTCTAAGTTTAGGGTTTTTAGGGTAAAGAGACCCAGTCCAGTTGTTTCCAGATTCGCTTTATACTCTCGCCTTCATTATTTCGAATTTTACCCCTTTTGTTTTTTCTGTTCTCTAATTAAACCCAATTATATCTCTCATTAGTTTTCTCTTGCCATTGTATTATATGCAACTGCTGTTTCGAATTTGACCCCAGAAGTTTCATTTTATACAGAATTAACCACTTTAACATTGGACTTTTCGAAATCTCTGACGTATTTTACTTGCAATTTCATCGTGACAACGACAAAACATTGGTGAATTTTTTAAAGTTTTTCTTGTAATGTCAAAAATATTTAAAGGTGTATCAGAAGTAAAAAGTATTGAATATTTGCACCAATTGGCATGAAATGGAAGAGAATTCAGAAAATGAAAATAGGTAAAGGATCAAATAAATATTGTAATTAATTCAAATTTATCAAAAAAAAAATTTATAACTATTTTAGTAAAGAATTTTTTTTCCACAACATATTTTTTAATATAGAAATTTCTAATTTATCAAATATAAATTAGATTTGTGTGATTTCAAGTTTATAGTTTTGTTTTGTTTACATATTAGTTTTATAAACTATGAGATTATTCGATAAATTAAAATTAATCTTCTTATATTATTTGAAATATTTATTTTGCTTTTTCCCTTAATCATTCATTTCCATTGAGCAAATTGACTAGAAAGGAAAAAAAAAAATTTGTTTAATCCTTTTGAGAGTGTAAATGGAAAATATTCGGACACTAAATCAATCTTTTTATTTTTTGGTCAACAATGTAACTAAAACTTGTGCAGACCAAACCTCCCCCCTTTCACAGTCCCAACGGCGCATAGCAGTAAAACCAAACCTCCGGCGAACGTTACGGCGACGTGACGTCGTTTAACTTCAATTATACACTGATAGTGTATGCATACGCATAGTCATCGACAAGGAGAGAGCTCGAGGTGAATTACACAAAGGGTATAAATGGGAAACCAGAAATTAAAGTGGAAGGCGGAGGAAGAAGAGGCTTTACTCGCCGGAATTGCAAAGCACGGCCCTGGCAAGTGGAAGAATATTCTCCGAGATCCCGAATTTTCTGATCAGCTCATCAACCGCTCCAACATCGACCTCAAGGTTTCTCTTTTCCTCATTCACTTCTTTAAGATCCATTAAAGTTTCCGACTTTTCTGGAATTAGGTTAGTACTTTATGTCCATGAAGGTTTAAACTAAACTATGAACAATCTTTCAAATTTTCCTTTGTTATTAATCATAGTCATAGGTTTAGTTGATTCCTGTAATACTTATGAACCCTATAAATTTGTTTTAATTGGTTAAGGCTTTGATGGTGGAAAGAGCTTTACTTTGCTTCGTTTTGCTATGGATTTTATCTTTTACTTGGTAAGCCTTACGAAGAAGAATCTAAAATTATGTGTGTTTCAATGCTTTATAGGATAAATGGCGTAACTTGAGTGTTGCCCCTAATACTCAAGGTTCAAATAATAAGGCAAAGCCGACAAAAGTTAAAGATGAAGGCGTCACTTTGCCTACAGTTGTAGCTGCTGCTACCACTACTACTCCACTACCTAATGCTAACTCTTCTTCTTCCCTGGCCGCAACCCTTCCACGGAGTGCATCTTCTGAGTTGATCAATGACGAGAATAGTAACGTTGTGGTGGATACAAAGAACGCTCCCAGGTTCGTCTTTCTTTATCTTTTGTTTCTCTGAACTTATGCTTATTTCCCAGTTTCATAAATGCTAGCCTATCAACTCTAACCACCAATGTATTGCTTAACTTCTGATGGTCCCTATTTTTTAAGGTATGATGGGATGATATTTGAAGCTCTCTCTGCTTTAGCGGATGCAAATGGATCCGATGTCAGCTCCATTTTTCATTTCATCGAGGTTAGTCAGATTTCTCTTAGCTCTTCATTATGCATTGATCAGAAATCAGGACTTTTGCTCTGATTTGTTAAACTACTTAACAGAATATTAGAGACACCAACCATCTATATATGGGGCAAGGGTAGTTATATTATTGGCACATGTAAACTGTATCTACTTGGACTTGTTAGGCATTTCTGAACATGTACACTATCTTGTCTAGCTTTCTGAGTATCTACAATATATGTCTTTATGTATCTTTTCTAATTCTATTATGCATATTATAAGATTTAGATTACTCCTATCAGCAATCTTCCTATGAATCTATGGTTAGTCTTTCCAAATGGTAATGCTGTGTTCTAAAATTTGAGTTTATACTATCAGTCATCTGTACTTTTGACTTTATAGTATGATGATAGTTGTCCTGAAGCTGTCCACTATGTCTATCTAAAAAACTGTTATGGTTCTCTTGATTTTTACTTAAATTGGTTTACTGTGGAAAGAGCAGCCAAGGCATGAAGTGCCGCCAAATTTTAGAAGAATCCTTAGTTCAAGACTGAGGAGGCTTGCAACTCAGAGCAAACTTGTAAAGGTTAGCACCTTCAAATCTGTAAGTCTTGAAGCTCGCTTTTCTTTTCTTTCTTTTTTTTGGGTTCTCATTCTCTTTTTAAATTCCCATACAAAACCATCTTCATAAATGGCGTTTAGAACTATCTTGTCCATATCTGTCTAAGCTAATGAAACATGGTTCAAGCTTCGTGATCTATGTTCAACATAAAGAATCCTTTTGATCAATGAGATTGTTCTTTAATAGCCTTCTTGTTTCCTCATGCTATGTCTTTTTTTGTTGTTTTTCTGTGTTGGTCAATCCAACACATAACAGTTACAGAACTTGTATAAGATACCAGAGTCATCAGGAGCAAGAACACCTGTCCCAAAAGCGCCAAAACCAAAGGAAATTACTATAAAACCTCGGCAAACAAACAATCAAACTCCTGCTATTTCACAAGAGATGATCGAGGAAGCTGCAATAACCGCTGCCTATAAAGTCGTAGAAGCAGAGAACAAAATAGACGTTGCCAAAGTAGCAATAGAAGAGTCAGAGAAGGTGACTAAACTCGCAGAAGAAACAGAACATCTCCTGGAGATAGCTAAAGAGATACATGAACAATGTAAAGCAAAAGACTTGCCCCGTTTTCTCATTCTTAGCAAGCAAAAACAACAATCATAAACATCTCCGAGTTTAACTTGGGTACTATATGTCTGTTTTTGCAGGTTGTCGTGGCGAGGTTGTGCTCTTGGCTTGAGTCTATGGGACATTCCTTGTAGCTCATCAGTCTCTCCGTTCTATTGTTGATATAATATATTAAAAAAAAAAAAAAAAAATTAATTTACTAGGCATGGCTCTGTATGTGAGATAAATTCAGAGGCTCCCCTTTTGTTTTTAGTTCCTGAAAACCTAAATGCATTTTACATCGACATATTTAGTGAAATTACTTACTTTCGTATTTCGAAGCAATGGTATTATTCGAATATAATAAAAATATTAATATTAATGTTTCTTCTTTTGAAGGGAACAAAGGAAAGAAAAGTAGTAAAAATATTGAAATTCAGAGGGCAAATCGGGGAAAGAAGATATTAATGTTGTTTTCCTTTTTGTACTTAGAAAAGTAAACCTAAAAAAAAAAAAAAAAAAAGGAAACAAGACCGTATAAAAAGTGAAGAGAAGAAGATAGAAGGGTGCAAGTATAAAAGAGCAGTCATCAAACAGTTTATATCTTCTTCAACTCCACGGCGCAGATCCGAGGAGTTTGGACCTCTCTCTCTCTCTTTTGAATCTTTCTCTTTCTCAGTCTCTCTCTCTCACGAATTTGTTAACAGCAGGTTTGTTTGTTTTAATCTCTCTTCCTTGTTTGTATGATTTGTGTTTGGATTCTCCTTGTTGTTATAGGATTATATAGTTTTTGGTGTTGTTTTGATTCGTGTTTTGTTCTATCTTACGCAATGTTGATTCGTATAATATTGATTTTTGTTACAATGTGGATCTAAGTGTTTATAATGTTCTGTTTTGGTTTCATTGATTTCTTAGATTGTACAGTTCACGTTACGAAGATGAATTTATATAGTCTTATTTTTGAAGCTTTTATGGTTGATTTGATTGTGTTGTTGTTCTCTCTTTTTGTGCTTGTTTCATGTTTTTGTCTTTGTACGAGTCGTTTTGGTTTTGGGATCTGAGGACAACGAGTTTTTATTAGAAATCGAATGTTTTGGGCTTTTTTTTTTTTTTAACGATGTCGTTTTGATTTTGTTATGTTTCTCTAGTCATGGCAGGAATGGCATCTGATGGAACTCAATATGATCCTCGTCAGTTTGATTCAAAGATGAATGCTATGTAAGTAACTTTATACTTATATCTGAATATCTGAATCACACTCTATATAACAAACCAAGAACTGAGTTCTTTATTACTTTTTGCAGACTCGGTGAGGAAGGAGAGGAAACATTCTACACTACTTATGACGAAGTTTCCGATAGCTTTGATGCTATGGAACTCAAGACAGATCTTCTCAGGGGTATCTATGCTTACGGTAAGTGAGATATATTTCCTTTAAAGAACAAACTCAAAAGCTTCTGATTGTTTCAAAAGCTTAATGTCACTCTTAAACAAACTCATTGTCCTTCAGTAGTATTTGTTTGTTCTTTCTTGGTGATCTATTTTTTCTTATCATCTTTCACCTTTTTCCAGGTTTTGAGAAACCTTCTGCTATTCAGCAGAGAGGAATTGTTCCATTCTGCAAGGGTCTTGATGTGATCCAGCAAGCTCAATCTGGAACTGGAAAGACCGCTACTTTTTGCTCTGGTGTTTTGCAGCAGCTCGATTACACTCACCTTCAGTGCCAAGCTCTGGTTTTGGCGCCTACTAGAGAACTCGCTCAGCAAATCGAAAAGGTTATGAGGGCACTTGGTGACTACCTTGGTGTCAAGGTTCATGCCTGTGTTGGTGGAACAAGTGTGCGTGAGGATCAACGTATTCTTCAGTCTGGTGTTCATGTTGTTGTTGGAACCCCTGGTCGTGTCTTTGACATGTTGCGTAGACAATCCCTCCGCGCTGATGCTATGAAAATGTTTGTTCTTGATGAAGCTGATGAGATGCTCTCTCGTGGTTTCAAGGATCAGGTTTGATATTGTTTAATCTCTCATTCAATTTCATTTTCTCTCTGATTTATACCAAATCCTTTTTTCTTACTACTTGTTTTCTTTTTTTGTTAGATATACGATATCTTCCAGCTTCTTCCTTCTAAGGTTCAGGTTGGTGTTTTCTCTGCTACAATGCCACCTGAAGCCCTTGAGATCACAAGGAAGTTCATGAACAAACCAGTCAGGATTCTGGTCAAGCGAGACGAGCTGACTCTAGAAGGTATCAAGCAGTTTTACGTCAATGTAGACAAGGAAGAGTGGAAACTCGAGACTCTATGTGATCTCTACGAGACACTAGCCATCACGCAAAGTGTCATCTTTGTTAACACAAGGCGTAAGGTTGATTGGCTAACTGACAAAATGAGAAGCCGTGATCACACTGTCTCAGCCACACATGGAGACATGGACCAGAATACAAGAGACATCATCATGCGCGAATTCCGCTCTGGATCTTCCCGAGTTCTCATAACTACTGACCTTCTTGCTCGTGGTATTGATGTTCAGCAAGTCTCTCTGGTCATAAACTTTGACCTCCCAACTCAACCAGAGAACTACCTTCACCGTATTGGAAGAAGTGGAAGGTTTGGAAGAAAAGGAGTGGCAATCAATTTCATGACAAGTGATGATGAGAGAATGATGTCTGATATTCAGAAGTTTTACAATGTGGTCGTTGAGGAGTTGCCAAACAATGTTGCTGATCTTCTCTGAAGCCTTTTTTTTTTTTTTTTTTTATCTGTTGCAGCGGCCGGGTAATTCTTTTTACTGAGAAACTGCTGTTTTTACCCTTTTTTGGCAGCTTTTCTATGCTTTGATTTTTGTTTTAAGGCTACTTTTAGAGTTATTTTATAGTTCTTGGCAAAAAGAGAACAGAACTCATTTACATGATTTTGTTTCTTGGCACTCAAAAGTTTCGGCATTATTTATTACTTTTTGTTAACGTGACTTACAAGGAGAGACTGTGACTTTTCTCTGATATATTTTCCATTTCAATTTTATTCAAGCTAGTTTTTAGACGGGTGTTAAGATTTTAGATTTATTTTCATAGTTTACTACACACATTAGTTAATTAATTTGAATTGGGGACGAGCCCCGAGAAACTTCTCTCGAATTCATGAAGTAATAAGCAGCAGCCATGTGTGAATCCAAAGGACATGAGATCTTACAAAATTTTCTTAGGAATGATAAACATACAGAATTGTACTAGGTACAATGGTAAAAAACCTCTAGTAATGTTTTTTTTTTTTTTAAGTAAGTGTAATGAATAATGAATAGAATATACTTGACCTCCGTTCTATAAATATGTCAAAAGTATCACAAGAGACAAAAAGCAGAAGAGAAAGAGGTTGGAGATAAAAGCCAAAAAAGCAACTCTCTTCCTTGTTTTCCTAAAAGCAGAGACAATTTCTTGAGGTTGTTGCAAGTTGGAGATGTTCAGATCCAAGTCATGCAGAGAAGATATCAGAAGCAGTAGTATCACCAACAAGTACCATTGTTTCAGTAATGGAGGAAATTCAGAAACAGAAGCAGCACCAAGTCCAACAAACCAGCAGCCTCCAGTGATGCTAAGATCTTACAGCACATCGACTTATAATCCACACAAGAATCCAACAATGGTGAGAGACGATTCCAACACTAAATCGAAGAGAAGCAAGAGCACAAATGATAAGGTGAAGAAGAAAGGGTTAAAGGGTTTGTGTGAAGCAGAGATTCAGAGGAAGAAGAGAGTGGCTGCTTATAATGTGTATGGTGTTGAAGCGAGAGTGAAGGGATCTATGAGGAAAAGTTTCAAATGGTTCAAGGAGACTTGTTCAAATGCTGTCTATGGTTTGTGGTGATCTAACAAATAATCATCTCAATTTTCTTCTCTTGTTTCCCCGTTGATCTTGTCTATTTTCCTTCTAGTTCCATGTACGATGATTGTTGTAACAACAAGAGATTCAAGTTGGGATCATTAAGCTATGATAAATACGATTTAGGGCGTTAACTGCATTTACAATTATATACTTCATTCGTAGACATCAAGGATGAAGTATGACATGACCTGCAGCTCTCAGGTCTTCTCAAGGCTCAACTTGACATATGACATAACCTGCAGCTGCAAGCCTCAGGTCCTCTTTAAGGCAAAACAGTACAATTATTGTTTTCGTACATCAATTAAATCTTTCTACTTTCATTATTTACCAACAATAATGACCATCTACCAACACAATATTCTGAAACATTAGAAGATGAAAAATATAAGAAAAAACTTTCTTTCTTTTGTACTTTTTTTTTTCTCCCAGCCTGAGGAATAAGTAACTCGCAACACTTTAAAATCCCTCTGAAGCACAAAACATTTAAACTTTGCGGATCCAAACAAGACAAACACAAACAGAGAGTAAAAAACCAAATAGGGACTAAAAATGTTAAGTCTTTTGACTCTTTGATCTCACCCTCTTTGAGTTTGTCTTTTCTCTGGAATCAATTCTTCAGAGTCTTTTCTTTATCTTTGTTATTAGAGAGTGCTTACACAGGCGCACAAGTAAAGTATCCCTCCCTGTAAACACAAATGCACGTAAACACATAGGGGAGGGCCTAAGAGAGGTTTTCTTTGGTCTTTTAATTTACACTTGTCCTGGGGTTTTGATATCTTCAACTGGTCCCCCACGACTAAAAATGCAGACTTTCGATGCCTTTAAGATTAGCCTCATAGTTCTTCATGACTGAAGTAGTTGCTCTTGAAGGTGAAGACAGCTTGTTGTTCTCAGATGAGATGATAGGGGAGCTTCGACCACCAAGGATCTTTGAGTTGGAGCCTGATCCAGCTTCAAGGACTTGAGGGTTTGATGGCTCAGAATCAGTTCCTACAACTGCAGCCTCGCGACCACTGGATACAGCAGCACGTCTTGATGACCCAGTTGCGCGGAGAAAGCTAGAGCTTGATAACTGTCACAATCAAAACAGCTCAGTTACCATTAACATAAAGAACAAGAATCCTAAAACATTGGGGCACCCAATGTACTCACCACTACATCTTTAGATATTGCAGGATCACTTGAAACTGGTGCTTTTTGTTTAGCTAAGCTTCCTGAGTTAAAAATTTGTCCAGAACTTCGTCTAGGGTTTCCTGATGGCCAGCCAGAAGGTCTAGCTTCGTCGCCACCTGCAGTGAAACCAGAAAACACATCAGATGGGTGAAAAACAATGTCCCTGTAGAACAGAAGATCACAGTTAAATGCCTAATCAAATTTGGAAAGAAACTACTCAAAATAGATGGAACAACCTGATGGTCTCTCAGCACTAGCAATGGCAGGGGGGAGGCCAGAGCTTGGCCCAGCTACAAGACCCTGGAAGAAAGCTACGTGCATCAGCAAAATTTAAGAAGAAAAATGAGGTTCAGAAGAGAAAAGAAAAAACCATGATTTTTACATGGTGACGGGGAGGAGGAGTAGAAATCTGTGATTGCTGATACTTCAAGATCGTCCAATCAAATACATAATCAAACTGGAAGCCTAGAATAATAAGCAGAGGAGGACACATATTCAAATAACATGTTGCTTGAATGGTTCAAGTTATATCTGCTTCACTAGAATTAACAAAAGTGATGAGGGCACCAGACCTTCGCGAATAAACAGGTCACGGAAGAGCCGTTTCAGGTAGGCATAGTCTGGCTTGTCATCGAATCTCAGGGAACGGCAATAATGGAAATAAGATGCAAATTCAGATGGATAACCTCGGCATAAAGCCTACAAGATGAAAATAATATTTAATCATTATTAGACCGTAAGTGTCACTAAGACATGCCTTGGGAGAATATTTTACCTCAATAGATGTCGATACTTTCTTTTCACTGATTTTCTCATACTTTTGCTTCTTATTGCCAGCTTTCAGTCCTTGCCAAGGAAGACTGCATTTAATGGGGTAGGTAAGCCAAAGACCGTCCTAAAGAACCAATAGCACATGCCAACATGGAAGGTAAGAGAGGTACACACCTTCCTTTTAAGAAGTACATGAGAACAAATCCAAGTGACTCCAAATCATCTCTACGACTTTGTTCTGTAACACAATTGACCATTACTATCCAGAATTACGCTCTTTAAATAATTAGAAAGTTAGAAACTAAATGAACCGGTATACCAATGCCAAGGTGAGTATTCATGCTAGCGTATCTAGCAGTTCCAGTCAAGTTTTTGTTTTCCCTGTCATACACAAAATATTAGGATTGTGACTACTCAGCTGATACCATAATATAGTGCAATCATCGAAAATCTTGCTAATTCCTACATCAAAATGATTTTCTTATATACTAATAAAGCTTCTAAAAACTGGAAAATGAGCTACTTAAACGACAGTACTCCATTTAAGACCTTATTCCAAAAGAAAGAAAACCTAAAAAAATTTTAATCTATAAACACTTATACCCACAAAAACATTGGAGAAGCAACCATTTATACTCAACGCCAAGGAAAATTACGTCCACTTTCTAGAAAGGATGAAAATTAACAAACAGACACCGAGACAGGAGAAAATAACCACACTACTATGCATATCATAAGCAACAAATGCCCCTAAAACACCCTCTAGATCGAGATTAAAGATGACTCCACCCTTTTGCAGTGATGTGTTACATGGAAGAATCAAGTTAGATGACACAGTGACATGGGATAGTAGAAGATAAAAGCATGGTCTACATAATACTGGCTTAAACCCAATATTCTTATAGTCCAGCATGCTTAGTTTGATTATGCGTGTACATAAGTAACAGAGGCAAGAAAAATCACAGGGCTTATGGCCAACCTATAAGGAATATGCTGATGATTTGAGTCTCTATACTTCTTTGCAAGACCAAAGTCGATGACATATACCTGTATTCAGCAAGCAAATCATTAAGTAAATAACTGAGGAGAGTTAATAAAAAGTTTACAAACAGCCCTTTTAAACAGCTACCTGATTTGCGCGCCTCCCAAGACCCATCAGAAAGTTGTCAGGCTTGATGTCCCGATGTAGAAATGACTTCTGATGGACAAACTCAATGCGATTGATCTGACAAGAAGAACAAGAAATATCCTAAATGTTTTGGCAAATTCTTCTATTCAACATGATAAAACTATTTTCAGGCAATAGTCCGGATCCTACCATTTGATCTGCAAGCATTAGTACAGTCTTTAGTGAGAGTTTTCTACTACAGAAATTGAATAGATCTTCAAGGCTAGGCCCCAACAAGTCTATCACGAGGACATTATAATCCCCTTCAACACCATACCATTTAACATTTGGAACGCCAGCTAAAATCAAGGAAAGGAAAGCAACCCTTATGGATAAGAAAAAGAAATCACAAAACTGCAAACTAAACAAGTACAGAACTAGGTCCTTACTTCCTCCTTGTAATACTTTATACAATTTTGATTCATACAGCAACTGAGGATGCTTAGTTTTCACGTTTTCCTGAAAGAAGAAAAAATGATGCCGTCAGAACACATACAGCAAATACAGTAGCCAAACTAAGATAAATTGTCACATCTCAGAACAACACATAAAAATGAAAGAAAAAACATGAGGATTTGATTTAACATACTTAACAGTCAGAACCAGTTCAAACAGGTAACAAAGAAAGCAACAGCCACCGTTCAATACAGTAAATATGTGTAGCTGTCAGCTTCATAATTCTCTATTTGTAGGCCACAACAAACTTCTCAAATTTCTCAACAGGTTGGACCCACCAGTTGCAGGTAATTATGTCGTGGACTCTAGGAATTTATATAGCATTAACTACACTATTTTCTCAAGAATCAATAATAGCTCTCAGTTCTTACAAAAAGTCAGGGTGAAGCAAAAGCATTGATTTTTAACTGAGGTCAGCATTGAATGAAAACAGTAATAGAAAATCAAGATGAAGGAAAGGAAGAACCCAGTTAAAGCTGCTAATAACTAAATACACAATCACATAACCAGAATACAAAAAGTAGTAACTGCTTATAGCTGTGTATAGCCTATTAAAATACCCCTTTATTCCTTTCCCGTCTAAACACATCATTACAATGTTTTGCATTCTACTCGATTTTAGCAACCTCTTAAACAGGTAAAAGGAGAAACTACAAGCTAAGAGAAGACCAAGCAATAACATAAGACGACGACTTGTAGTCTCGTACACATATATGCCACCACAATTACAGCTTTCTTTTCCACTTCCCAAGAAAATTCATTCTTTTATTTAGTGAGTACAATAAATGTCAACACAGATCAAACGTAATAATACATCTCACATTACCAAACTAGATTCTCTGTACTCGAGTGATCTCTGTACTTAAATATACACTGAAAATGGTAAAAATTTAAACGTGTATACAATTACTTACAAGTTTAATAGCCACTTCTTCATTTGTTTGGATATTGGTACCTAAAAAAAACACCATCCATTCAAATCCATGTTAAGAGAAACCACAAACGAGAATTGAATCCAAGAAAGAAAAAAACAAAAACAAGTAAGAGCATATACCAAGATAGATCTCTCCAAATGATCCACCACCGATCTTACGTCCGAGCCGAAACTTGTTTCCAACTCTTGGCTCCATCAAATTCGAAAGCTAATAATCCTAGAAACTACCTCTAAACTCTCAAAATCCGATTACTTAGCTGCTTCAAACTTTCGCCGACAAATTAAAAAAAAAAAAAAAAAAAAAAAAAAAAAAAAAAAAACACAAACAGAAGAAGAAGAAAAAACTAGATTGGAGCAGAAGAATTGAGGAGTAAGAGATAGTAGAGGTTGAAAAATCAAACGGATTGAAGAAAGAAGTAGCGATTGATTCCGATTGACTTCCGGCGAAAGAGCGTCGACATATCTCTACACGCGGCGAAAATATCCCAAAAGGGAAGGGATTGATACAGAGAGGTTAGACTACTTAAAAAACATTACTTTTTTTCTTTTCTTTTTTTTTGTTTAAGGAACCATAATTATTGCGGAGTTGTTGGGCCGTACTGAATAAATCCCGGCCCATAATAATGATTTCAATTTAAGTATTATTCTCCAACCACTCCCAAACTCACAAGTCACAAGTCACTAGAAAAGTAACTAACACGCAATAAGTTTGGGGATTTCATTACCTAAAATAAAAGTCAATTGGTGGATAGATGGATGGATATGTACAAGAAAATCTGTTACAAAAGCCAAACATATATATGTTGTTTATATAACAGTTCTCTGTGGAAATTTATCAAATAATAAAATTCAAACTTTTTATTTTATATTTTAATAACAAATCGTTAATTTGTTACTAGCAAACGAGAAAATAATATCATAAAAAGTATCAAATGAAATCGGCACATAACTTAACTCGAAATTTTGATTATCACTTTATAATTTTTCATTTAACGTTTATGTGTACAAGTTATTAAGATGTTATATGCTAATATATAATTCTTTTTTTTTTTGGTAAAATGCTAATATATAATTCTAAACGAGTAAGTTGCACATTTATCATTTACAGGAAAAAGTTAATATATAAAGGCCACAAAATTATTATTAGTGACAGAGCCTTGAGTTTTTCGAATGCAAATTCTAGGTTTTGAATAGATAAAAGAGAAATGAAAACAATTAGCAATGCCAAAGATAATTAATCTACCAACCAAAGGGATGTGCATATCCAAAATCTATTAGAGTATGGCAGTATTGTAAATACTTAGTATAATATACATGTGTGAGTAAACTAAGTAAATACACAAGTTATACTAAGTATTTACAATACTGCCATACTCTAATATCAAGTTATACTAAGTATTTACAATACTGCCATACTCTAATAAAATCCACATGAAATAATGGATTACGTTGATATGGCATAAATCAAAGTCAACTTGAATGTCAACATGTCAACAAAACATATTATAGAAAATATATAAGACCATAGGAGTAGTTTCGTTTGAAATATGTTTCAATTTATATTGCATAGTATATTTATACAACAAAATATAGCCTTCAAATTTTTTAAAAATTGTAGAGAAAATCATTGCTTTCGACCGTAATTTCTCGAAAAAAATCCTTAAAAAATATGAATTCAGTTAATGACCAATTAATAGATTAGAGTAAGGCAGAAAAGGAAGAGATAATTTGTTATGTTATGCATTTGTTATGTTCTAAGTATACACAAAACCTAAGTATAGTGTACAAAAGTAAGAAAACATGACCAAAAAAAAAAACAAGTACAAAAACATCAGCGACTCTTTACATGATCTCACTCTATTAACTCTCAACAAAAAACAGCATCAAGACCTGTCTCCAAGTCTAATGCATCAGAGCATGGGATCTGCAGAAAACAAACCTATACAGACTACAATGATCTAGGTGACATTGCATCTTGAGCTGAAAAATGTGACAGATTTGACTGTTTCTTGTTCAGTTTCGATCGTAGATGCCTGATTTTCGCATCGACTCTAGCTGTGAACCCGATCTTTGTCTTCTCTCGGGCTTTTGTACGCTCTCGAGTCCACAATCTCGCATCTTCAACATCTCTTTTGTAGTATTTGATCTCTTGGATGATATGATGATCCAATGGGTTCAAGAATCTCTGGAAGGCTATGTGTGCAACGTAAGGAAGAACTGTAGCCACTGTGACCAACAATGTAGCCATCCAATAAATAGGTGCTGGAGCAAGAATCTCATCAAGAATCCTGTAAATGTTTCCAGAAAGACTCGGAGGCATCATCCCGTAGATCGCCACAAAGAGATACCACATACCGATACTTCCCCAGATCAAAACGTGTTGGATCCAAGTGAAATGGGACATGGTTAAAGCGATTTGAACATTGACTGCCCAGATTATGCAAGTGAACATGGTTGTGCCAACAGCATCCATGTCAGCTGTTTGGCCACCGTCTCTGAAAGCTTGAGAGTAAATGATTCCAATGTTGAGGAAGAATATGACAAGAGATGAGTAGACGCCATTGCACATCCATCCAAGTATTCTTGACCAATCAAAGAAGAGGTTCTTTGTGCCTTGTTGGTATAAAGCTGGGAACTACACAAGCACAAGCAAGAAAGTACAAATTTTTGTTGTTGGTGAGCAGAGATTCTAAATAAGCTTTTCAAGATTTAGTTCTTTTTAAGGAAAATAAATAAAAAGCTTACTTGTAAGCAGATCTCGGAAGAAACATCCTGTTCAAAGACTCCAAGGGCAATCACTGGCAATGAGGTAAGAACAACATTGAAGAGCAACAAGTAGTAGTCATTGTACACTGATTGCCCGGAAAAGCCGGTGAAAGCCTCAAAGTAGAAGAGAGTGAGACCAAATGCTATGTTTTTGTAGAAGAAATAGCAGATCTGTATATAGAAACATAGTGTTAGACAGCCTACAGGTAATCGTAATCAAAATGACCACAAGAACTACTTATTACCATTTGAGCTATCCTTTTGTAGCACCAGTGTCCATGGACGACAAGTAATCGTTCCAAAAACCGGAACTGAGCAATCGAAAAGTCACTGGCCATAACAGCCTGCAAAAGTAAGAAGAAGGTTCAGCAAAAATCTCGAGATGGGTTGATGTTAATGGCTTGAAAATGTGTGGTGTTGAGAAAAAAACTGAACCTGCATTCCTTCAACCCCACTAATTCCTACACCAATGTCAGCTTCTTGAATCATTCCAACATCATTTGCACCATCACCTATTGCCAATGTGGTTTTTCCGGTTCCCTCTTTAACCAACCTAACAACCTTGTTTTTGGGAAAAAAGTGAGACATAAAAAAATTAGGATTCTCTTTTTGTATGAAGTTTCAGGAGTTGCATAGTTAATAAAGAATGTTTTGAAATGAATAAGGGAAGGCAGATATATATACCAAAGCCTTCTGCTTGGGAGACACACGACAGCAAATTACTGATGCACAATCGACTGCCAAAGCCAAGAATTGAAACTTCATATCATCCTCCAAAGCATATGTTAGAGTTTTCCCGTCAATAATCAAAGCAAACGCAGCATGCGGATCCTTCTCTAGCTTCACCATTTGTACAGCTTTAGTGAGTTGATTCAAAATGTTCTCTTTCTCAACCTGACAAGTCAACAAAGATATAAAGTGAGCTTCGAGTTGTCGTTGAAGGGACTGTCAATGAATGCTTTTTAGCAATTTGCATCATGAAACTTCTTTTTGACGTACCCTTTTTGAATCTTGGGATCCTCCTTCTGAATTCATTGATGTTATACATATCTGTCTCATGCCTTGCCGAAGTAAACTACAAGCGAATCTGCAGTTTGTAAACGGTGAATTGTTCGTTAGAAATAACTAGATAAAAGAAGATAACAGATTCAGTTTAAAGTATATATTCAAGTTAAATCAGTGATTCTAACCCAATGTTGATTGCTGTTTCCATTTTGTCCCCAGTTAAAACCCATAACTTGAGCCCAGCTTGAGCAAGTTTATCTATGCATTGGGGCACCTAATTCAAATGAAAACAAAAAATTGAGAACTCAAGTTTACATAAGCAAAATAAAATATGGCCTTAGTGTGTCTGTGAAATAATACATACCCCTTTCTGGAGTTTGTCCTCCACAGCAGTAGCACCTATAAGGATAAGTTCTTTTTCAATCATATCCGATCCCGTCTCAAGCAGCTCATCTCTGTCAGATCCTATTGAAGTTTTGGCCTTAAGAAACTCAGAATTCCAAGCTGAATATTCATCCTCATCAAGCTTTCTGTAAGCAAGAGCTAGTGTACGGAGTCCGGCTTCTCCATATTCAGTCAAATGCCTAGTGGTAGGTCCCAAGTATGTCTTTCCATTCTTAGCCAACCGCTCAAAGATGATGCTGTAAAATTCAAGAAAAAAAAAAAACTTATTACCAGTGAAAGGAGATTGTATATGGACAATGTGACACAATGATTATGAGATGTTTGCTAACCTGTCGGCTCCTTTGCATAGTAGAAGAATCTGCCCTTCCTCATCGCGTACAATTACTGACATTCGCTTTCTTTTGCTCGTGAATTCCAACAAATTCAGAACTTTATACTCCCTGCAATGTTTGTAGTACTTACTCAGGATGTGTGCAAACAGAGAGCCTAAACTGATAATCAAAAGGGTTAAACATAAAACATCACTACTATTCTCACCTTTCGATTATTTGCCCTGAAGAGGAGACCCTCTCACGGATAAAAACGCTTGACTGGGTTCTCTTGAAGAACTCAAAACCAAACTCTCTAGCAGCAGCAAGAAATGAAGCCTCATCAGGTGACTCAGCTTCGTAAGTGTACTTGCCAGTCTCCTCGTTTAGCTCGGGAATAGCTGTGTGACAAATAGCTAATATGCGGAAGAACTGCAAAATGTCGTTTGGTTGTGATTCCCTCAACCAATTCCCATTCATGAGTCTGATATCCTCAAAACCAAATCCCTTTATAGGAGTTCTAGTATTATAATAAATATTATCCCCTCCCTGATTTGTGCTACCTTCCACCTCTATCTCGTGTGTGCGGCTACTGTCCCATGTACCATAAACTTTAGTCTGAGACTGAGGAGTACTTGATATCTCTCCGTGCTCTTCAAGATCAACAGCCATCTGCTTTGCAGCAGCGAGTTCTACTTCACTGGAACGCACACCATAAGAAGTGCCAGCAATGGAGCATTTCAAGAAATCCATCTGATTACATGTCAAAGTTCCTGTTTTGTCAGAGAGGATAGTATGAACCTGACCAAGCTCTTCATTAAGATTCGATGTGCGCGCTTGAGCAGGGACCCCACTCTCATCATCATACATATGTAAGTCTTGATTGATGAAACTTGCTTGCCAGACTTTGACAACCTCGATTGAAACATAAAGAGAGATTGGAATCAAATATCCGTAAAGCAATAGAGCAGTGATCAGATGGACAACCCCAGCATAGATTGGACTGGCCGGATTTGTTAATTCCATAGGCGCGTCAGGTCGTAAGTACCACATTTTTGGCATGTGAAACTCTGTCTCCCAAGCAAATCCTGATGAGCTGATGCAAGAGATTAAAATAAGTAGGACAAGAAGAGTATAGATGATGTAGTCCATTGTCCTTTCGATTCTGCTTCTCTTGGAAGGCGATTTTGTTGAGTTCTGCATAACTTTGGTATCATGACCTGTAAACACCACCACTCCATAAACATATGTTGTATTCCTAAGCTTTGAGTCTCTTAAGAGAATCTGACTTGGATCCAGAGGAAATGTCTGCCGCTCATACTCTAGATTGCCAACAAAAGTGTACAGATTCGGGTTTGGATCTTCACATCTTATTGTCGCCATGAAATTCTTGAAAGATTCATCATCATCTAGTGGCAATGACACTTCCAAAGATCTTTTCACTTTTAAGTTTGTTTCACCATCTAAGTTCATAGTCTCAACGTAGCAAATCCCATCCTCGTAACTTGATGACAAAAGAAGCAAATCAGCAGGGAAAAACTCATCCTTCTCCACTTTCACAATATCTCCAACTCTAATCTTCTTCCACTTTCTATGACGAAACAAACCATCACTTTTATGAACACATGTTTTCCGCGCATTAATCTTCACATCTTGCATAAACCTACGCCAATCTTCTAGAGCCTCTTTCAACATACTAAGTCCAACAACAAAGACCAAGGGAGCAATCATGCTCCACTTGTTGAATGGTGAGAGAGGGAACACCGAGAGAATCGCAGCTACCAAGAAGTAGAGATTTGCAGCGCGGTGGAACTGCTCGTACAAGGACTTGGGAAAGAAAGTGATCAAATTGTACCTCGTCGTAGAGACATAATTAGAACGATATCTCAAAGGCTTCTTCTTGTGCATATGAGGCTGATTACAGAACACTGTCCTGCTAAAACCCGGACCTTGGATTGGTTGAGGGTCTTCACCTTCAACCGTGCTAGGCCTAAGACATCCAAATGTGTAAAGATTGCTTAGTCGCAGCTTTGATCTTATTCTACCTCGAGCCATTCCTCAAATCTTTTTACTCAAGAAAACAAGAAGCCTAATTATGATCTTTCAACAGGATCCAGCACTCTAGCTCCTCAAGAATCAGACTAGTGATTCTGGCCTCATATGAATAAACCCTGTACATATATGAATAAAACCAATTGTAAGATACTTCCAAAGTTTCGATCTTTGTGAGACATAATTAAAATGGCAGAGAAGACTATAACGACCCAAAACATCAGAATTCGAAATTTGTACAAAAAATACTTTCAATGGAAGGAGCATGAATTTCGGAAGCTCGTCACAAAATTTAAAACGAAATTTTTTTTAAAACCAAAAATATACTCAAAATGGTCAACAGACTCGAATCTGAATTATACCAATCTATTTGAAGCCTTACTTAAAATCCATTTAAAATAACAATATATATACACATATATATTTATTTCAAATCTATCAGAGATGATGAATTTACAAAACCCGGAGAGGAAAAAAAAAATGGAATTACCAAACACCGATAATTTCAAACACATTTGCCTTGTTATCACCAGAAACTAAAAATGAAGACTATTTGAAATCCCAATTGACTCTTAAATTCAGATAGATAAGGATTAAGCAGGAGGAGGTGATGAACAACACGCAAACGCAATTTGACAGCTGTTAAAAAAAAAAAAAAAAGCAGAGACAAAGATCCCTGAACCCAATAACAAGTCAAGCACAAATGGAAAACCCAGAACGACAGAGAAATTTTCAGACAAGATTTGTCGGAGAAGTAGAGAATCAGGAGACAAACCAAGAATCACACCAGAGAGATAGATTTCATAACAAAACTAGCATAAACCCATTCCAGCAAAGAAGCTGATGATTCGCTTAAAAATTTGTCGGCAATGGTAGATCAAGAAGAAGAAGTAGCACAAAGCAAAAAAAAAATGCAGCTTTTTCTCTCTCTATTTGCTGTCTTTTTCTTCTCTTGTTTTCTCAGGAGAACCAAAAAAAAAAACCAATGGAGGAAAACAAAATTTTAGACAAAGGGTTTTAGAGAAAGACAGAGATTTGTTTTTTTTATGTCCGAATTTTCACTCGTTTTTTTTTTTTGGGGATTCAAAGGACTGCAAATCTGAACCTGTGCAGGCACTTTCGGGTCTACTTCTTCTTCTACGTCTTCTCTCTCTCTTCTTCAACTATAATCTAATTAACTTCAATTAACAACTATATTTTATATTTATAAAAATGTCTAATAGGTAGATACGTTATTCTCAATATACGTATGCCATTACCAAATTACTCTAATTTCTGACTTGTGACGTGTGAGATTAGAGCTATGCAAGTAAAGAAAAAAATCTGGGAAATATAAAGGTAGATTTATGAGCCAGCTGTAATTTTTTGAAAAAGAAAAAAAGTAATTAAAGCGCGTTCAAAAATTTGTTAATTTCCCACAAAAAAAAACAAAGGGTGTTTCTCTACTTGGTAGAATATCTTGATTTTCAATATATAAATTAATCATATTCCTTCCATAAATATTAATTTTTTCATAAATAATACTGTATTCTTTTATTTTATACAGTACTGTACTACTGTAGTACATTACTCAAAAAGGTAAATTTAAGCTAAACTCTAATTTTACCCTCATAAGATATAATAACATATTTGACCCAAAAAAATAAAATAAAAAATAAAATAAATAAAGATATATATATATATATATAATCACATATAACTAAAAATGTATGAATGAGCTGTTATTTTGAACATACTCTTAACTAAACAGATATTATTCTCTTAATATTTTTTTTTTTACCTTATGTGAAGGAATAAAATAGAAAAAAAAAAACAAATTATATAAAATCTTGGAGTATTTGGTAAAAGTCCATAATTGGAAAGACGTTTTTCTAAATACCACTTTTTTACAACAACAAAAAAGACAGATAAAAAAAAGTTCTTGTTTTGTCCCGACAAAAGAGAAAAAAATCGTATTCGTAGGTCTATGATTTGATGAAAGAAAAGGTATCTAATACGAGATGGTGATGACGTTGCGGCCACAACCTTTTTCTCTTCTACGACGAAGCAAACTTTCAGGGAGTCGCTCAACCAATCCGCACCGTTTCTTTTTTCATGTGAAAACCATCAGATCTATTTTGTAATTAAACCATGAATATACTCCATTTGCGAAATTTAAGAGAAAACAGTTAGTAAACAAAAAATGTTTAATGGTGTCTAAATAACTTAGGGAAAAACCATTTAAATGATTAATTAGATTAATCTAAGCGAGGAAAAAAAAAACGCGTTTCTAGAATCTAGAAACATATGTACTTACGAGTTTTGAGACAGGTGGGTAGGTTTGGTTGGACTCATAAGAACATGAAATGTACAAACTATAAAAGGAAAACTTCTTCCGTATAGGGGAGGAAAAAATAAGTTACTTAGTGATAGATCGAGATATTATGGAATACATATTTTAAATTCATTTTTTTTTCACTAATCGGGTAAGATCTGTATACATCATACATGAGAAATTCACACACAGCGGAGATCGTTTTCTAATATTAATGAATCGAATCAATGACACACAAGTTAACAAAAAGACGTGATGAAAAGAACAAATATGTGAGTGTATTTAATATTACATAAAATTAAATAGGAACGTAGATGTAATATTCTTCTAACCAACCAGATATTTATATCTGCATATGTAGAGATAGAAATTTTGCGATGACACGTTTCGTATTTATAGATTATATATATTTGGCCCCTACGTGTATTTTGTTTTCAATTAGATTTAATTATATAGGTTGATTGGAGTTTAGAGATATATTGGTGTTGACTTTCAATAAAGCATATTTGTGGACAAAATGAGTGAGTAAATAGTTAAAAGACTGTCACTAGCCAAATCGAAAGTTTAACTGAAAAAAACCTTCGTTGCCATGCTAATTTGTATAGTATTCTTGAATTTTTAATATTAATATTACAAATTGTGAAACATTGACTTTAAATTTGGACATGATTACACCCTAAATTTTGTGAAAACCCACTAGGCCAAAAAGATGATCGTATTTTACGGTTTTTACATTTTTCATTTATTTGGTACGTGTTAGGATTTTCATTTGTATAATATCAACGTGGAAATATTTAAGGGTTAGTTTATATTTCATTCAGAAAAGCTCTCAAGATTACTTTGGTTCGAAGGATAATCACATGGGATCGGTCCACTTCCATGATTCTATAGAACTTTTTCGAATTTTGTACTTTTTTTTTGTTTCCCTCTGCACACGATATTGACCACTTTGAACTATTTTCACTAACTTTTATGGACCCTATAGCTTTTGCCTTTTGTTACTGCTGGGTCCCATTCTACAAATGTTTATCCCTTTCAATTTTATCTTTTTGTGAGTAAATTCGGAGAAATCCTCCACTAAAAACGAGAATTGTTACACATCAATTTAATATAATTAAATTGAAACCCAAACTCACTCTAAATTTGTGGAAAAAATGCCATATGATTTGGACTAGCCGTTGCGATGTCGTGGTCAATGACCTTACTATTGACTAAGTCACCCAACAGCTCATCGCATCCGTTGGTTTGTATGACTTTTCAACCCGAATCATCATTTCTCATCATCCAAAATCGGACGGCCAAAATTCGAAACGTGGAAGGAGGGAGTAGGACCCACAAAGAGGAGTCCCACAACGGATTTTAAACCGGTCTATTTAACACTGATCAACGTGGTGGTCCTGTTGACGTGCAACCCAACACGGCTTGGATGGAGAAAGCTAATATCAATGCGCCAATTTCATTCAAATAATAAATGCAATTTCGGCATATTATAACCTCTACATTTAGTAGCAATTTATCATAGTACATTTTAGTTGTATTATTGTAGTATTACGTTTGTAAATTTTTGAACTTTTCATATGGGGCTGTCGGGTTCTAATGCGACAAATATTAAAGAGAGAAAGATATAGTAGTAATGAACTTTCGAAGACTTTTGATTAGAGAATAATTTATTTGATTGATAGTTAGTGTTTATTTGTTGTATAAAACTCGCAATCCCTATGGTTTTCCTAATAATAAACGTTTTAAATTTAATATCCACCGAATGTTACACAGGTGTCGTATGCTATTACGTACATTTCTGTCCCAATAGGACATAAGAATCTAGTAATCATATTAATTATATGGTCCCGCCGTATTTATGCGACAAATCAAGCTAACTATAAATAATATCGGGCACGTTATCGAGTAAAATCGTACAATAATTAAATAAACATTTCGACTTTACTTCAAATTTGATCAGTTTTGCAGTTTGGACTTTGGAGTAGTCTTCAACGTTGAAATACTCCTTCCCTATATATCAGGGAGATTGATTTTCTAAATTTTTATCATGATTAAGAAAATTAATGATATTGGAAAATGATAAAAAAAAAAAAAAAAAAATTAATTATTTTTTACTCCATTTATTGTTATGTTTAAACATTAATTGAGTTTTTGAGCTCCTCATTTCATATGCATACAACTAATTATTTATTGTAAAAGTAAAAATACTCCATCTGTTTCAAATTAGTTATCGTTTTAGGAGTTAAATTTTGTTCCAAATTAATTGTAGTTTTATGTTTTCAATGCAGATGTTTGGTAGAATTTTCCAGTTCTGTCTCTCTTGTTTTAATGTTTGACCAATAAAATTAAACCAAATAAACATTAATTAAGGGTAAAATTGAAAAATCAATTGTTTTCTTAATTTACGTAAAACAACTTAGAACGACAACTAATATGAAACGGAGGGAGTAATAAATAATTAATTTGTCTTGAAAATAAGAATATATTAAATTTATTATAGGAAATCAATCTTTGTGATAAAGAGAAAGTATTAATTAAGCGATGATATGTTTCGTCTCGTTAATAAATTGATTTTATGTACATATCCCAAAAAATTTCTTGATTAAGAGGATTAAAAAATATTAAAGTCGGGAGAACAAAAAAAAGTGTCAAAAGAAGAATTAAAAAAAAAAGAAAACCAGAAATGGAAAAGTTGTGACAACTGTAACTTTCTTGTTGGAGTAGTTCAATTTCCAAAATCATGGGGAAAAAGTTAGACACATCACATTCATAAGAGTATAAGACAACTCTCACAAAAAACAAAAGAGTCGTTTCGTTTGGTGTGTCATTTACCAATCGTTTAAGTCTCTTTCGTTCTTTATTTTTTTCCTCTTTGTTTTTTTTTTAAACCTATTGACTCTAACAACAAGATGGTGTCAAGAAACAATCTTAGTGTCCTTAGATATTTTGTTCGTAACGTATCTGCAATGCTTTAGGGTCTTATCCTTTATAGATTCTTCTGTACTGAAGTCATTGGTTTCACATGATTCTAAAGAAAACCCTCACGAACATACGAATCAAAGAAACCACCAAAACTTTATGATCAAACAGAGAACTTGAGGGTTTGATCATAAAAAAACATGATATTGGAATGAAAATGCCTACATCCCAAACCGGCATAACTGTCCTTTCCTTATGACTCTCTGATCCAAAACATGGCTCCTCCTAAACCAGACTTCACCTTAACGAACCAGCTGCTGAACCAAGACTTAATTAACCGATCTCAATTCGAGATCACATACAGTATTATGATATGAACATTCATTTGCAAGAGCATTCATCAATTTAAGACACTATTTATTGTTAAATCCAAAGACTCACTTAGCTTATCTTTCGCTAATATTATAAAAGGAACCCCACACATAATCCGGATTCTGTGTTCACATTAACATAACATATTATACACAAAGATAAGATGAAAAAATCACTTCTTAGAAGAACGTTTTGGAGTAACAGCACTAACAACAGCTTCGATCTCTTCTTTGACGCGTTCAAAGAAACCAGGTCCTTTCACATAATCAATTTCTGTGTTCTGATCAATGTCGTCGCTTGTTCCATGAGTCTCTTTGTGATGATGGTGACTCTTTGACTTTTCATGATGATGACCCATTGCTTCTATTTCTTCTTTGACCCGTTTTAACACATTAGGCGATTTCACTGTCTTCTCCTCTTCGAAAAGAAAAAAAAAAATATCAAGGATAAAGATTCGTATTACATACATAAGATACAAAACAGAGCAACGGATCAATAATAATAGACGAATCAATCAGCGGTTTTATTTTCTATTGTTTCTTTAAATGAAGTTTCTGAACAAACCCATCCAAACAATAAACGCAGAATTTGATTGTGAAATTGAGGAAAAGGAACATATATTGATCAAAGTTTTAATTTTTTTTTTTTTTTTTGTTTCCCAGAAATTAATAGTAGACGAAAAGCGTGGTGAATTAAATAAACCGATGATTAATGATGAGATCTGAGCGTTGATTGTGTGTACCTGATAAAGAGTTTGGGTTTTGTTCCGCCATGGATGGGTTGGTTCTTCAAGGTCTCTTTCTCTCTGATAGATGATCCTCCTGCTTCCTATTTTTTTGGTTCTTGATTTGGGCTTTTACTCGACGAGATGGCGCTGAATGTGGACCGTCAGATGCAAAGGCTTTTACAGTAAAGCCAGGGCCTATACTTGGCATGAACCGGACCTGGACCGAACCAATAGACAAGTTAATTAGCAAATTAACAATGGGGAAGATTTTAATTGAGAGAATGACCAGCTTTAAAAAGCTATTTTAGTAAGTTAGTAACTAACAAAATTGTACCCATAGAAAGAAAAAAAAAGAGATAAACATGCAAAGCGTTATTTTATGAAATGTATTTTAAAATATATACTTACTTACTTGGTACTTTTCGAATTGGTTTCATAAAATATTTAAACTGGTGGTACAAAGTTTTACATCAATAAGTGACATTAACAAACTTTTCAAGCTTTACAAGTTTAAAATGTATACTATATATATATATATATATATATGTTGCCAAAATAGTTAACATAAATATTAGTTGACAAAAAAAAAATATTGTAATTAAAACTAAAAGAATGCATCTAACGACGTAAAATGGGCCTTGTTGGACATAATGGACTTCTTTGTTTGTATATAAGCCCAATCACACCAGTGGTTTAGCAGAGAACTTCACTAATAGATAAAAACAATTGCTCTGTTTTCGATCAGATGAATACAACTTTGATACTGTATTATTTTGGGAGTCAGCTAAGAAGAAGACGAAACCAAATTGCTCTTGCTTGATCCGTGAGCTTGCTGCTGCTGCTACTTTGAGTACGCAAAACCAAATTTCGTTTTGAGTTATTATGCTCTTTCGACACTATTGATTGCTTCTGTGGAGCTTTGTTTTTTTTTTTTTTTTTTTTTTTTTTGTTAAGACGATATACGATTCTTGTTTTAGGTAATAATAGTAAAAGAATTGAAATCGCCAATGAGTTCTTCGGAGAGTGGGGAAGACAAGTGCTTGTGTTGGGCTGCAAAAGATCCATCTGGTCTTCTTTCTCCTTACACAATCACTCGCAGGTCTGATTTCATTTTTTACTCAATCTCTTTTTTTCAATCATTTCAAGCAAGCAACCATTTTTTTTGACACATACAGTAACTATCATACAGGTCTGTTACAAGTGATGATGTTTCGCTCAATATCACTCACTGTGGAGTGTGTTACGCTGATGTTATCTGGACTAGGAACCAACATGGAGACTCTAAGTACCCTTTAATTCCTGGGTATGTTTTATTTATATATAAAAAAAAAAAAAAACTTTAGATCATTAATCATCAATTTCAGCTTACTAATGTATTTAATATTTCATCTAAGGCATGAGATTGCTGGAATAGTGAGTAAGGTTGGGTCTAATGTTCATCGATTCAAAGTTGGAGACCATGTTGGTGTTGGAACCTATGTTAACTCCTGCAGGGTGTGTGATTATTGTAATGATGGACAAGAAGTCAGTTGTGTTAAAGGCCAAGTTTTTACTTTCAATGGCATTGATCATGATGGCTCTGTTACAAAAGGTGGCTACTCCAGCCACATTGTTGTTCATGAGAGGTTTATATAATCAACTTTCTCTCTTTCAATTTTCATACTTTTGAGGAGTTGTGAGTGCTTAGCAAGTTTAGTTATACTAGGAAGAAAATGATTTCTCATTACTAGTTTTCGTGTGTTTCAAATGTTGAATACAATAGGTACTGTTACAAGATACCTGTGGGTTATCCCCTGGAATCAGCTGCACCATTACTCTGTGCTGGAATCACTGTTTATGCGCCTATGGTACGTCACCATATGAATCAACCTGGTAAATCTCTTGGTGTGATTGGGCTAGGTGGTCTTGGTCACATGGCGGTTAAGTTTGGCAAGGCGTTTGGCCTTAATGTGACGGTTTTCAGCACCAGCATTTCCAAGAAAGAAGAAGCTTTGAATCTGCTGGGAGCTAGCAATTTTGTTATCTCGTCTGACCATGACCAGATGAAGGTAAAGAGAAGAAGTTCTTTTATTTCTTGTGATCAATAGGAATGGAACCAAAAACTTAACTTGGGAACCTATGCAGGCACTAGAGAAATCTCTAGACTTTATCGTTGACACAGCATCTGGTGATCACGCGTTTGATCCTTACATGTCTCTCTTGAAGATCGCTGGAACTTATGCCCTGGTTGGTTTCCCAAGTGAAATTAAAATCAGTCCTGCCAACCTCAATCTTGGTATGCAACTAAAAAAAAGTCTTGTAATCTCCATTTACATTATCTAAGATGCTGAAATCCAAAGATGTTTTGACAGGTATGAGAATGCTCACGGGAAGTGTAACAGGGGGTACCAAAATAACTCAGGAAATGCTTGATTTCTGTGCAGCTCATAAGATTTATCCAAATATAGAGGTGATTCCTATTCAGAAGATAAATGAAGCTCTTGAAAGGGTGGTGAACAAGGACATCAAGTACCGTTTCGTGATTGATATCAAGAACTCTCTGAAATAGATGTCGCTCATGTGACTGACTACTCAATGAGCTGTGAAAAAGAGAGGATTTAGAGAATCCTTTTGGTCTCATTTTGAGGCTACTCTGAAAGTCTATAAATAAGTCTGTATGAGAGTAATACTCACTGCTACAATCCTTCTTTGGTCTTTTTGTATTTCATTAGCAAATAATTGGAGATTACAGAGAATGAATAATCCATAAAGTTGGGTAATAAGAGGAAAAGAGACTCACAAAGTCTACATTATGGTTTCTAACTAAATAAGAAGACTCCATAGTAGAATTTATTTTCTACGTTAAATCTTTAAATTCCCAAATGGACTGTTTTTTTATTGCTTAAAAGGAGTTGTGTGCAGAAAAAGTAAGAAACAAGAAATGAGGAGATCATCTCATAATTATCCCTATATATATGTACCTAACGCAAATTAAGGAAGACTATTAATCACACGAGGCATGAGAGATAAATTTTTATTTGTTTTTCCAATGTATGAGTCAATTTATTTATGACGAGAAAGCGATATGTCAATATTACCGTTGTTTTTTATTAAATGTTTGTTTCCTTCCCCAAAATTTCAAATTTCAAATGCTTCTCTTCTTTTTACATTACAACCTTTTTGTCTACATCATTCTTCAGGCCACCAAAATTCCCAGAAACTTTCTCTCTCTTCTTCTTCTCAAGAATTTCTACAAATATATTCTCGAATCCAACCTTTCTCCGCTGGATCTGATTCCAAAACCTGTGAAAGTCTCCAACTTTATTACAGATTTGAAGAACAAAGTTTTCAACTTGAGCAAATGGGTGGCTCTGGAAATTGGATAAAGTCTCTGATAACTAACAAAAAACCAATCACTGATGATCAGGTAATCTCAAATAGCTCTTTGCTCCACTCGTTGCTCTGTTTACTTTTCTTATAGAACAGAACAATTTCAAACTGTTTTTTTTTTTGTTTGGCAGGAGAAGAACAGTAAGAAGAAATGGAAACTGTGGAGGACTTCATCAGAAAGCTTAATTTCTTCCTCCAAGGGTTTCAAGAGCCGAGCTGGTAGTTACGGAACTCCTTCACTAGGCTCAGATCCGCCGTCTTTCTCTGCTGACGACTCTTTCACGGCGGCTGTTGCTGCTGTCATCAGAGCTCCACCTAAAGATTTCTTTCTTGTTAAACGAGAATGGGCTGCAACTCGGATTCAGGCTGCTTTCCGAGCTTTCCTGGTAATTACTGAGAAGCTCTTTGCTAATCTTCTTTATAATCTGTTCATTGGTTTTAGCATTATGATTCAGAGATCTGATTGTATGTGGATCAGCTTATTACAATTTTTTTACAAAGTTAGAAACTTTAATCAAGACTTACTGGATCCTTCACTTCAATTGAGCAGCTAGTTTGTTTTGTTTTGTTATCTGAAGCGTTTGTGGTCTTTTATAGGCAAGACAGGCGCTGAGAGCTCTGAAGGCGGTGGTGAGGATACAGGCGATATTCCGTGGTAGGCAAGTCCGGAAACAAGCAGATGTTACACTTAGGTGTATGCAAGCTCTTGTTCGAGTCCAAGCTCGGGTGCGAGCTCATTGCAACAGGGTGCCTTCAGATGGACAGGAGTTGCAGAAACCATCTGAACAAAAAGATGATCCTGCAAAGCAAGCTGAGGTAATGAACTAATGATTATCAGACATGAAATCTGAAATAAAAATTGGGACTAAATCTCAACACTTTGCAATGATGTTTTGTTCAGAAGGGTTGGTGTGATAGCCCGGGAAGTATAAATGAAGTGAGAACGAAGTTACAAATGAGACAAGAAGGAGCAATCAAGAGGGAGAGAGCTATGGTGTATGCACTCACACATCAGGTAAGTTTCATATTTTTGAGAATTGAATTTCTCAGAACCATTTGTGTTTATTGAGTTTCTCAAATTTTGACAGCCAAGGACGTGTCCAAGTCCAAGCGTTAAGGTGAACAAACAAGCAAGTGTTAAAAAGAGTAATGGGTCATGCAAGAGCAGTCCAGGTTGGAATTGGCTTGACCGATGGGTTGCAGACAGGCCATGGGAAGGTCGGTTGATGGAAGGTCCTACAAACTCATCAGACAATGCAAGGAAAAGTGAAAGCAGTGTCTCTGAACATGACACAGTTCAGGTCAGGAAGAACAATCTCACAACCAGAGTTTTGGCTAGACCTCCTCCAGTGGTGTCATCATCTGCTACAAGTTCTGAATCATCGTCAACATCTCAATCCCCAGTTCCTTTCTCAGGAAGTTTCCTTGAGGAAGGAGGGTACTACAGAAAGCCAAGCTACATGAGCCTCACACAATCTATCAAAGCCAAGCAGAGACGATCAGGGTCTTTGTCCTCTAGTTCCAAAACACCGTTTGAGAAGAAACAGTCAATGTCTTACAACGGAGGAGATGTAAATGTAAGGCGTAGTGCTGGTTCAGATCCCTTGTCCAACCAGTGGGCTGATCTATACCCACCAGCTCAAGTAACAGGGAGACATATGTGGGCAAAGAGTCAGAGAGGCTAATAAGCAAACAAGGTTTGAAACTCACTTCAACAGCTTGTTGGTCCCAGGAAACACATACACGGAATATAGATACAGAAGCAACTTCTGTGCATCTTTTAGATATGATTGTTAAGGAATTAGATTGAGTCGTTGTTTGGCCACTTGTATCATTTACCGTGTACTTCTAATGCTTCACCTTTAGACATGAAACACGTTTTTAAGGATTAATAATAATAACATAGTTTACATAAGAAATGGTGACTAGCTACTAATACTTTCCATTTATTCTTCTAATTATGGTACTAATATACACATGAAGTCTGTCTTACTTTGAAATCATTCAGGATGTTCAGCTGTCTAACTGTCTTATTGCTTAAGTGGAGCTTTCTTCTCTCGGTCTGCAATTCTAGCAGGCGTGTTTGAGTGTGACTTGAACCTTCCTCTTCCCCCTTCTTCTCTCACCTGAAAATTTGACAAGCGTCAACATTTGATGAAGCATTCTCATCATCAGACAAAGAACAGAAAAAAAGTGTATGCTTCTGTACCTTTTTCTTGACGATTTGAACTACATCTTCATCCTCAAGATGATGAGAAAGACCACAGTGTTGAGGGTAGTGCCTAGCGCTTCTGCCCCAAACCAGTGCATACTTCATATCCTTCACTAGAGTTCTATGGACGTGGTTACAGAAATCTTCAACCGTGCAGCCACCTCTATCCTGAGGAGAGTATCACAAGTAATCAAATAAGACTGTCATAGATGTTATAGTGAAGTTAAAACATGAAAATCATATCTTCAAATTCTTATCTACACAAAACAAGCCTGAAAGTCCACAAGGAAAGTGTTGCGGATATTATACTTACAGCTGAGAGAACAAAAGGTTCATCGAAATCTGGTTGTTGGCCTTGAGGTTTTGAGTAAACTCTCACAAGTCCCATTTCGTCCCACATTCGTGCAAGTAGTCTATCTAAGTTTAGCTGTTACAAGCAACACCATCATTTACCGTTAGAATCAATGTGTTCCAGTATAAATATTCACAAGTTTCAGACTATACAGGAATCAGACCCTTATGACGAAGCTAGAACTGCGCTGGATGGGATTTTTCTTTAGACACTACTCTTGCTAACTTAACAGAACTTGCCTGTAGATTGCAGCTAATAACAATAGAATTTGGCTGCCGTGCTAGCCTATCAACGTCATCGATTCCAACAACATCTATTTTGTTGTATACATATACACACTTGATATATTTTCGGTTGCCTTCAATGACATCAATAAAGTCATCCACCGTAGCATCCTCACGAAATAGAACCTGCAATATTCATTACTAAACTCATTAGACATCTCTCAACAAAGCAACAAAAACGATTTACTAAACTTATTAGCCATCTCTCAACAAAGCAACAAATATATGATTAGAAGTTCTTATAATTCTATTCCTAACTTGCAGAGAAAAGAGGCCAGGAATTATTATTGCTGAGGCTGGAATGAAAACAAGATTATAGTTGGACTTAAGTACCTCAGCATTGTGAATCTTGTATTCATGCAGAATTTGATAACAGAGCTTCTCATCAATGCGAGTCAGGGGTGCTGTAGTGTTGAAAGAAATTCCACCGGTCTTCTTCTTCTTAAAGTATATCTGTTTAAACAGAGAAAGTAATACACCGCAAATGCACATCAAGCCTTTACCGAATAATAATATAAAGATTTTGGGTTTCAAGAGTTAAGATATTTAGAAGATAGCAAAAGGGAGATCATTGATAAAGATGAGCTTTACCTGTGGAGGTCTTTTGTTTAGACGCAGACCCACTGCTTCAAGTTCCTTAGTCAGTATTTGTCTATGACCTTCACTCTAAAACGATTTTGGAAGAAAAAAAAAAGGGACACCGGGAAAAGTAAGAAAAACTAAACCACCAAACACTTGGAATGGACAGCCAAAACCATAACTCTTACTTTTGAGGCATCAAGAACCATCAACACAAGGTCTGAAGACTTTGCAACAGCAATAACCTGAGGAATAAACAATTTCAATCTAAGTTTCATTTCATAAAATTCCTTACTATATTCATTCGAGACAAAAATGATACAAAAACAAAAGAAACTATTTGGATATGAACCTGCCTCCCTCGCCCCTTTCCTTCTGAAGCACCTTCAATGATCCCAGGAAGATCAAGCAACTGAATTTTGGTGTCATTGTAGTGAATTACACCAGGGATGCATGTAAGTGTTGTAAACTCATATGAGGCTGCTTCAGAATGTGTGCCTGTTAACATTGTCAAAAGTGTGGACTTTCCAACACTGCAAATCATAGCAATATAACTAAATTTGGTTACTACTACCCAAGTGAGGGATTCTAAAGTTGGAACAAATTCATATACATGGATGCGTATGAATCTAAGATAGACCTTGGAAATCCTATAAGTGCAACACGTCCATGGCCATACTTTGTAACTTCAAAACCATCCCCACCTCCACTTGAACCCTGTTAGATAGATTTGAAAGAAATTTACAAGAAACAAAATCAGAAATGAAGAAAAGAACATAGAATCTCATATTCTACTCCAGATACATGGAGCAGAAGTTATACAGTAGAGTTATAGAAATCTGAAACAAGCCTAGTAACAGGATCCAAACAATATGCGCATAGACAGTAGTGGTTGACAATTTCTTCATACTTTTGGAGGCTCTAGCAATTGTGTTCTGAGCTTTGCAATCTTTGCCTTGAGCTGACCAAGATGATACTCTGTCAATCAAGTGGAACAACATATTCATTAGCTGACCATTTCTTCTGCCTTTTTTTCAGCAAAGGGACAGAGATGAAACTTGTCCTGGTTGAACTTGACAATTTCTAGCTTTGTCAGTGAAAATCAATGATGAGTCTCATGTCTATGTCTACATGTTTTATATTGTAAAAAGAAACCTGTAGCTTTATTCTTCTGCGTCCGAGCCATCTCGGCTTCAATTTCTTTAATCCTTTCAACAATTCCCATTTTCTTTCAGAATTTGCTGCAACAGTTGCTGGAGATAGGTAAAGATTGAGGTGTCTCTTCACTAGTTTCAGCATATAAAAAACAACAATAATTAGACAGATACTTCAAAGGCAAATCATAAAATCACCAATTAACCATTAACTCAAAAGACACACACTTTTAAACTGGGGAAAAGCAAGATGCATCATCTGAAGGATAAAGTTTTAACTAACCAAATCTTAAATAAGTAACATATTTAACAAAACGGAAGCTCACCTCTTTACCGCCGATTGTCTAAACGAATAACAATTACAGGTCTTTTGATCAAACGAGTTCGAAATGCAAATTAGATACAAAGCTATGCAACTTAGTCTTACATATGATTTTTGGTACTAACTGAGCGATGCGTTGGCAAATTTAGCTAAAAAACAACATACAAAATCAAAGCTTTTGCATAAAAAGGAAAGAATTATGATGATTGATGGCGATCAGGGGGATGGTTCTAGAGAAAGCGAGAAAGTTACATGTGAGTTTGGGTCAAGAACTTATGGATCAAAGGCCCAATTCAAATCTGAGTCAAACGCAGAGTTCGCATGAGATCATGACTTCCATGGATATTATAGAGAACCCATTCATATCAGTTCTAGACACAAGACACTGCTTTTATAGTTTTCTCGTATATAAGTTATAACCCACAAAGCTTCTTTAGAAAGTTACGAGTCTACAAAAAAAACTGTTATCTTGTCTCACATTTCTCATTCTCCCATATACTTGAGGGTTGCTATTTTACAAAACTCAGCTACAAGAAGTCGGATCTTGTTTCCTTTTCCTTTCTGTTGCTATCTCCAACCGCCTTGCTTACCGGTGAAACCAGAGATTGCTTCTCCGCGAGCTCCCTTACTCGTACCAGAATCTGCATAGGAATATGCATCGAGCCATGTTTCTTGAGACTTCCCTGGAAACACAAAACAGCATATTCACAACTAAGTTCTCGGTAAACGAAACTGTAGTTACAAGCTAAAGAGAAATAGAGAGACGTACCATGCTGTTTGAAGGACTCTGAGCAAAGCTTGCTTTCAGAAGATTTCGCCATTTGTCCTACAAAACAACAAGATGGTTAAACCAAAACCTTCGTTGATAGGATTTGTGAAGAGGGTTCAAAAGTTTGATTAATTACCTTGAGATCTACAGAGGTACGATATGAATGTGATGAAAAGGAAAGCTTCTTTATTTCAGACCACTTCCCAGCTCCATATTTTGATACACCATCGACTAGTTTAGTAACCTCAGACAGAGTCCAAGCTCGATGATGCTTCCTTCTAAGTGCACCACCTTGCATGATTGGCACGCCATTGTTATTGTTTTCATCCGAGCTATTGCCAGATGAGTCTATGTGCTCTGGCTCCATGTCTTGATCAACCTCAGAGAGAATATGCTCCTCGTTGTTCTTGTCACTTGTAGCAAACTGCATTTGCGAACCAAGAAATGCAACGAGAATTTATCTAAAATATTAGGTAGATGGTAACCCTAGACCATTTCTATTATCTGCAAAGTAGGAGAAGGGGGATGAAGAGACTAAGAAAACTTAAAAGATTTTTTTTGATGGACAGAACCATAACAATAGATATGTGTTACCTCTTTTTGGACCATTTGAGAAGCAGACTTGACCATCGAATCTTGGTTCACATCCTCACTGTTTAACTGAGATGGGCTCAGACTGAGGTTACTCTCTGCTTGACTAGCTCTATCTTCCAACCGACTGGTATGACATTCCTACACAATGTTGCACTATCCTTAGTTACATTCCGACTTAAGAGCAAAGAAAATGTTGGCGCATAAGATGATTACTCATTTTATTATTTTTTCCATCTGTGCTTATTGAGATAGGATTTGGCATATGATATGGGACACAGATGTAACAGGATCCAGATGATTGTTCGTTCAAAGGCAAGGCTCAAGATTAATTACTCTATTGAATAGAATGAGTAAGCAAGAAAAATACCATAAGAGCCATAATGTTTTCTCTTGGACGGCTTCTCCGGACATGAGAAACATAAGGAACCTCAATTTCAGATCCAGCTAGGGATACCATCCTGGTGACAGCAACTCTCTTCCCTGAGGAGACGCTAATAGACCTGACCTCAGATTTTTCTGACAACCTCAGATCTTTTGTAGGAATCATTGACTTGTCGTTTTGCTGTTTTTCACCCGTTTCTGAAAGTTCTTCAATGTATCTTCTTGTAGGCTTCCTAACTCGTTTTGCAGCCCTATGTTCACTGGAATAATCATCACTAGGGAAATAGTGGTTGCCACTGAGATTATGGCCAGAAGCATTTGAATGTCCATTCACATGACCACTACTAGATGGTGCGTCTTTTGGCTTAGTAGCTCTTCCCTCATCACCCATATCCTTGCTAACAACATCAGTCACATCATTGGACTTCTCTTGTTTTCCAACTAACTTGTTATCTTTGATTGTCAGGTTAGTTGTTGGTACATCACAGGAATTAATAAGCCCCATTGCAATCCTCCTTTTGAGCCACGTCTTGTCCTTAACAGTTGTCTCACGGCCAAACGTCGCCCTGAATGTTTCTTGCAGTGCTTTAATCGGTAAATTATCCAAGCAGATCTCGCCTCTAACTCTAGAGAAATCAGGTTTTGGTGCAGCAGGAGACAATGCAGTTTCTTTTGGACTATCTGCTGCGTTTGAACATGGTTCAATCTTATTAATTTCATTCATATTGCATCCATTCTGAACATCTGATGAGAAAGGAACAGGTTCCTGTCGCAAAGCTTCATGGTGCACTTGATCCTCCTCAAACAAGTTGTTTTCATTAGAACACTGGATGTTAGCATCTGGAGGAGTAGAAGGAAACTGAGATCCATGTACATCGCCAAGCATCTCTTCCTGTTCGACCTTCTGCAACATCTCCTCGTTATACTGCAAAAATCTCAAAGATGAAGCAAAATCTGAGGATTCGGAAACAAGAAATAGTAATTTTAGAATAGATAAAAAGCTAGAAATTACAACACATGTGGAAATAGGACTAACCTCAAGTAGAGACTTTACCTGGTCTGTATATGGTTGCACACTGTCAGACTGCAACAAACCGGAATTGATACCTGAAAGAATAAAAATTTTTATCACCAATATGTAAATAGACAATTACTGAATACTGGACATCAGATAGAGAAAGCCACAGAGACATAAGCATATTTAGAAACTCAAAACTTTGATATACAATGCAATTACAAGCATAGAAACAAATGTTACATAGGCTTTGCAGGCAAGAGAGGTTCAACATATAAAAACCTATGGGAACCAAACCTTCTGAGCTTTCAAGCTGGGACAAGTGAGAAGGCAACTCTTCAGCGGGAAGGTCGTAGCCCAAAGTCTGACAAACATCTGATGCAATATGCATATCTGTCTCATTGACCTCCAAAATTTCTTCATCAGTTGCAGGTACAAGTCTCCCATCTCCTGCAACCTAACCATTTCCATAAAACCACCTAAAATCAAACAAGAGAATCGACTACAAGAGAGACATTGAAAAGCACACATTTATAGTCATACCCTAACAAGCTTGTAGGCAACAGGGTTTTCAATCTGAGTAGTTGAAGAAAATGGTGTGATCCTTGTCTGAGCACTGCCCTCAAACATCTCTCTACAGTCATCAACAGTTCCAACCACAGTCCCCATCTCAAATGCACAGTCTGAAAATCCCAAACAGGAAAAAGCAAGTCAATTGATAAATACTCAGATATATTCTGCAGTCCTGTATATAACTTGACCAAAGAAAGAAACAGATTATTATTTACAAATTTGCATATATTCTCTCCCTTTAGCTTTACCAACGACCTAAAACCAAATAGGATTCTCATTAAAATAATACAAAATTTGAACTTCCTATCTTGAAATTAAAAAAGAATTCGAAAGTTTCACAATTGACAAACGAAGACCTTGCATTCTCACAATCAAAGATTAAATATTTCGGTATAATTCAATCGAATTACGAATGGAACACATAAAAACAAAATCATATTAAAAAAAATAAAGAAACCAAAGGCTTGAAAATACAGAGACCAAAAAAAGGTAGAATTGATAATTGTTACCACCGGAAACGAAGTTTAGTCGCCGGAGAGTGACAATTATAGCGATTACACTTTCCCGTGACCTTGAAACGTCGGAGACAGAGTCAGTTTAAGAATGGATTTATCTTTGATGAGTACAGAGGAGAAGCTTCTTGGAAAAGCAAAAAGGTTAAAGAAAATTGGAAAATTTTGGTTCGGCTTTTGTTGTTTGCTCGGTTGAGGCTTTTCCAGTGCGTAGAGCAAATTAACAGGTACCGGACTCCAAAGCGTTTTATTAACTCAAAATCTTTATTTTGAGGGTTTCGAATCCGTATAATAGTTATGCAGCTTTGCGCTGATTGGTTAGGGACTGGTACTTTAATTTTATTATTTGTTTTGAAAAATAAATAATATATTATATTGAATAATAAATAATAAATTGTTTTGAATAATTTTATTTTTTTTAAATATAATTTTTCGTTATTTTTTGTATGTGGGATTTATCATTTATTTTTTTTACATAAATTTATTAACTGGCTGTAATTTATTATTTATTTTTTAACTAATTATCTATTGTCACCACTAATTATTTATTTAATTTAATTAGTTGAATTCTTTATTTTTAAATAGTAAAGTTTATTTTAGATTCAAATTAATTAACAAAACAAAATTTTCATTTAAAAATAACTGTTACGTAGCTATTAGATTTTCTCTAGTGTAAAAAGTCACATTTTTTAGATTTTAAAAAATTAAACTACGAAGAAAAGATAGATTTTTAAAAAGAGCAGTTAGACTTTTAATGCTTAAAAAAATTTAAGTGTAATTGGTTGGAAAATAATTTTTAAGACTTTGAAATTTTCTAAAGTGCTCAAAGTGTGCAACCAATCAACCTCTTGATCTGTAATAGAGACATTGCCACGTCAATAAATAGTTAGATAAGCCAAAACTGAATTAACTACTTTCCGTCTTGGTTCACGTGCACAAAAACACCGACTCGTCCTATACATATAGACCAGCATTGCACGCGGTCTCTTAGTTTACAAAACGAAATGCACATTCATTGTCGTGGTCTGGTACTCTGGTAGTGGTAAGTGAGTACAATTTTGGTTAGATTGTTAATTTGGAGTATATATTTTTTTGAATCCAGATTTAAACATTGCCAACTTCAAACTGTGAGGTGATTATAATTTTGTTTTTTTGTTTCTCAAAATTATATGTTTTTATTAGTATAATTATAACATTATTTGCTACTCTACTCTTACCATTTTTTTTAACCAATAAGATAAAAATTTAGCAACAATTAATATATGTGTAAGCTTTTTATCTTTAAAAAAAAAAAAAAAAAAAACTTAACATGTGAGAAACACTGAAAACATCAAAACACCCTAACAATTTGAAAAGGAGCGAGTACATGATAGTTTTAAGAACAAGTTTATTCCTTTACAGACAAAACAAAGAGATACAGTACAAATGTTGTTGCTAAGCTAAACAATGTCCTTGTTCCTTCAGGCCTCATTGTGAAGTTTTCTTCTCCTCCAATCAATGGTCATTTTTGCTGCATCATGAATGGAAAGTTGCAAACATAAGTAGACCCGTTTCTCCTGCAACAATGTGAAACTTGAAAAAAAAAACTAAACAAAAACCCATCAGGAGGGTAAGCAATAGCACCAACAATGTGAAAAGAATTAGTAAATGAATTGTTTGAACTAAAAAGAAGAAAGAGGCAAAATAGATATCTAACCACATCAGTAGAGTATTACAAAATGTCAACGATGTAAGGAGCTTCCGAACTCCCAAGAACTTGGGTATAGAGAGTTCAGAGAGACTATAAACTCCATTTTTAATATAAGCATTGTCATTGGATCCTCTTACACCATCAAATCTAGTGTAAGGATTCAGTACTAAAGACGAATCAATGCTAAGAAAATAAGTAACATAAAAATATCATTTCATAAAACACTTTTTAATATAGAAAGAATAATCTAGAGGGAGTTTAGATCAAGATGTAAATGCTTGTTTTCATGAAGTAGAAGTAAACAACAAGATCAAGACAGATAAATTAGTTAGACGTACGAAAAAGGTCAATGTATAATTTGTTTACTAGGTTCCTTATCTATTTCAGTTAAAGCATTCGAACGAACATCTCAAAGCAGGAACGATGCACAACTAGTACATTCTCAAGTAAGAAGAAGCTACATCAGACTATTATTAGTAATATCAACCCATATGGCATATAGAATCAAACGAAAACACTTATGAATAAAGAGACTCATCAAAGAAATCACGAGAAAGAGAAGAAAGTTAGAACCTAGCAAGCAAACAGTTATATCAACTGTATAGAAGAAGAAAGTCCCTAAACTTAATCACCAGAAGAACGTTGAGATAAGGTTGCAAAATGAAAGGTGTGAGTGTAGCCTTTGAACACTTGGCAGATAAGTTTTCATCAACATATAAAAAAGGGAAAAATAATAAATAAATAAATAAAAATCTGCAATTATTGGTTAAAAGAACCACTTTTTCATCTGGAGGGTTTAACGGTGAACAGTTGGGAGATTACAGTAGTAAGGTGACGACGAAACCTTATCTTTGCAGTTGAAGACATGGCGGGTACTTCTCTACCTTCATCTCTCCTCAGTCAAGGACCTTCGTTACTCTTCTCTTCTTCAAGTCAGGTCTCAGAAGCTAAATGTCGAGTTGTGATAACATCTGGAAAACGTTCTCATGTTCGTTGTATGGCTAAGAAGAAAATCAGTTTTGTGGATCAGATTCTTGATTATATCGAAGGTACTTTCAGTTTCATGGAAATTTTTTTAATTTGAGTATTAAAGGTGAAGCCTTTTGTCTGAAGAGAAAATTTTGAGACTTTATACTGTAGTCTGTGTGTTTATTTTTCTTGTTTTAAGGCGGTCCGAAGCTTAGGAAATGGTATGGAGCTCCTGAACTTTTGCCAAAGGATGGATCGTCTGATGAAGAAGACGCTGAATTTGAAGGTATAATAGAAATAAAATGCAAGATTATACCTAAAAGGGTTGAACCGAAACTCTTATCTGCATTTTTCTATCTCATTTTGGAACCTATGAAGCAGAGGAAGAAGATGATGATGATCTTCAAGGAGAAAAAAAGGCTGTTTTTATAACGGATGGAGACAGTGATTTGGGCCAGGTGTGTTTGCTTTCACAGAATCATCATACTTTGGATGCAATGCAGCAAGATGAAGATCAAAAAAAAAAAAAAAATTGAAACTGAGAAGTGTTAATTTTTAGCTGATGTAGATGATTATACTGCAACTGATTGTGAAAGGAACTCCGGTTAAAGCACTTGTCAAGGACAAGAAAAAGGCTTTGGACGCTTTTGGAACTTATGTTGAGGTTAGTTCACTGGAATATATATTAGTCCTGGTTCTGTCTGTGTTGTTTCTCTTCATTTTGGCAAACATTTTGTGGAATTTAAATTGTGAAGTTGACGTCTGGAGATGCAAGTGATGAGCGTTTCTTAAAGAAAGCTTTTAGAGGCGTCGGTGCAATCATATCCCCAACTGTATGTTTAACCAAATGCTTCATCATTTATATAGATTGAGTTGTAAATTGATTCTAAAACATCAAACATTTATTCTTTCCTTGGCAGGAAGGTTTCTTATCGAATGTCAAGAGTTTACGAGGTGTCAAGCATGCAGTTCTCTTGTCTCAGGTAAGAATACATCTCCATGACTTTACCATTGTCACACTCAATGGTGATTGGAGGGATTGTCTTTTCTTGGTATGTTTTGTGTCTGTCAGATCATGGTTTAATGAAGTTGCAGTTGTCTGTTTATGAAAGCAGCGGTGGAATTCAAGCTATGATGAATAACAAAGCGAAAAAACTAGCCGAGCAAGATGAAAAGGCTATTATATCTTTGAATGTCCCTTATACAATCATAAGAACAGGCAAGCTGGAGAACAGTCCTGGAGGGAATCAAGGCTTCAACTTTAGCGCGGTAAAAGTCATCTTATAACTGATAAGACAAAACATCTGTTGAATTCACTACTTGGTTTTAACAACATTTTAATTAATGAATGAACCAGGGTGCTGCAGCCAAAGGAAGCATAAGTAAGGAAGATGCTGCTCGTATATGTGTTGAAGCTCTAAGTGTGATCCCACCAACAGGGTTGATATTTGAGGTAGATCACACATCTATTGCTTTTCAAATACAAAGAAGCATTTGTTACTTGATGAGGCTTGTGATTTGGTCAGGTTTCGAATGGGGAAGAAGCTGTATCTGACTGGGAAGGACAGTTGATGAAAGTGATGCAGAGACAGAGTGCAAAGAAGTAAGCTTCGAAGTTGAGAGATGAACAAGAACATTAAATTAGATATCATCATTGTCTATAATTTAAAACATCTTCCTGTTGATGAAAAGAAGTATATCTGCATATTTGATATGGGTCGTCTCAATAAACATTTTTTTTTTCCTACTTGTACTAGTCCAATTATTTGTTTTTATTTTCTGTAAGAATAAAGTACCATGAGTATAATAACAAGCATGAGATCTTACCAAAGTTAGAGACCCTACTAGTGTATATAAATTCCTTCACGTTTTATAAAATATCCAAAAGAAAGTTGATTGAAAAAATTGATGGTTTTAATAGAAAAGAGATGGTGTGAGCCAATAAATTGATTATTGAAGGTGATGTGAACCAAAAAGTTGGCTGGATTATTTTGTCCAGAAGCCAAATAAACAAATAAAGAAAGGGAAAAAGAAGCTTTGTGTTGTAAAACAACTTGAAACTTGTGTAAAAAATGGAGAGAAATAAAAAAAAAAAGAGAGAAGGAAGAATAAATGTACCTAACTAAAGTTAAAACTACAAGTCTCTGTTGTCTTTTTGACTTTAAAGATCATGCAAGCACAAAGGCAACGAGGATAATCATATTTTTTTGTGGTCTTCTTTTGCTAGATCATATGTTATTAGTGTACTTTATTTTAATTTCTTTTTTTTCTTATTTTGCTTGAGTTACATACTATATTTTAAGCTAATAAAGATTCAGATAAGAGATAACCATTGCTAAATTTTGAGCTTCTGCAAAACAAAACAAAAAGACACTAAGAAACCAAAGAAAACACAGGCTCTACACATCATTTCCGAGAGTTCTTTTAAGGTGCATGATTATGATTAGCAAATTTTATTAGTCCAAAGGTCTAAAATTAATAAGAGATTGTCATAAATGCATCAGTTGGTGGTAGAACTTAAGAGATGTCAAATCTAACAAAAGAGGAAATTCTTATAATAATATCTTAGAAACAAAGACATGAACATTATGTAGATGATATCATTTCAACAGTAAATTACAGAAGCAAAAACTATTGAAGACCCTCAAGAAAACACACATAATATTAAATGTCATTAATAACAACAACAACATGTTTATCTTTTCTTAATCCACAATCAAATTAGCTTTTGAATCTACAAAATCAAGATTGGTTTTGTTTTTTTTTGTTTTTGGTTATATTACCCGGATCTAAATCTCTTCTGGTTATTGGCCTTACCATCAGATTTAAGTGTTCCATTAGACTCTCCTTCCGATGAAGCATCAATCGATCTGGCAAAAGAATGAGAGAGGTCTCCATAAAGACTTGCCACTGTTCTGATATTGTTATTGAGCTCTCTTATCAAACCAACGTTTCGACCCAAGTGATCAGCTTGTTTGGACTCATGGTTCTGATTGATCTCGTTGATCAAAAGCCTGTTTTGATCAAGAATGTCTTGAACTTGAACAAAGCTCTTCTGAAAATTCTGCAACAATTTACCATCCATTTGGTATCTCTCACCAAATCCAGAAAACACATCTCCTTCCATTCTTGATTCCATCAAGCTCAAATCTTTGATTGTTCTTCTTCCTGAGATTAACACACTATTAGTTACAACCAAAACAGGGTTAAAATCTTTAAGGGGTAATAATAATTGCAAGAATCACATTTAACAAGTGTTTATTTTCTTCCGTTGACCTTTTCTATAAGCTCCTGATCTCACACATAAGACTCAACTTTTTTCCAGTAACAGAAAGCAAAGATAAAAATTCTTTATTTTTATTTTTTTTTCAGTTACATTTCAATCTCAAAACCCTCAATTTCGGACAAGACACAACAAGCACGTTTTTCAGGAAAAGAGAGATCTATAAATAGATTAAAAAAGAGAAGAAGTAATAGCTCTTCTATAAGTAGCCCTTCACCTATAGTGAGATAATCTCATTAAAAGTAGCAAACCGGTTTTCATAATTAATAAAAGTATGTCAAAGTCTATAAGACCCAGAAACCAAAATATTCATATCTATGAACCCTAAAAACAAAGCAAGATTTTTTCAAAACAAGGAAGGAAAAAGATAAGAATTTATTTCTCCTCTAAATTCAGTTTCTTTACCTTCAAAACAAGCTCCCAGAAGAGGTAGCAGAGAAGAGGAAATCGAGATAATTTATCTCGGGAAATAAACAAGAATCTTTTTTCTCGAGAAATAATATGACAATTATTGGAATGCTGGGAAAGCCAAAAAAAAAAAAAAAAAGGAATCTACTTGTCGTCTGTAGACAAACAGTGTGAGACAGAGAGAGATTTGAGGGGAATATATATATAAATGTTCCTATCTTTTTTGAAAAATAAAGATTTTATTTTCTGTACTTACTCTGTATCTTTTAATTTGCAGAGATATGGAGCTTAAAGGTGTGCCACTGCCAGACATCTGGAGCGGAACATTTGTGACCCGACCCGTAATATTTTTGTTATATTCTTTACGTCCTTATTAGGCCCGTTCATTTCAGGTATTAGTGAGTAGAGGTTGACACCGGTATGGAGAGAATATCTAACATTATTGTTCATGTTACTATTTGAAGTGTTCTTTAAAAAAAAAAAAAATGGGTAGCTAAGTTGAATAACATGTAGAATACAGATATTTTATTAGATTGGATTTTTAAAAAAATTGGATTCAGAATTGGGTATTTCAGATAAACTCTAAATAATTTTGCAAATTTTATGATAATTTTGAGCAATTTAAATATATATATTTTTGATAAATTTAAATTTGTTATAATGAAAAAATGAATTGTCAAAGTTAGTTGCATGAAATGCATAGATTGGACAAAGTTAGTTGGAGGCACTATGGTTTAAAGGAGAAAAAAGCAATCCATGTAAAACTAACTGGATCAGGCTTAGGCTTGGGTTTGAGTTATATGAGCCTTCGGTCCAATAGCCCTATCTTTTGGTCCAATCCATATTGAAATTTTATTTTGATTTCAGTCAAAAGGAATATCTTTTGGTTGATGCTCATTTGAGTTTTCGATCCCAATTCTTTAAAACTAGAGACTCTAGTATCTAAGTACATAATAATAAACCCAGAAAAAACCTCGTACATCAAGTAAAATCACTGTTTTTATTATTTCGTAAATCTCGTACATCAAGTGAATCAGGTTGTACACACTAATACAGTCATTGCCTTCCTTTTTACTATTTTCTAACTGATAATATATTCCTTGTACATCAAGTAAATCATTAATTTTATTATCTCACATAAATTGAAATATCAGAACAAAAAGCTATTACAGTAGTACATAACCATTAACCAACACACACAAAACTAACATCAAATTAGTGTGAGGTCAGCAAAAACCAGCACGAAATCCTATTAGCTGTAAACCAACATGAAATTATACAATCATTTATATATTGATCCAATAGAAACACCGGTATGGTCAATCAATCAAAACTAGACTAAAATCTTTTCGATATTTCCAACAAAACTAGACTATGTGCAAAACAATTTTAGATTTGGATTTATTTATTTATTTTTCTATTTTCTATTTTTTTGCCCTTTTAGATTTGAATTCAAAACATTATATATCTTATATATTTGAATTCAAACATGGTCAAATAAACATCCCTTACTTTTCGTTTTGCAGAAATGTAGTTAGAATATAAGTTATCCCACATATTAGGCAGTTTGTTTGGATATTATACATGAGATGAGACATGTTAATGGTCGTATTCTCTCAGTCTCAGGGTTATGATTTGATCAGTAATTTCGCATATCTATATTTTTTCCGTATAAACATATAATATATCTTATTATGGTAAAAATAATTACACAGCAACAAACGAGGTAATCAAATTGTTAAGAGTAGTTGGTGCTTCAATGTTCACACCGTGTCCAATTTCTTTCAATATCTCTAAACTCGAGTTCGGCAAATGCCTGCCAAAAATATGTGAACAAAAACACATTTTAATAATTCACATTTTAATTAAAAAGACGAGGTTTGATCTATTCTACGACAAAACTTGTTATAGATCATTCTTAGTATTTACATGTGTAGACGACGTCCATGCTCCAAGGGAAACACCTGATCCTTATCACCCCAAACGATTAGCGTTTTCTGAATAAATCATTCCAATTTTCTTTTTATTACTCTGTTAAAACTGGTTCTATAAATCAAAAATATTTAATAACCAAAAAAAAAAAAAATGAGTATATGACCTGTGATATTGCAGAGAACTCTGGATCCTCTTCTCTTTCTAGCAAATTCTTGGATAGGTCAACAAGTTCATGCCGATTTGTCTCATACATCACCTAAAAATTTTGAAACTCAATGGCTTATTTGCAATTTTACTAACTTATGGGTTAATTTTTGAATTAGAAAACATTTACAGGGCATAACTGATAATTAACAACCAAAAAAAAATACCAAAAAAACAGAACGTACAGCGATGAATTGGGAGAGGATGAAATCTGGAACCCAGTCAAGAAACCTGAGACCGGTATTCATGGAAACCCTAACTAACAACCGGAGATCACGTGCATTTCTCGGAACAAGAATCTCCGATACATCTCCTCCGTGTTTTTTCATCTCCGTCATCTTTTGCTGTTGCGTGAATCCAACTCCACTACTCACGATCACCAGTTTCTCAATCATCTCCGGCCAAATCTTCGCAATCCGGTACGCTACGAATCCTCCGTAACTAATCGAGTAAACCGCCAAATCTCCGTCACAACACAGCTTCTTCAAACCTCCGACGACGCTTCTCGCCTGAAAATCGACGCTCCGGTCGGTGTTTCTCGAGTAAGATTTCCCGAAGAAAACGAGATCTGGAATGAATAGATTGAATGATTTTGATAGATCTGAGACTTGATGAATAAATTGCCATTTTGAGTTTCCTCCGTAACCGTGTAGCATGACGAGGTTTGGTCGGTTGATTTTACGGTGGCCGGAGATCCAGAAATGTACGGTGGTTTCTCCATCGTCTAAATCGACGGTGATTGGACGGAGATCGCAGAAAATCAGAAAATATAATGATAAGAAAGCATCGGCAAGCTTGATCAGAATCGGGTAATCGAAATTATCGAATAAACACCAAATGAGAGTTTGAAAAAGAGTTATTGCGATGGAGATGCAACGACGGAGAACATTAACGATGAGTTTCATTGACGCCATTGGAGTGGTGATGATCTTCTGTAAAAGATGTTGGTGCATGTGTATGTGTCTGTGAGACAGAATTGGTTATGGTTAAAATTAGAAAACAGAGCCGTTTAATTCTCTTCCGGTCTAGTCCGGTCCAATTCGATTGAGTAATCTAACCGTAACTGACGTTACCATTATGTGTTCACAAACATGGAACTATATTAACTAATCTTTCCCGCTAAAACCTCAGTTATGGGCCAAAGTCTATTTGTAATATTTTTGGGTCAATATCTATCTTTCAGCCCATAACTGTAAACATATCACAATGCTTTAAGTGGGAAAAAGTAAAACCATAGAAAGATAACATTTGTTGTACGTTTTTCTTTAACTCCACACATTGTTAGTTTACATATAAGCAAAGAAAAAAAGAAGAAGAAGGATCTTTATAAGGATCTTTATAAGAATCTTTCTTAAAAAAGAAGAAGAAGGATCTTTCTTGACGACAAAAAAAAAAAAAAAAAAAAAGAATCTTTCTTAAACTTTTATTTTTTGTTTTGTTATTGTCAACATCTTTGTTAAGCTTCTTCTGGCTGTCAAATAGTGTCTTCTAATGGTTCATCACATGTATCTCTGGTCCACACTACATTACAACGCCAATGTGCATTCACATCTTCCCTTCGTATTCTCTACGTCACCTTAACCCAACTTGTGACAAAATCTTTGGCCCTTGACTCATAACTCCACCTACCAAAGTAAACGAGTGTCTTATCTTATAAGCGTGATTTGCTCCTCTTCTACTTAATTGATGCAAACAAGTTAAATTAGCAAGAAAATAAAACTTGAGCTTGATGTGTGTTTTTAATTTGTCTGTTCTCTCTGTTTCTTCTCAAAATCCTTGACGCCGCAGTCTGAATCCACAGCATTCTTCTATAATAAAACCCGGAAATCTTCTTCAGCCAATAATAATATATCAATGTCTACATCATCATTAAGATCAGCAGCGATTCAATGATGCAGAACAGGCAGGCAAAGAAAAGAGCCATTTTGTTTGTTTCTTCTAAGAGTGGTCCTTGTTTGTAGACGTCCATAATGGTTTCCAAAAGCTTATCTCCGTCTCTCGAATGTTCACCACACAGTTTATCCAACAACCTCTATATAAAGCACAGATGATAGTAAGTGAGAAGAGTAGAGAGAACAAAAAAAAGAGAGACTTAGTTCTTAAACCAACCATTCAAAATGATGCGTATTATCTTCCTCTTATCTCTCTTCTTTGCTCTATCCAATGCCTCTGTTCAAGATTTCTGCGTTGCAAACCTGAAACGCGGTGAAACACCTGCGGGTTACCCTTGTATTCGTCCCATTCATGTCAAACCTAGTGACTTCGTCTTCTCTGGCTTAGGCACTGCTGGAAACACAACTAACATCATCAGCGCTGCAGTCACACCCGCTTTCGTTGCTCAGTTTCCGGCTCTGAATGGTCTTGGTCTCTCTACAGCTAGACTTGACCTAGCTCCTAAAGGTGTGATCCCAATGCACACTCACCCTGGTGCCTCTGAGGTTCTCTATGTCCTTACCGGTTCCATTACCGCTGGGTTTGTCTCCTCCTCTGCAAACGCTGTCTACGTACAGACGCTAAAACCGGGACAAGTCATGATTTTCCCACAAGGCTTGCTTCATTTCCAGATCAATGCTGGAAAATCCTCAGCTGCAGCCATTGTCACTTTCAACAGCGCTAATCCTGGTCTGCAGCTTCTCGATTTCGCGCTTTTTGCTAATAATCTTCCCACTGACCTCGTTGTGGGAACTACTTTCCTTGACCCTACTACAGTCAAGAAGCTTAAGGGTGTTCTTGGAGGAACTGGCTAAAAAAAGACTTGTGACTCCTTGACTAAAACAACAACACCTGTTTCTTCTTCTTTTTTTCTGTTTGATTGATTCTTGTCTTCTATGTTGTTGTGTTCCTTGTAATTCTTCAAAACCTGTCAACACTATTACATTGTATGTGAGTTTTTCATTTAAAAATCCTGAGTTCATATCATTTTGCTAAAATTAACCATTGACCTCTTTGAACCTTCCAATTTAGAAAAACAAACAAAAGATATGCTAACTTTTAGGACCAGACTTTCACATGGGTTTCAGTGGTCCCAACTCCATAAGTTTAGATCTGTCCACTGCAATTATTCTACATGATATGTATGACATTAACCCTAAAGGACCATACAAAAAAAAAAAAAAGGAGACATCATTAAGTTTCTGGTTAACTTAGATCTATATATAACTGGGAATTAATAACACAATCATAGTTCTTGTTGTTTCAAAATGTATCATCAAGTTTTCGAATCTACAACTTTCATTAACATTACTAACAATAAAAGACCATATAAATTTGATTAGTAAAACTGAATTTTCTCATCAGGACATTTGGATGACGCAGATCTAAACAACAATTTGGAGTTGCAGTCAAAGACTAAAAATTTACAGATAAAAAAAAAAAGGACCAAAATTGAGATGACTTAACTCCAACTTCAACAAATCCGCAATGCTATTTAAAAAATGTCGATTTCAGAGATCCAGATCGGAAGAAGATGCCTTAATGAGCTTCGTCTAGCTAGCTGTAAGGTTTATGTTCTTGATTCAGTGTCTATCATTGATCTTGTGGAGAAGCTGTCTTCTTTTGAAAATCAAGAAAGCAGCAACAACTACTTGCAAAGCTGCAGCTACTCCGGCGAAGAAAACTCCCACTGTCTTTCCCGTGTTCAGCTTCTGCTTCCGAGGCGGTGGGTTATGATTATGGTGGTTCCTCATTCTCCCTCGCCATTTTGTTCTTCGTTGATGATGCTTCTCGTGAATCGCTTTGTTGTTGTTAATCCCGACCCTTAAAGGAGGAGGTGGGGGAGATAAAAATGGAGTCGGCGGCGGTGGTGGTGGTGGAGGTGGCGGAGGAGTAATGAATGAATCTTGTGCTTGTGAGTCAACAAAGATAGAAGTAGAGATGAAGAAGAAGAAGACGAAGCACAAAAGAATTAGTCTTAAACTTAGTAATGAAGGTTCCATGAATAGAAAAAAAAGAGCTATTACAGAGGAAACAAAGCTAAGATTTTTTAAAATTGGGGATTTCACTTTTTCCAGTTCTTAAAAGCTCAGAATTGTGAAATTGGGGTTATCAATCAGACAAAAACATTTGAATAAACTGAATCGATTTGAATAAAAAAACAGAGAAGGCGATGTGAGATTGAAAGGTCGTTTTCTTTGTGTTATGATTTAAATTAGGAAGGTGACGAACGAACGAAGACTCATGGAAGCTTTAATATTATAAAGATCCGGTGGGTCCAACCCACGTTTGAACCGGGCCGTTTTGGATCTCTTCTTTATTAGTATTATTTTATTACTAAGGCCCATATCATCGTCATGTATACATGCAGATGAGACTAGATTCCTATTTGTATGTTTTGTAATTAGACTATAAAGAAGATTTGAAATTATTTGGAATTTATTCAATACATGGCATGATTCCATTGACCTACTCTTAAATTAAAACGATATTATTTGGGTCCAAAACTAACATGTACAAGTACAACTACTATCCAATATTTTTGGTTGAACATTTAAAATATGTCATATATGGTCACACACTATATATATATATATATATGTTTTACATTTACAAATATTTGGAGTTAGATTATCAGAAGATTTTGAAAGCTGACTTAGAACATTTATTTTTACATCTTTCTTTACTAATACATTTAAATAATGTTAAGATGAATTTTAAAGTTGCTATTGTGGATGACAGTTGCAATAATATTTAAATTATTGTTATTTTTAATTACTACTTTTCAGTGATAATTGAGGGGGGATGTGCTGGAGTGGAAGCGACACACGTAAAGTGGATTCTGGTGAAATCATTAATCTGTGTGAGGTATGGAGCCGTCGAGCCGATTTGATATAGTTACACACATTCGTCATCAAGAAAATAGTTAAAGCAATTTGATATACAGATTACATTACTTAACATACACAGACACATATATAGACGCAAAAGTATGCATGTGGCGAAATTATGTCGACGATGATGAAATAAATTAGGATTTTTCTGTTGTGTAATTTACTTTAATTTAGCGTTTTCCTTTTTAGTCGAGTTTGTGTTAAATAAAGTATAAATGTTGCTAAAAGGCCTAACAGGCATGCAAGATACCCTTTTAGGAGCAAAGCATCATTTTTATATTTCTTATTTCTTATTCTTTATTTGGTAACCTTGTATTTATTTTTCTTATGATCATGATCTTAAGTGCACAATGTAAGTATATGTAGCATACGTAAATATTATGTCGAACCTATAAAAGATGTACGAAGCTTTAGTATGAATGGTCTCGGAATGAAGCTGGATAGAAGCAAAAGAAAGTTAACCAAGCAATGCCTAAAAGACACGACACGATATATTGCAGACAGACAAAAGACACGATTCGAATCTATTATATGTACTACTATTCTCTTCAAAAACTTAATCGCTAGGCTTTATAACTAGCTGTCTAGCTAGCTTGATACGTGTTCAAAATCAAAGGCTTGAACGGATTCGAATATGAGTTACGTTTCAAGTTTGTAACGCTTTTTCTTAAGGTACGACCACGACAGAAGAAGGCACACAAATTGAGGAATCTCCTGGTCTCATTGACGTCCAGTTAATAAATAGTAGAAAGTTGTGGATGCATTAATGAATAAAAAGAACCACAAACTTTAAAATTTCATTTTAATCCATGCATAACTTTTTTAATCAAAGGATATCAAATATAATAAAACTAGGGATTTTGATAACCTAATTTGCTAGAAAAAAATTGTATTGGCATAATCTAGTAAAATTCTCTAATTAATGCGTATATATTAAACCATAGGAGATATAGCTCCTTAATATAATTTCAATCATCAGTTCTTCAAAGCAAAAGCTGAGATATAGTCTCTCCGGCGAGGAGGTTCACGGTGGTTGTTGTTGGGCGGAGGCAGAGCTGGTGGGAGAACATTTGGCCTGGTCGCTATTGACGATCGCAGAGCTTGAACATATCCTCTGCACGTCGTATCTGCTTATATCGAAATTAGTGACAGCTTTTGCGCCTCTGAATTTAATTGCCGCGATATCGTACGCCTCCGCTGCTTCTTCTTGCGTGCCTTCATTAGAATAAACATATTTGATATTTAATAATAATAATAAAAATTATATGAACATAGTACAACATCTAATGTTATAGAAGTGGTTCGTACTAAATGTGCCAAGGTACAAGTCCTTGTTTCCAGCAACTCTTCCAATTCTAGCTTGCCATCTTCCATGTTGATGATGCCTGCATGCGTTATACTTAATACATTCATGATGATCATGATCCTTAATTGCCATATATACATATAATAATATACAAATTTCCACAATTTATATCTGTCCAAATCAAACCTTGTAACTCCTCTGTATACCGAAGCTCCCCTCGAAAATCCACTGCTGTTCCTGCATATGAGAAATTCGACACAAATCGTTGCTTCAATAAGAAAAGTATATAGGTCCATCAATATCAAATAAATAATATACAATATTGACATTGCGAAGAGAGTGATTTTGAGGTTGATTTTAATTACCTTCTCAACATGGCAACAAATTCTTGCCTATTCATGTTATCTAGTTCCTTGATCTCTTTTTCGTAATTAATCAACTGAATTTAAGAGCGTAAAAAAGGTGACATTATAAGTCAACTCTATATATTTCCATATAAATCAAGTCAAATAAGTTGGTTATACGTTCAAGATCTAAGATTCTAAATATCGAAATGTGTAATAAAATTGTTATGTTGCACGTATATAATAAAGCGGTTACAAGTGGAGACACCAAACTCACAGGGAAATTTAAGTGGGTGGTAGGACCCCAATACTTCATGGCCGCTAAATCATAAGCCCTTGCCGCTTTCTCCTCATCATCATATCCTCCTGTTATAGTATTTCTTAAAGTATTAATCAATATGAGTACGTAGTATTCAGACCAAAACTAGGGGTAACGATAATTCAACTACAAATACGTTGTTGAAATAAAGTTTTGACTTACCAAGATACACTGTGATTGATCAAGAAGAGAATTGTTAAGTACATAAAACCAATTCAAAAAAGTTAGTAAAAATCCTCAATATTAATAAAACATTGTTTACATAACTGAAACGAAATTAAATGTTTTTTAAGTTTGTTAACCTTGTCTTCCTTTCCTCGTCTGTCCTTCTCTCTTACTAGTATTGTCCCATAAGTGAGCTTCATATCTCCCTGTCCATCTATGCCTGAACACGTGCATATATGTTTGTCGACACATTTACATAAATTATAAAATAAAATGACATATATGCTGATATACATTTTTGTAGAATCCACATCTTTATTACGTGTAAGTTTCAGGCATTTAAATTACGTATGTACCTTGTAACTCCACGATACCGAGAAGTTCTTTGTCCGAAACTATCAGCTGACTTCCGAGGAACAGGTTCCTCCATCTGAGATTTACCGATAACTCTCTTCCGCTTCTCATCTACCTTAGCCGGTTCTTCCACCGGTACAGTTTCATTGGATGCGTTCATCAAATCAGAACAAGCGCCATGGCTCATAGCTAATGATAGCATCGAGCTATTGGTGTTATAATCAGTCTCTTCGCTACTAAAATGACTAATACTGCTTGTACCACCCTCTTCAGTAACATAAGTACTCGAGAATGGAAATGTTGGAGTGTCTTGCCTTATCCAAGATTTGACAACCGAGACCGAGCCGGTCCCCTCATCAAAAGCTCCATAATCATGGCTTAGGTTCGGATACTGTGGTGTAACTACGGTTTGTTCTTGGAGAAGGTAATCAGGTGGGTATAATGGGTTAACCACGGTGGTGCAGTTGACATCGGTTTGGTTATGGTTCATAGGACACTGATCAGTTTGATGAGAGTCCGAGAGGAAATCTTCCAGATTTGGCACATGTTCGTCATGATGATCAAGGTTAATATCATATCTCCCGACTACACATACAAATCGAATAAAGAGTATTAATAGTAGCCAAACCAACAATATATAAATATAAGTATGTGTAAGACGATTGGTGAATAAGAGAGAACCATCGGAACCGTCGTGTCTAAGTTCTTCTTCTTCTTCTCTATTGCAGATTCTCAAACGAGGTGTCAAAGAAAACCCCAACCAATTGTTCATCTCTTCCCTTTTTTTTTTTTTTCAACTATCCCTTCTACCAGTAAATGTAGGGTTCGTATTTTGTATGTTTGTAGTCTCTCATACGTGTGAATGGATATATAATATTTATATATCAAAGTCTAAATAAGTTAAATGTTTAGACAAAACAAGTGGCGCGGTGAAGTTTTGTCGTAACATGAAAGAAAAGAAGAGGAAGTTTCTCTCTCTCTGTGTGGGCACTTGCATCTGACGTCTATAGAGTATTGTGCCCTCTTCCCCTCAGATCTTTTCGATCTATACATATACATGGATACACATGGCACACTTTAATCATATTTTTCTTTCTTTCTTTCTTTCTTTCTTTGAGGTTCGATTTTCTTTTCCATAAAATTAGCACATGAAGAAATACTTTCTTTTTATTTATGAGTTTTTCCAATGGTATAATTTCGGGTTTCTTATTAAACTTAAAAACACAACATAATTTAAAAGTTAAAAAAAAAAAAAACAGTACAATTAATAAAGAATAAGATAGAACATGTGTTTTAGATTTTAACTTGAGCCGCTTGTAGAAAGGTTGCAGCCGCAATCGAGAAGCCTGATAAGATCTGAAAGAGATGGTACCTAGAGTGATTGGTGATGTGTTGCGAAGCTATCTCATAAGTGTTGATGTCCAAGCATGAAATGACAGAGATACCAAACATGGGATGACAAAGCATATTGTAATTGATGATGTTTTGTTTCATTACATATATATATATATATATATCTCGTATAGGGTACATGTAAAAAAAGAAATTGCTCTACAAGCTGTCAGTCAAGACTTTGTGGGAAAACATGTTTCTTAAGGATGCCATACCACTTCAAGTTTAGGGGCCACATGAGAAGGAAGGAGGATTTCTCGGATGGAGTAGTTGAACATGCATCTTTAAGGAAATGATCCTCAATCCTCATGTTTCCTCTATGTTTTTGTTGCGTGCACATGAAATACTCCAACCTTCATGCAAGAATACAGATTCCCATAATTCTTGGGTTGCACACATCTAGCCACATAAACCATTTTCTACCATTACCTAACTAGTTTGCTCTCTACAAACTCAAAAACTGATAGGCCTTGGCACTTAGTTTGAGAAATTGTCTACACATCGAAGACCCTTTTATACAGCTTTTTAAGAGATGTGGCATGAATAATTTTCATAAATTCTGTGTCATTATCTGTCTAATTAGCTACCACGTGCTCAGCGAGAATCTCATAACGTATAGCTAAAAGGACACATGCTACAAAAAAAAAAAAAGGATCCTTTAAAATGATTATTTTGAATGTTAATTTACTAAAAAAAGACCTCTTGAGTAAAAAAAGACACTGACGAGTCGGTTTGGATCATTCAAGCCCATGGGCCGTTCTACTGAAATTGGAACATTTACACACGCTGGCAATAAAAATAATTTATTTACGGATATTTATTGGGAAATTCTGCAAGCTAAATCTTGTATAAAAGCCCTACGGTTCCGTCTTCTTTCCAGTCCCACAAATTTCTTCCAAACGAATTTTTTTTTTTACTAAAATCTTAGAATTCGAAGAAAAACTCAAACTAGGGTTTCCAATCCCATCTCTGTTATATAGCTCACTCCTAAGAATCCGATCTCTGTTATCCCAAAGATCCTTACTTCTGGTAAGCCCTCGAGCGAAAGATTCGTCTTTTCTCTCTTCTCATCAAATTGAAGAGAACGGTGAAGGGGAGAGCTCACTTATTTAAGGCATTGTTGACTTCTATGCAATAAACGAACACGATTTGAAATCTCGGGTTTCAGGGCTTTTTGTTTTTTGTTTTTTGTTTAAACAATGGATGACCTTGAAAAGGCAATACTGATTAGCTTTGAATCTGGAGCTGTTGATTCGGCGTTACAGTCTCAAGCTGTTACTTATTGTCAGCAAATCAAAGAAACTCCATCTATTTGTAGCATATGTATTGAGAAGCTTTGGTTTTCTAAGCTTGTTCAAGTTCAGTTTTGGTGCTTGCAAACGCTTCAGGATGTTTTAAAGGCTAAATACGGATCCTTGAGCTTGGATGAGCAGAGTTATGTGAGGACATCTGTGTTTTCCATGGCGTGTTTGAAGCTTATTGATAATGAGAATGCTGTTAGTGTTTTGGAAGCACCGTCTTTTGTCAAGAATAAGCTTGCTCAGGTTTTGGTTACTTTGATCTGTTTTGAGTATCCTTTGATTTGGTCGTCGGTGTTTGTTGATTTTTTGGGTCAATTGAGCAAAGGGGCTGTTGTCATTGATATGTTTTGTCGGGTTTTGAATGCCTTGGATGACGAGTTGATTAGCTTGGATTACCCTCGGTCACCAGAAGAGGTATCTGTGGCTGCTCGAGTCAAGGATGCTATGAGGCAACAATGTGTTCCTCAGATTGCTAGAGCATGGTATGACATTGTCTCCATGTATAAGAATTCCGATCCTGATCTTTCTGTTACTGTGTTGGATTGCATGAGAAGATCTATAGCTTGGATTGACATTGGTTTGGTTGCAAATGAGGTATTTGCTCCGCTGCTGTTTGATATCATCTTGTCTGATGGGTTGTCTGATCAAGTCCGGGGTGCTGCAGCTGGGTGTGTCTTAGCCATGGTTTCTAAGCGGATGGAACCCCAGTCAAAACTGACCCTTTTGCAGACCCTTCGAATAAGTCGTGTTTTTGGTTTAGTGTCCGAAGATGTTGATTCGGAAATGGTATCAAAAGTATCTGCTTTGCTTACTGGATATGCTGTTGAGCTTCTAGATTGCCATAAGCGGTCGAATTCAGAGGACACTAAGGCAGGAATCATGGATTTGCTGCACGAAGTTCTGCCATCAGTTTTTTTTGTCATGCGGAACTGTGAGGTGGATTCTACTTTTAGTATCGCCCAGTTTCTCTCGAATTACGTTACAACTCTCAAAGGCCTCCCTGCATTAAATGAGAAGCAGCTGCTCCACATTTCACAAATTCTCGAAGTGATAAGAATTCAGATTTGCTATGATCCTATGTATCGTAATAACCTTAATTCACTGGATAAAATTGGATTAGAAGAGGAAGATAGAATGTCCGATTTTAGAAAAGAGCTCTTTTCCTTATTACGTTCAGTGGGTCGTGTTGCTCCTGAAATTACTCAGCATTTCATTCGCAACTCACTAGCAAATGCTGTTGGATCCTCATCCGAGAGTAATGTCGAAGAAGTGGAAGCAGCGCTCTCGCTTTTGTATTCACTTGGAGATGGTTTGATGGAAGAGGCTATGAAACCAGGATCTGGATGTTTGAATGAACTAATTCCGATGCTCTTGACCACACAGCTCCCTGGTCATTCTCATCGGCTAGTCGCACTAGTGTACTTAGAAAACATAACAAGATACATGAAGTTTATTCAAGAAAATTCCCAGTACATTCCCAATGTTCTTAATGCTTTCCTTGATGAAAGGGGTTTGCATCACCAGAATGTTCATGTGAGCCGCAGAGCATGTTACTTGTTCATGAGGGTTGTGAAAGCTTTGAAATCAAACCTTGTTCCATTCATTGACGAGATCCTGCAGGTAATAAATTTAGTTTCTCTTCTCTAGAGCTTGTTTGATCCAAGATAGTTACCTTTTTCTGTCTATCCGATTTATCTGTTTGATTACTTTTTGTCTAAACAATATATGTTTTTGGGAAAAATCAGAACCTCCAGGATACAGTGTCTCAGTTGACAAGCATGAACTCTGCATCAAGAGAACTATCAGGAACTGAAGATGGCAGTCACATTTTTGAGGTTATGACTGCTCCTTGAAGCTGCCTTTTCCATATATGCACTTCTGACATGGAAAAGAAACTTGTTTCAGCACTTTAAAATAAAAATTTCCAATGCTATTTACTGTAGGCTATTGGCTTAATCATAGGGGTAGAAGATGTCCCAGCTGAAAAGCAGTCAGAGTATCTGTCCTCACTGCTTCGCCCTCTCTGTCAACAGGTTTTCATTTCGCCAATTTACTTGTTTCATGACACTATTTGACATTGTCTTGGTCAAGCGTACCCACTCCCTTTTAATATGATTTTACCAGATTGAAGCCGGACTAGTGCAGGCAAAAGGTGCAAGTCCTGCAGACTTTCCAGTGAAAATTGCAAATATTCAGTTTGCTATTGTGGCAATTAATGCTCTCAGCAAGGTTTGTGTTCCTTTATTCTAGTTTGTGCAGAAAGACATCTTTTTGTATGTGAGATTTGTGCTAGTTCAAATTTTGCCCTCTTCTGGGCTTGTCCTTACACGGTTACACCTTTGCTTGAAATTCAGGGCTTCAATGAACGTCTTGTTACTACGAGTCGTCCTGGAATTGGTCTCATGTTTAAGCAGGTTTGTATGTACGGTGGTTTTTTTCCCTCTTATGAATCATGTAAATCATCGTTTTGCAATCTGTCTTTCAATGATGTTGTTTCTATATTGTAACTTCAGTTCTGGACTATTATTCACTGCCTTAGTTGAAACTGCTTTGTCTTTTCTAACAATTGGTAACCTTCTCCGTAATGTAGACACTAGATGTGCTTCTAAGGATTCTGATTGAGTTTCCAAAGGTCGAGCCTTTGCGTCGTAAGGTATGAGTTTAGTTGTAAGTTAATAAGTAGACATATAGTGTACAGTAGTATTACATATTTCTTTCTAGTAAGCTATTGATTAACAGTTCGGTGATTAGCTTTTCCTCGTCGCTGCAGGTTACATCATTCATACACCGTATGGTTGATACCCTTGGATCCTCTGTGTTCCCTTATCTTCCCACGGCTCTGGAACAACTACTTGCTGACAGTGAGGTATAACAGAAATTCAAGGCTCATCTTATATTGTTCAATGCTCTACTGCTTTTCTTTCCTCAAAGTAACAATTAGTTGAGACTCCTATGGTTCACTTGCTTCTCTGGCAAAAAATGTGTACTGATCAAAATACTGTATTTTGTGCAATGATAATAGGGTAAGCGCACTAATTTGAGTACTTCTTCAACAAAATAATCTTATTGTGTATGAATTGTGTTGCAGCCAAAGGAAATGGTTGATTTACTGGTATTACTCAATCAGCTTATCAGCAAGTTCAATAGCTCTCTCCGTGATATACTGGAAGAAGTTTATCCCGTGGTTGCTGGTAGGATTTTCAATGTAATTCCAAGAGACGGGTTACCCTCACGCCCTGGGGCTGTTACTGAGGTATTTTATTTGATTTTTTTTTTTTTTAACTCAAATGTTTAATCTCCATGCATGATTACCTGACTATCTTCCAACTGTAACTTGGATACCTGTTGATATTGTAGCATCTTTTATGTCCACAGTCATATATCATTTTCTTCTGTGTAGGAAATGAGGGAACTAATAGAGCTTCAAAGGACGCTGTATACATTTCTTCATGTGATAGCTACACATAATCTCTCTTCTGTATTCCTTACACCCAAGAGTAGCGCGTATCTAGAGCCTATGATGCAGCTGCTTTTGAACACTTCTTGTAATCACAAGGATATTACCGTACGCAAGGTTTGTAACACTTTCCCTTTTGTTACATTTTTATTTACTTTTGATGAACTTTTTCGCTTACTTATTAGCGTCTTCTTTTATTCTTTGCCATAAAAATAGGCATGTGTGCAGATATTTATTAAGCTTATTAAAGATTGGTGTGCGAAGCCATATAGCGAAGAGAAGGTCTGCCTGCTTAATATTTTTATTAACTCTAGTTCTTCATGGAAGAAGTGCAAATGTTGTAATCAAGAAATTTTTATGCTTTCAGGTTCCAGGTTTTCAGAATTTCATGATCGAAACTTTTGCAACAAATTGCTGTTTGTACAGTGTACTTAATAAATCCTTCGACTTCAAAGATGCGAATACTGTAAGCACAAGAAACATCACTTGTCTTTTCCTTTTTGAGTTTTTTAACTGTCTGTCGCAGTTGTATAATAAATTGGAGAGTTATTACCACAACTCACTTGATTTCTTCCTTTCCTAATGCGTCTGCCTTAATAACACAGCATGTCTTGTTCGGGGAAATCATCACGGCTCAGAAAGTGATGTATGAAAGATTTGGTAATGCTTTTCTCATGCATCTTATGTCGCAAAGCTTTCCATCAGCACATTGTCCACAAGATTTGGCGGAGCAGTTCTGCCAAAGGTTGCAGGTTCGATAAGTTTGAACCCCTTTGAAACAATCGTAAAGTAGATAGAAATCTTCTTGTATTGTTTTTAAACATTGTTTCTCCTTGCCCTATTATATTCAGGGTAATGATATCCGGGGCCTCAAGTCATACTACCAGTCCCTTATAGAAAATCTCCGGCTTCAACAAAACGGAAGTCATGTTTTCAGATAGCATTCAAAATACAGATAGTTCCATAGAAAAGGTCCCTCTCAGTCAGCTCTAAAGGTTTTACAGAAAAGAACTCTCTTCCTTAATTTTCAACATTTAAGTTTTGAGACAATGTCTTTAATATCATGTTTCCATCTCGTTTGCAGGTTTCTCCAAATGTAAATATTATTGCCAATGTCTGTCTACTTGAGAGGCAACAAGGTTTGTGTTCATCACTCTTATTTAGAAAGCTTATAGAGATTCTTACTGTTATTGATGTCGATTTATTTTCTTCCTGCAGTTGTACTTTACCAAAATCCATGTTGTTGCCTCTCTTCCAGAAGCACACTCCGAGCCGATTTTTTTTATTTTTTTTCCTTCTTCTTTTCTGCGCTCTGTTGTTAGATTGTGTCTATAAAACTTCTTTTTTTTTTTTTTTTTTGGTCTTTATCTCCAAATTTTGATTACGTTATAACTTTCTGCAGTCAGTGTGTCGTGTTTTTTGGTCCAAGGAAATAGAGATAAAAAGAAAGAAACAATAAAATTTTGGCTGGTTTTTTGGTTTCTTATTTTATTTATTTAATAAAAAAATTGTATTTTTAATCTTCAAAGTGTCAATTTAAATCTCAAAGATATTATATTAACATTTTAAACGTTTAAATTATTTTTATTGCATAAAGTAGATGAGATTATGATGAATTTTTTTTCAAGAAGCCTACACATTTTATTATCTAAAAAGCCTTACACCTTTAGCTGGAAATTCTTCCAATCACATATGATAGATTTCAGATCTTCTTTAAAGTCCCTAAGAAGCTTTTTTTTTTGATCCAAACATGATCACTTCTCACCTCAAGAAAAAATGAGTTATGAGCAGAAAAGTAATGACGCTTTCTTCTTTAAGCATGTATTAATGTCTGGTAGAAGTTTCTGGAAGCAAGTATATATACTCTGCTAGTAAATTCTCGACCCAGTTTAAAATCTCCATTAGACCAAGTGCAAAAGATCTTCTTTATATCCTGCTGAAGAACAGTGAAATTTATTTAGCAAGACAATTGTAATTGTTTGAGGAACTAAACCTTTTTTTTAGTACTCTGGTAAACTAAACCTTTTGTTAATTAAAATCCTGTAATATCCTTGAATATAATTTTTTTTTTTTTTTTAATAATCATTGTAGATTTATAGTTCCCAACTTCTCATAGGTATTTTAAGAAATATCTAAACATATTTGGATTGCACACATAGTTTGAATTTTTATTTTCTTTCTGAATATCTGACGCATAATATTTTATTTGGTTCATACAAAATAAAATATCCAAAAAACTTGAACTATAGTTATTTCTAGATAACACGAACAAATATTCTCTGTAAATAAAAATAGATGTGATAATAACATAAAATTTCTTGAAACTAAAAATAGGAAAAGTGGTAACAAGAAAACAATAGACATGTCATTCAAATATACAATCAGAAAAACAAATACTCATAATATCATGTGATAATAACATAAAATTTCTTGAAACTAAAAATAGGAAAAGTGGTAACAAGAAAACAATAGACATGTCATTCAAATATACAATCAGAAAAACAAATACTCATAATATCACGTATCTTATCTTCGAGTAGAAGAGTGCTCCAATTCGAAGAGGACGTTTGTAGAAAAAAAAAAAAAAAGAGTATTTTCAATCCATATATAAATAATTTATAATGTAACTGCTATTAAATACTGAAAATACAATAATTAAGATTATTTTAATAATTAATATATGTCAATAATTAATATCCCTTTTAGCCAAATTTCCCCCGTTTTTATTTTTATTTTTATAAAGAACAAAAAAAAATAGGAAAAATGAAGACGGGCTCCGATTTTTTTCATAAGAAGCCTAAGTCCCAAATCTGCAATCACACTCCTCCAGAACCCTAGAACCCAGAATGCCTACCGTGAGTCTCGGCAGAGACCGCTTGTTCGCTGCTCTTGGACAATCCTACTGTAATTCAAAATCCTTCAACTTCTTCTTCTTTCTCTGATTTCATCGGTGGTTTCTAATATCATCTAATCCTTATTTCAATTGTAGCTCAGGAAGAATTTGAGGAACTGTGTTTCCGTTTTGGTATCGAGCTTGACGATGTGGTGAGTGTGATTTTTCAACTTTCGTCAACGTTTTTATGTGATTATAGTGTTTTATTTTTGCCTGATTTAGTTTTGCATCGTTACAATGACCAGACTACTGAGAAAGCAATCATCAGGAAAGAAAAGCATATTGATGAAGAAGCTGATGATGATGAAGAAATCATCTACAAGATTGAAATTCCTGCCAACAGGTGAAAATATTGTGACTATTCTCAGCTGTTTTTATTAAATGATTTTGTCTATCTGTTGTTTAATTAGAAGATTGTTAGGGAATTGATTTAATGTTTTTGTATATAAATCACCAATGCAGATACGATTTGCTTTGCCTTGAAGGGCTTGCGCAAGCTCTTCGTGTTTTCAACGAGAAACAGGAGATACCAACCTATAGCCTTGCTGACATTAGCAAAGACAAGATCATCAAAATGCAAGTTAAACCAGATGTGTGTATACCAAACCATCTTCTTTTTTGTGTTTTTTCTTTTTCATGATTGGAAGTTTCTGTATGTATCCAGTAAACTTTTCTCCTTTTTGCAGACATCCAAGATTCGTTCATTTGTTGTCTGTGCTGTTTTAAGAGGTGTAACCTTTGATGAGGCTCGTTACAACAGCTTCATTGATCTTCAGGATAAGCTACATCAGAATATTTGCCGGTAATATTACATGGCTTGTCATAGGATCCAATTGGCCTAATCACTATGTGGCTTGCATTTTGGGATTAAAATTTTGACTTCCTCTGATTTATGAGGTTCCATTTTCTGTAAATGGTGTGATGTTCATTTATCTTAGCTACATATTTCAGGCGAAGATCCCTGGTTGCAATTGGAACTCATGACCTTGATACATTGCAGGGTCCATTCACTTACGAGGTAAGTGTGTGTTATCATCTTTCATATTCTTGATTTTGTCTCTCTAGTCTTCCTCTACCTGTATATTTCGTGCATCTGATCTTATTTGGTGTACTTCTTTTAACTAGAATGCTAATCAAACTTTCATACAGTCTGTTTCTTTTAGTTGATATTTTTCTGTTCTGTGAGCCATTGACACTTTGGTCTTTACTTTTTTTCAGGCGTTGCCGCCAACGGAAATAAATTTTGTACCTTTGAAGCAAGTAAGTCGATTTCCTTATGGGTTCATCAACTAGTATCTCTGATTTAAAGTAGTTCCATGTGCCTGGTATTTCTTGGTTCAACTCTTAATTATATTTTATAGATAATGATATTTTATTATAATAGTTAAAGCATTTTGTTTTAAAACTTCTGGTGCAATATCTCGCTTTTTCGTAGTGACAATTTATTGTAGGATGGTTCATGTTTGTACCTAATACCAGTTCCTTGTTCCCAGACAAAGAGCTTCAGGGCTGACGAACTAATGGAATTTTACAAGGTAAACAGTTAAGATTTTACTTTCTGGTCATTTTTTTCTGACATCTGTTGCTCTTGTAAAATCATAATTTTTTTGGAGCAAACAATCTACGAAAAATATCCATGAACTGAGGTTTTATGGATATGTATAATGAGATTAATAATTGTTACTCACTCGATAACTACTTAGGCTTTCGAAGGATTTTCTTCTGCAAAATATATCTTTGATTCGTAAAAAATTGTCTTTACTCTTGTTTGCAGTCGGATTTGAAGCTGAAAAAGTTTCTACACATAATCGAGAGTTCACCTGTCTACCCTGTTTTATATGACAGCAAAAGGTATTTGCTTCTTCCTAATACCGCTAATTTTACCTCCAAGGTTAAAGAAGTACAGATGTCTTTCAAACTATGATAAATACTTTCTTGACCAATCACAATAATTTTCTTATCATAAATGAACTATGTAGTGAAACATAATGAAATTTCACTGTTGCAGGACTGTGTTGTCATTGCCACCTATTATCAATGGTGCACATTCAGCAATTACCCTTCAGACAAAGAATGTCTTCATTGAATGTACAGCAACTGATTTGACAAAGGCGAAGACTGTGCTAAATACAATGGTATGTGGTAAACAGATCAAAGCTACCATGCTTAACTGATCAATATCTAACTAATTATTCAACTTTTTCCAGGTTACAGCCTTTTCAGAATACTGTGAGAGAAAATTTGAGATTGAGCCTGTTGAAGTTACATATGACGACGGGAAGTCATACATCTATCCGGATTTAGCTGTCTATGATATGGAAGTTCCTCTCTCTTATATTACGGACTCAATTGGAGTCTCTTCTTTGAAGGTGGAAGAGGTAAAAATCACTATTTTCAAGTTGTTACGAATGAACCAATTAAATTTTAGCATTTATATAAGGAGTACGTCTTCAGACTGTAGCTAGTTTTTTCATTAATTTTTTAATGCATCGTTTGGGTTTACTGCAATACCAAGCAAATTGTTATTTCTCATAGCTGTGAGTGAAACCCAGACCGGTTTCGCGTCCTTGCCTGCTGTGTGTTTTCTTTCTTTCCCAAATCTATAAATTCTATTCTGCAAAGATTTTAATCATTTTGTTCTTTGAAATAACTTTTGTACCTTTCAGGTTACAGGTCTGCTGACCCGAATGCAGCTGCGTGCTGAGCTAGCAAAATCTAGTGATAACCAATGTGCCATAAAAGTACATGTACCCCCGACCAGAAGCGACGTTCTCCACCCTTGTGATGTTATGGAGGTATATTTCCATAGTCAAAACCTATCTGTTTGGTACCGTTATGATGATTTCTATTTAACTAATTCCTTTGCTTATATTTCACCAGGATGTTGCCATTGCCTATGGTTTCAATAACATTCCAACAAAAAAGCCTGATTCGATAAAACCACTGCATTTGAATGAGCTCACTGATCTTCTCAGAACAGAGGTATTAGCACCTCCATTTTGCTTTTGTATCATCTCACAGTGATCTGTGTCTGTGTTTCAGGTGAAGTAACTTTCAAGCATTTGTTTCTCACAAAGGTTATCTATTTTATATTTTGAATTTTAGATTGCGATGAATGTGTACACCGAGGTGGTAACGTGGTTACTATGCTCGCGCAAGGAAAACTTTGAGATGCTAAATAGAGAGGATGATAATTCAGGTGTTATAATTGGGAATCCGCGGTCTGCTGATTTTGAGGTTTGTCTCGAATCCTTTGGTCATCCCTTTGTAAACATTTCCAATTGCAATTGCTGAAAATTGTTTCATATTATGTCGTAATAGGCCATGAGGAGGACTCTCATGCCCGGAATATTGAAAACTGTTGGTTCAAACAAAGACCATCCTAAACCTATTAAGGTAAAACCATATCTGTGATGACCGTTAGCTAGATTTGAGATTTGAGTGTCACTTCAATAACAAATTCTTGTCTTTTTGGTTAAAGATTTATGAAATAAGTGATGTGGCAATGTTGGATGAGAGCAAAGATGTTGGTGCATCCAATCGTCGCCATCTCGCTGCACTACATTGTGGTGCTACTTCTGGATTTGAGGTATGGATTTTCTTTGCCAACTATTATCTTCATTACATATAGCTCTCAAGTTTTCGCAACTTCATCAATTGATATAATTTCTCTGTATAATTCTTCTTTCAGCTTATACATGGCCTTGTCGATAGAATTATGGAAGTGATGGCAATCCCATTTGTACCAGTTAATGACAACACTGGATACTATATAAAGCTCTCTCAAGTAAGCTCTCCTTTTCGATCCTCAACCATCTAAAGATCTCTCATTATTGACTTGACTCAAGATCCTTATCTCTCTTATCTATTGCGTTCTGTAAAAGGAGCCCGAGTTTCTACCGGGCAGGCAAGCTAGCATCGTTGTCAGAGGGAAACAAATTGGTAACTTTGGAATCGTGCATCCTCAGGTACCACTCCTTTATATCTCATTCTTGTTCGATCGAAAAAAACTGCAAGATTTTATCTCTCCTTTTGTGTCCATCAGGTTTTGAACAACTTTGACATCGCTGATCCATGCTCTTTCGTGGAGATAGACATCGAAGCTCTCTTATAGAAGAAATACAAAGAAACCAACCAAAATGTGTTTCTCCTGGTTCATTTCGTCTTTGTGCACTACCATTGTCTGAACTGTTTACATTACTTGATTTTGTTCGTTTCTAGAGTCTAGAAGACGCAGCAGGAGAGAATTACGACACACATTTTTATCTACTCAGTTGTTTTTGAAAATTGGTGCCCCTTTTGTTGGAATTAATTTACATTTTTCCTTCTTTTTTTTCCTTACTCAAATTATGCAATTCTCTTGGCAAAATAAAAGGAAAAAAATTGTTTTTTTTTTTTTTTTTTTTTTTTTTATAATAAGGGAGGCTTAACAGTGTAGCCTAAATCTCATGGCCAAATTAGACAAGTAGAGTCTAAAATTTAAGCCCTAAACTCCAAATCTTCATAGTCAATCCTAAACATTACATTTTTTTTAACTATAAGTTTAAATATTAGAGTCTGTCTAATTTAGATTGTTTTCTCTTTATTTAATTTAATAAAGTCGAAATACAGTAAAACCTCTATAAATTAATAATGTTGGGACCAGAGAATTTTATTCATTTATAAAAGTTATTAATTAATCGATAAATTAATAATTATTAATTTATAAAGAGTTTTTTTGGATTTCAAAAAATATTATATAAAAAATAAAAAAATGAAGACAATACTTTGATGCGTTTTAATGCATTTACACATTAGTCAATAATCATTGCATATATAAACTTTTAAAATAATTTTTGATGCAATTTGAGAAGATAATATCGTATATTTTTGATATTTTTTAACAAATAGAGATAAATTCCAACAAAATTACAAATTTACGAATAAATAACAAATATTAGAATCACATTTCACTAAAATATTTTATGTATATACAATAAATTTATATAATTATTAATTTATGTTATTAATGAGACCATATATTTACATAGAGATTTCAAAAAAAAATATTATCTTATTATCTTATCGAAATGTGTCAATTATTACACTGGCCTAATTCGGGACCGTGATAATTTATTAATTTAGAAAGGTTATTAATTTATCGAATTTTAATTTATAGAGGTTCACTGTAGATTGATTTGAAGGTGACGTTGAAATGATCAATGATGCGTACAAGACTATTGTGGCACTTGTATGTGTGTAATGAATCGACGCAATACGTTGAAAGTGTAACAAAACATATTGTGGCTGCGTGATTTCAAACAGAAAGGGACTTAACGAGTTTTTTTGTTTTGTTTGTCTTCGACTGAACGAGTTTAATTTCTTTCAATTATACTTTAGTGTCTTATATTTTTAAAAATAACATATAGACACGTGATATTATTATTTTCTCTAATAAAATGTAGATGTGAAGGTGAAATGGACCTAGGTCAAAATCAACCTAGATGATGGCACACTCCATGGCTGCCACAAATTAAAGTCTCAACTTTTATATTCTATTTTATGTTTCTCTTTTTCAAATGTACTCAAAATTGGGATCCAAAATTCTTTTTTATATATATTGAAACACCTGAAAATCATGATTACATTTCTCTCTTTTTCGTTTCTTAATCTTGAATACACAATTTTTTTCCCTCATTTCGTCTATCGTATGGTAAGAAAAGGAAAAAAAAAAGTCAAAAGTTTTTTACATTCAAATTCAATATTTCACTGTTAATTTATAATATGTTTCACCCTCCAGGAAATAAGAATAACTTCATTCATTCCGTCATTTTTTTTTTTTTGAACTTTCTAGTTTCAGTAGCCGGTTTGATTGAATTGAATGCATTGATCTCATTCATATTTATTCTTATTCAAACCCAATTACATTTCCGTAATAATTAGTCTAGCGCCACTTTAAATTCCAGGTCAAATTAGTTAAACCAACCAAGTTAGTTCAGTTCGGTTAAATTTCAATTATATTATACCATCTGCATCACTGTATAAACCAATTTTGTTGTTGTTTTGATTATGATGTATGATGTATGGTTTACTATCCTCTAGAAGCAATTGATGAATATATATATATATATATATATATATGATGTATGTATACATATCATATGAGGATTTGCTGACTAAATATAACTAATAATTTTGTGGGATTTGAAGAATATCTACGTCACGTGCTAAATGTGTCACTGAACTATACTGTAAGTCTATAAACAGTTCACATCTTTGTTTGAGCCAATCTTTGTTTGAGCCAATCTTTGATCACTTCCCACTTTCTCGTTAAACTATTAACGATTGCCAAACTATTATTATATGTTTCCCTTTTTCTTTTCTTTTTGTGGTTAAATATTTTTATTCTTTGATGTCTATAACTCTATATAGTTTTTCCCCCCTAAAAAATATAATGAAAAGCTACATATATATATATGATACTATTTTCCTGTTTGTATCAGTGGCAGAGGCAGAAATATTTTTCATAGGAGTCAATATTAATATATTTGTTGACAAAAATAAATTAATTTAGTAATAGAATAAAATTAAATTATTAAAAAATACTTTATTTTTGTATACAATTAAAATACAAGAGTAGTCACAGATTATTATTATTTTCCATTTTAATATTTTTCTAAAATCATGGTGACAGTATAATAGAATATTTTTGTAACTCAAAATATTTATTTATCTATGTAAATATTTAAATAAGTTGAGGAACATAAAATATATTTACATAAACACAACAAATAACTAGTGTGGGCATAAATTTATTTTATTTCCCAATATGAAAGACATACTAAACAATTAGTAATGGAAAACAAAAAGTTTTCAAAATCTCTACACTATTATTTAAGCAATGTTAAAATAAAATTAACTTTTCTTTACGTGTTATATTACATTATTTGCCATTGGACTTACATTATTAATCATATTATATAATTAATTTAGATTTAATTTATATATTAGATATAATTTATATTTAACTCATTAATTCTATCAGTTGGATCTTTCTAAATCATATAGTATATCTATTTGTTAATGAGATGCTAAAAACATAAAATAAATATAATTTAGAACATTAATAATAATCTATGACTATATAAACTAACAAAATATGAAGCATACATTTATTCGCGTTGCACAATATAGTTTACAATGGGTCAGAACGAATCAAGACGGGCCAATGGATCAAGACGGGTCAGAGCAGATAAAGATGGGTGATGACGCATCTCGAATCAAATTTTTAATCATAGATAATAATTAATATTTGACTAAATCAAACTGTTATAAATTTTTTGAATGATGTGAAAATATATATATAACACCATTTAACTTTTACAACCAAATTATATTATAATCTAAATGATCAAATAAATATGTTTACAAACATAATACTACACATAGATAATTATATATAAGTAATTTTAATTAACACAACATAAGCCACATATAATAATAAAAAATAAGATGTTAAAAACATAAAATAAATATAATCTAAAAACTACTAATAATTTATAATTATATGAACTAACAAAATATGAAGAAAATATTTTTCCGCTAGTTTTATATATTAGGAAATAACTGAATATAGGGGAAATAAAGAATAAAAATTAACTGTATAAAAGAAAAATGGCTAACGAGAATGGGTTAATTTTAATGAGTGTTAAAGAGATGATTTGAATGTGAGACAAGGGGTTAAATTTAACATTTTAAATCAAATTATCAACCAAATACAAAACAATAATCTTCTCAACAAAATTATACAAGTTATGGGGTCCTGTTAATACTATGGTTCCGCCCCTGATTTGTATGACATATAGCTTTGTAGAAAAATGAAAGACTAGGTTAACAGAAAAATGAAAATAAAATGAGAGACGAATTTTTCAATAGGTTCAAAATTTGGCAATAAAGTTGTTGCCATGTCGCTCTCAAAATATTTTAATGTTAGAAAATAAATTAATGATGATGAGCAAATTTGACCTTAACGAAAAGCAAACCTACGTTCTCTCCGTATTAACTACTAAGTATTGAAAATATGATTGTGCATTATCTCATACGGCCACCACGTAAGTAACATAACCAATTTAAATTTGGTTCAAATGTAAAATACAAAACAAATTTCGAACAGAATTTTCTTGCGCATGCAAACAAAGTGTAACACGATGACACGGGAATATTTTGTAGTTCAAACAAAAATGGCAGACCAATAAACTTCGTATTTACGAAAGATTCCAGGTGAATTTACTAATCACAATTGTTCTGTTTTTAACTATTAATCGCAATTGTGAGATTAAAAAAAGTACACTTGACTGAGTTTCAAATAAAATAATTATCATATTTGCTTTTGATAACCCATACCAACGACGAAAACAAAGGATACCATTGTATCAAAATAAAATAATAATTGTATTTGGTTTTGATAATTCATACCACCAAAGGAAACAAAGGATACCGTTGTTCCAAGTCAATGGTGTGGCCAAAGTTACGGAGTTACATTCCAACTTCACAGAGAGAATGAGAGCGAAGATTATCCAACTTTATTATTATATTTTGTTAAACTAATCCAACTTATTAGTAGTATTGTAAAGAGAAGTAACATAATATATATAGCAGAAGCAACGTTCTTCTAGATGAAAATGAATATATAATACATATATAACCATTTCATTAACAACTTACAAGTGTATGATTGTAGCCTATCAGAAAAAAAATGAGATGGCTTAAGATAGTCAAAGAATTTTATAATAGATCCAAAGATGCCTCTAGCCTAGAAAATGTCTAATCCACATTATAATAACACAAAATCCTAGCCATCTGTTATCAGAAATTGATACAAAATCATCATATAAAACAACCAAAACATTATATTGGAAATGAAAAAGGAAAAAGATAAAGTATAGTAAAATTTCCAATAATAATAACAGCATAAAGTTTAGGAAACTATTTTATGCAACCTCATAAAAAGAGTTTTGCCTTTTTAAAAATAAAGTGTGAAATTGGAAAAAAAAACAATAAAAGAACAAGTTTAAGAAAAATCTTACTCAATTGCATACTTTATTAAACATTTGAAAATGCCTCCTTGGATGGCTCTATAAGACTTACAAGACTTACTTTTGAGAGTCTTCACCAATATCTCACCTCTCTCTCTTTCTCTCCTCACAATTTCGCACTAACCCTTTTCAAAGAAGCTTCATAATCTCTATATATTCAGAAAAAAGAAAGAACATTATACCAAATATAGACACAAAATCTTGTGAAATAGAAAAAAAAAAAAAAAAAAAAAAAAGATAGGTTATTTCAGATGAAAGCAATTAAATTCTCTTGGAAGAATATATGTCTTCCAATAAGCTGCATCAACAACACAAACCAGAAGACAACAAAAACCCCATCAAAGGAAAGACTTCTTCTGCTCCCAAGACAAAACTCTGTTCCAAACAGAGTTTACTTGTCCGATTTCAGCAATTCATCCATCTCACTCAACGACTTCTCAAACTCTTTTCTCATTGACATTCACATCTTCACTTATGAAGAACTCAAAACGATCACACAAGGCTTCTCAAAGTATAATTATCTCGGCGAAGGAGGATTTGGAGAAGTCTACAAAGGGTTTGTTGATGATAGCCTCAAGACTGGTTTGAAAGCTCAGCCAGTTGCTGTTAAGGCCTTGAAACAAGATGGTGGACAAGGACATAGAGAGTGGCTGGTAATGATTCTTTTCTCCATCTGTATATTGATTAATTACATTTCAAGAATTATATTTCAACTCATATGAGAATGGGACTATCAAAAACTAATCAAAAACGTTTCTTTGAGGTTATGCAGGCTGAAGTTATAATCCTTGGTCAGTTGAAGCATCCACATCTGGTGAATCTGATTGGATACTGCTGTGAGGATGATCACAGGCTTCTAGTCTACGAATACATGGAACGAGGCAATCTCGAAGATCGTCTATTTCAAAGTGAGTCGGTTAAAAGATTCATACAGATATGGAAAAATGTTTGTTATAGATAGATGAAAGATTACTAACAATGTGACTACTGTTTGGTGCAATACAGAGTATGGTGGAGCCTTGCCTTGGTTAACAAGAGTGAAGATCATACTTGGTGCTGCTAAAGGCCTTGAGTTCCTTCACAAAGAAGAGAAACCTGTCATTTACAGAGACTTTAAGCCTTCCAACATCCTCTTGAGCTCGGTAATTCGAATGTTTCTCTTCCTATTTCGCATTTCAATACATCTATTATCATGTCAATTAACTCAAATCTCATATTTGAAACTTTCAGGATTTCAGCTCTAAGCTTTCAGATTTCGGCTTAGCCACAGATGGATCGGAGGAAGAAGACTCAAACTTTACCATAAGAGTAATGGGCACAGAAGGCTATGCAGCTCCAGAATACCTCTCAGCAGGTAAAAAGAACATAACAATAAGGATACTTTGCATAAAGCAAAAGCTATTGTATTCTTAGCTTACATGTTTCTTGGTGCATTTCAGGTCATTTAACAACTATGAGCGACGTGTTCAGTTTCGGAGTAGTGCTTTTGGAGTTGCTAACAGCTAGAAAAGCGGTTGAGAAGTACCGGTCACAGAGAGGAAGGACCCTAGTGGAATGGGCAAGACCTATGTTAAAGGATCCCAACAAGCTTGAAGAGATCATAGACCCGAGTCTCGAAGGAAGATACTCGGTTGAAGGCATCAGAAAGGCAGCTGCTTTAGCTTACCAGTGCCTGAGCCACAACCCTAAGTCACGACCCACTATGACCACTGTGGTTAAGACCCTAGAGCCTATTCTAGACCTTAAAGACATCCAAAACGGACCATTTGTGTACATTGTTCCCGAGTCAGGTGCAAACGAAGTTCATGACATTAAATGTAAGGATGATGTCAAAGTCGTAAAGGAGGAAACAGGGAAGGAGACAAAAGTCTGCCCACAACATCGAGTAGGTCGAAGGAACAGACGTAAACACAAGGCGATGAAGTCTCGCTCTGTATATTCAGACACCACTCTGTACAAGAGTCTAGGAACCAGTCTATACTCCCCAGCCAAGTAAATTGTACAAAAAAAAAAAAAAAAAAAATTGTTTAATTTTTCTACAGGTATAGATATTAGGATACGTTAGACTACAGAGAAAGAGGTTGTGTTAGATAAATGAAAATACCATAAGGTTTCATGAAATTATGCAGATGTTGTGATAGACAGGTAGCTTAAAAAGTGAGCTACATAGATATTTTTAGCAGTCAGTTTTCAAATTTTGTAACCACAGATGTTAAGTCTGAATTGTATGCGTGTTCAAAGGGGACAGTTATTACTTTAGATTTTTTTTCACCACATCAAAATCCTAAATTGACTGTAGTTCACCAACTAAGAATTTCAGTGGTAAGCTTTGTTGTTGCTAGTCAATGTTTTAGAATATGGTTACATACGCAAGCAAGTATCAATTTCAGACAAAACAGTTCCAAATAAAGACAAGAACTAGATTACATACCTTGGTCATGAAGAAAGACTTTCTCAATCTCACCAAACCCCACTCAAAGACGTGTAGGATACTCTCTTATGTGTGTTGATTTCGTCTCCTCTAATTTCTAGATAATCCTATTGACAAATAAGAAGCAGCCCTTTGGTGGACTAGTCTATTTCTTTGGAGACTTCAATACCTAACACAGGTTATGTCACTAATAAATTACTGAACTGATACAGAGAATTATGATGAATCGTGAAAAATAGCAGAAAGAGACGAATCAACACCTCATTGATTATTAAAAACATTATAGATTTATTACTACTGGCACTGGCTTACATCATCAGTTAATTTCTAGTTATGTCATCCACTGAAACAGAACCTTTTATATATGTAATAAAACTCTGATACACAATGAAGACACGTTCCTGTCAGCTTCTCAGTTCAGTAGCTACACAATGATGTTGAATCTACTCAGTTGAATAATTAATTTTTCAGCTACCAATACACCTAAGATTCTTTACAACAGCTCATGTTGGTAACACTCGAAGACACACTAAAAATAAGAAGACTTCCAAAATATCTCATATTTAGATCAACTTCTTCTTTCTATTTCTCCTAGGCTTCTTTTTAACTACTAGTTTTTTAGCATCATCATCCGTTTGATCTCGTAGCCAGTCCGCATGGTACTTGTCATCGTATGGGACAACCTCTCCATCGACGAACGGCTCTCCTGCATAGAAAACTATACATGTTTAATAAAAAGTAATAGTGCCTGCAGGTACAAAATCTAAAGGCTACAACTCCTTTTGTCTACCAAATAATATGAGAATGAGCGCACAATCTTAAAATCTAAGGGTGCAAATTTTGATTTGTAACACAGAACCAATAGACTCAGCAGGCAAAATGTTATTTAGGAGAAAACAATCAAAATCAAACCTCCATATCTATTGTCACCGTCAACTATAAATGAATCTGGTAGAACCCATCTAACATCAGGCAGAGCTGCAATCATAATACAAGCCAACAGTTACAGCATTTCCCACAAAACAAGAAAAAAATCCAAAGAAAAAGACGAGGTTTTTTATAAAGGATCAATGTCAGTATACATCTAATCTTGTAAGTTAAAGGTTCATGAATCCTGCATCCAAATGCATAGTAGTACTTTGTGGACACAGAATATATCGATTTCTTGGCTTCTTCTTCGCTGCAACCAACAAAGAAAAAAAAGCTTCGATTTTTATTTTTAAAAACTGGAGCTTTTCGATTGCAATGTAATCTACTACAAACACCACACAACGATATAAACAAACTTGGAGGGTAATCAATTCGGATTAATGAAAAAGTGTTGATAAGGTGTTACCTCCCTAGAACCATGGCTAGTGTTTTGACAAAGCCTTGGATGATGTGATGTCGAGGTGGGTATCCTTTGGGAGGCTTCATGAGCACAAGCCAGTGCTTGTAATCGCATCCTTCAACTAAACTCGGCACCCGAATTAACTCTGAGCAACCAGAGCTACCGGAGAATAGAGACAACGGAGCAAGTCGAAATCGGACGGCCGCCGTCAAGTTTAACGATCTTCTGATGATGCTCGCCATTGATAATGGTCGAAACATTAAACCAAGAAACCCGATTTATGGTTCGGTTTTTTTTTTTTTTTTAAATTGGAGCTGAAACCAAATACATGAAGACTGTTTGTAGTTTCACCTCAGTTTGGTTTTTTTTTTTTTTTTTGGTTTAATGCTATTTCGTTTTAGTTCAATTTGGATTTTCATATTCAGTTCTAATTTATTTCAAATAATTAAATTATCAATTATTCAAACAGTATTTTATTTATATAAAATATGACTAAATTTAAATATTTATGTACTTAGTATAACTAAAAATCAAATTTTTGTTTAATTTTTTTTTTACTAGTAGAACAATAAAAAATAAGTATTTACAAATGGAAATAAAAAAAGTTTAAGTATAATAGCACAGACTTTAAAATAGAGCAAAAGCCAATTGAAAGGTGGGAGAAAAACTTAAGTCGTTTGTATTATTTAACATAATTCGATAAATTAATAAGATAATAAAAAATTTTGAAAATTTTATATAAATATATGGTTCTATTAATAATCCTATAAACTTATAACATATAAATAAAATATTTTATGAAGTATGACTCTAGTGCTATTTATTTATTCGTATATTTGTATATTTTTTAGAACTTATATCTAATTTTTTCAAACTGTATCAAAAATAGTCGATATTGTATTTTCAACTTGCATTTGAAAATTATTAAAGAATTCTAGATGTAATAGTTGTTTCCTAATGTCTAACTACCATAAAAAAAAAAATCTAAATATTAACTTCAACTTCTTACTTTAAATAGATTGAAAAAAAAATAAGACAAATTTCTATAAATTAATTATTATTATTATAGACAAATTAATTCCCATAGGTTGCGTACTTGCATGCCAAGCGACATAGACTATCTTAATCCTAAACCGACAGAATCAAATTCTAAACCGATCTGGTACAGTGAAGAACTAAACCTAAAGGATAAATAAATAAATAAATTTGTTGAAGTCTGTATAAACCTAAAGCGTGGCCTCTAAGTGACCCAAAACCTCCGATTATGGCCGGATCTCTAGGTCTAACGGCAGAGTCCTTGAAGGCGTCTGGCCGGAGCTCCGAGAAGGTCAGCCTTGCTATCCTTCAGGGTGAAATCAAGCGTGACCCGGAGGGTTACGAAACGGAGCTCCATTTGATTTACAAACAGTTCAAAGCCTCCGTGGATCTGTTTCAGCAACAGGCGGCTCTCACTTTCTCCTCCGTCGGCTCCGACCCTTCCGTTGCCAAGGACCTCGGCGACCGAGCCATGTTTCTCGCTCATGTCACTCCGTTTTACCCGAAGCAGCTCGCCGCATTCCCAGCTCAATTGACTGATTTACTCCGTACCTCTTGCCTGGCAATGCCGTCGGGGCTACGGAACCATGTTGCTCAAGCTCTCATTCTTCTGATGAATCGAAAGGTGTGTTTTTTGTAATGTGATTGATACAAATCTGAGTATGTTTATTTTTTGTAATATGATTCTACTTTTTTATTTCTTGGTGTGTTTAAAGAGTCTTGTCATGGAGGATTTGCTGGCTCTGTTTCTGGATATTCAGACTCTTGGTGATAAAAACTTGAGAAAGCTTGCTTTCTCTCACATTGTTCAAACCATTCGTAAGATGAGTATCACTGATCCAAGGCACCAATCACTTCAGAAGATTGTGCTCTCTATGTTGGAACAAGAAGATGAAACCAAGGCTAAGAGAGCACTTGTTACCCTTTGTGAGCTTCACAAAAGAAAAGTCTGGTTTGGTCATCAACATGTCAGAGTAGCAAATGCCATTTGTGAAGCTTGCTTTCATACTTCACCTAGGTATATTATCTTCTTCTTTCTTTTTTTCCTAACTGTGGAATATTTTTATATGATTACTAACTTCTACATGTTCAGGATCATGATATCTTCCCTTCGGTTTCTTCTCGACTACGACAACATTGAGGATCATGAGGATGATAGTGATGCTTCAAGCAGCGATGACGAGGATTCAAAGCAAGCATCTCATGTTGTGATTAACAGAGAGGCTCTTTACAAGGTAGACAACATTATTATACATGGATTTTATTAGAGAGAGTATGAATAACGCTTACTAGTTGTTGATGGAATTTTCCCTTTGCCGATGTTTAGGCGAACAACAAAGGTACATCTTCTAGCAAGAAGAAAAAGCAAGCAAAACTGCAACGCGCGATGCGAAGTATTAAAAAAAAGCAGCGTGCGTCGTCTGAGAACACCACTTCAACTTATTCACCTCTTACTCATCTATATGATCCACAGGTTCATTTCCTAGCTTCTTTTTGTAGTGTGTCATCATCTTCATATGCAGGGAAAGTCATGGAGTGACTATAATTGAATGTTTTTTCTTCTTTTACAGAATTTTGCAGAGAGGTTGCTTTCCCGTCTTCAGACTGGCAAGAGCATTGGGAAAACTAATGAACGGTTTGAGGTAATTATATTTTTTTTATACAATCATATGAGCTAACTAACGTTTTTTTATTTTATTTTTTGATTTTTCCCCATGTATTCAATAAATTTTGCAGACGAAGTTGATGATGATGAAAGTTATTGCACGAACAATTGGTCTTCGCCAGTTGCATTTGTTAAGCTTTTATACTTATCTTCAAAACTATGCTAAGGTAAGATTTGCTAACTGTACTTTTTAAATTTTCTTTGTTGAAATTTGATTAAAATAGGGATGCCCTTAAAATGCAGCAAGGTGAAAAGGACATTACACAAATACTTGCAGCAGCAGTTCAGGCTTGCCATGAATTGGTATAGAAAACATTTCCACTTTAAAGCAATTATCGCTTTTCTCATTCTTCGATCCTTCCAACAATTTTATCTCGGGCAGGTACCTTCCAATGCTGTGGAGCCACTGTTCAAGCAAATATTAAATCAGTTTTTAGCCGACCGTTCATCTCCTGAGGTGTGATTTCAAGCTTTCTCACATCAAGGGACTTAACTAGAAACCTTAATCTATCATTTTTATATTTAACTTTTTAATTCATTGTTTTCATTTATGTAACCAGGCTATTGCTGTCGGACTCAATGTGGTACGAGAAATGTGCCTTAGGATTAGCGGGGTAAACTAGTTCTTAACTCTGGTTTCATATTCTCATATAAATGTCTTCTTGCTTTTTTTCTGAATTGTGTTTTTGCTTGTTCTATATTTTCTTGTCTCCTGCCTATACTTCAGTTGATGACAGAAGACTTGATGCAAGATCTTGCTCGGTATAAAAAGGACTATCCCCGTGATAAAGCCATCTCAGCGGCAGCTCGTTCCCTCATAGCATTGTTCAGAGAGGTAGCAGAAGCATTTTGATTTGTTAATTGGAACAAAATAATCCATGTAACCAATAATTACATTATTGTAATTTCAGATCAACCCTTGGTTTCTAGTGAAAAAAGACCGTGGCCGTCCTGGAGGTCACATTGCTAGACCTAAACAATTTGGAGAAGTTAATGTCTTCAGCAATGTTCCCAATGTTGAGTTATTGCAAGAAAGTGATAATGATGACTTGGCGTTGCCTGGCAATGATGATATCGAACAGGAGCTGATACCTGATGAATGTGGAACTGAGGACGAGGCTGAAGAAGATTCTAATGATGGTGATGATATGAATAACACTGAAGATGATACTTTGGTCAGTGGTGATGAAGCCGAGACTGATTCGAAAAACGAAGAAGATGATGGAGAAGCTTGTGATTCTTCTGTGGACAAAGGGAAAGCAAAGGGGAAGAAAAGGAAGATAGTAGATTTTGATGCTAGTCTTGTCAGTGCTGATACAAGCCTACGAGCACTAAAGAGATGCACAGAAGCAAAGACCGAAGAGCCATCTTTTGCTGAAAGTGATGGCATACTTTCGAATGACGACTTCCGAAAAATCAAACAACTTCAGGTATATATAATATATATGCTCTTTTCCTCTGTTTGGTAAACAAGTCCAACGTTGGTTGATGTCTTGTGTCACATATACAGGCAAAGAAGGATGCTAAAATTGCATTGGCTCGAAAAGGATTCAAAGTTCCGGATTCTGATCAGCTAAGTAAGAAGCTGGTCAATCCAGCCAAACTTGAAGTAAGCTGTTACTATGAGAAGCTCCATTTTAGTCACAAAATTATCGATGTTAACTGAATATTTTAACTCTTTCTACAGGCTCACATAAGGCATAAACTAACAAAAGAAGAAAGGCTGGAATTAGTTAAAGCGGGTAGGGAGGACCGAGGGAAATACAAATCCAAGACTGCCATCAAGCAGAATAAGGTATATTGTTTCTATTCTTACAAGACAAAACCATAGAATGTTTGTTTGATGATCCAATAATTTGTGTGAACTGAAAACGCAGAGTGGAGGATCGAGTAATAGACAGAAGGAGCACAAGAAGAATATGCCTCTCGCTGCAATAAGATTAAAGGCTGGGAAATCAAAGCGAGCCAAGAAAATGAAGAAGAGCCTCAGCGGAAGCCAGTTCAGAGGAAGGAAAGCTTGGAAGTGAAAATGAGCAAAACTCATCCTTCTTTTTTTTTTGTCTCAAAACGAACCTCAGTTTTGCATAATTTATTGGTCTGCAGCATTAAATGTTGTCGTTTTCTTTGTTAACACAAGTTTTATTTTATAATTTCTTAATTTTAAACACAATTAATCACACAAAGAAAGGTTTTTCACCCCACCACATTAGTGCTTCCTCTCTTCATTTTATAAGGTTTAGAATCTCAAATTTACAATGGTTAAAATTCCGTATTTTCTGAACTAATAAATCTTTGGAGAGAGTGACCCACTAGTGTAAATTATGTTAGCATGATAAAACTATTGTTGCTTCCACAGGGAGAATTTCACCATTATGACTAATTGGATAAAGAACAATTGTCTAAGCTAATGACATCGTTTCTCCTAACTCTAGAATCTATAAATCATAAAACCGATGAGAGCATTTGAGAAAAAATGCGGAAAAATAACAAGAATGATTTAAATGTCAAATCTGTTCAAGGATCACAGAGTTTGTTTAACATTCAACCATAATAAGCATGAGATTATCATTTTTATTTATTTATGTCCTCACCCACAATTTTTCAGCATTATCAAGCTCTCAAAAATCCCTGGAATCTGGAGAGATATACTCATTTACAATTTCTACATATAAATAATAAATTATGAATACTAGTTTTATTCGCTCATTTCTATATATATTTATTTACTTATACGTTTTTCCTATAGTAAAATTTAAATACTTCTAAATAGATACGCTATTAGGTACGCCTCTACAAGTTACGCCCGGTTCAGAACTCGGAGCCATCAACTCATACGGCAAAACTCCGGCCCCACACCGATTCCTACGGCTAGGATCACGATTCCTCTTCTCAATCTCCTTTTCTATCCGTCCAATCTCTGCTGAGAATCCATAAAATGCATCCACTATCTCAGCGTCTCCGGTCCATATCGACGGCTGTTGTCTCTCTCCGATGTACTCCTCATCCGGCGAGTGCGTCGATAATGTATCAACCACCGCCATAAACTTCGTCGTCTGCAATATACTCGGCATCGATGAGAAAAAATACTTTTGTGGATCTTCTAGAAAACTCGTGAACTCGGGATCTGACTCGTCGGGAATCAACTGCCGCATCAACGGTGGCCGGTTTGGAACGTAGCCGCCGTAAGGATACTGTCCGAAGTTAAGTGCGGCGTGTTGTGCGGAGGCGAGCCAGATAATGGTGGTTAAGACGGAGACCAGGTCTTCGACGGTGGAAAGCTCCGGCCACCAATCGGCGTCGCGGTGGTCGGCGTGGCCAACGTTGATTGACTCGGAGTACCAGGCTTGGAGTTCGGAATCAGTTTGGATCAGGTTCGGGTTCGGGTAATAACGCTCCACGTAGGTTCGGACCCAGGTTTGGATCGCGGACCATAATAAAAGACCGTCGTTGGCGTATGGGTAGTCTTCAACAAGTAATTTCAACCCATGTGGTTGTGTTGGGTCAGGAACAGCCATTCCCCTAAAAATAAAATAAAAAAATTAATAATTTACAAAATAGTTAGATTCAATACAACAATTATTATAAGAAAACAAGATAACAAAACCACATTGAACCAGACAAAAAAAAACTATTTCACTAGTCACTACAACAATATATCCATTACAATGCCCTCTACACTATCATGAGTTTGATTGAACCCATTAGAAAAGTGTTGAAGCTATCATGTTATCTAACCATAAATGTTTCTTTCACTTACTATTTGGGCCACATATTGTGCATATATCATAAAGATTTAAAGAGTATGCATGAGATTTAGTTTAACACTAAGTAGTCTAAGTTATGTAAAAATTCAGTAGAGATTAAACGTAAAAACTTATTAAATCATTTACCTTCGGATGAGATCAGCAGGGAGGCCTTCCATATCGAACCGCCATCGATTCTTATAGGCATCGGCACTAATCTCCAAACCGTATTGACCAGCTGTGAAGCTCGACTCAATCACACCATCCGCACTAATCAAAGTCTGTCGTGCCACGGCATTGATCTCCAAAGTGTATCTCATATGAGGGTCCAATAATTTGAATATCGGATGCATTGCGCTCAATTGTCTATGAGCAGCCAATATAAATGGCTCCAAACACGCATGGGTTCGTAACCAATGGTTCACAAGCTGGTGGACACCAGCGTCATTAGATCCAACGTGAGCCTTGGCTAGCTGCCACATCCAGTTGGAGGTTGCATCTACGGGAGGTGTAACCACGCGCTTGGACTTTCGGTTTGAGCCCGATTGAGGAGGGAGGCTTAGCTCGATGGCTATAGGCTTTAGTGTACCGAGATGAGTCAAGAACATTATGGTTCGAGTCGCATAAGCCTTGCGTCCATCGAGAGCGTTGATTCGTTCTAAAAATGGTAAGTATATGTCATGGAAGTCCACCATGAACAATCGGTTCGTCTCCAATGCCTGAAAGTTCAATCAAATTAATTAATAATTTACTCCTTAAAAAAAAAAAAAGAATTTATATGTAAGTTTTTATTTTTGGTTAAAATATTTGTGTAAGTTAATGAGATCATGTATATGTAAATTCTTACTTGTTGTACGGATAAGCCGTCAAGGTGGCCGATGATATGGTCTTCGGTGAGAGCGGAGTGAAGACCTGGACCATAGATCTCGGAGTCAAGATTGCTGACCGGTGGATAAGTCGTGACTCGTTCTATGTTGACTGGGTTGATCCCAGCTATGGCTTGGCGTGCGAACTCGTCATCTCGAAGCCACGCGTATTTATCCTCTGCATTAAGGTAAAAAAAGACCCATTAGGTAAGTTAAACTATATAATAATAACAAGTGTAAGCAATTTAGAGAGTTAATATAAAACAGAAACGCGCTTTTTCCTTTGTTTAATTATTCGCAAACTAATATAACTACCACCACTAGCGAAATTTAACTTTTAGTGGGAACAACAAATAAACAAATGAATTGAGCACGTGAATCATATTTCCTTATTGGAGGGAATCTAAGGTGAAGTTTCACTGTTGGTTCCAAATACAAGGAAGTGACAGAAGCTTATAGCAAACCATCAAATAAAGGCAAAATTTGGTAATGAGAATCATTAGGACTTTTTTTTTAAGGATTGGTCCATAAAACGGCATGTGATGGCACATGTGTTAAACTTATGACCTTGAAATATCATGAAGAATTGAACGAATTAATGACATAACTAAAATATGTAATAGGTGTCAAAAAATAAAAATAAAAAGCTGTCAGAAGTAATTAATGTGCTTACTTGAAATAATTTTGGGAGTATCGTATCTAAGCAAGCCTTCGCTAGATTTTTTGAGGGTAGTGACAATATTCTTAGGCAGAGGGAACTTCTTGAACATATCATCTTGAAACCCTAACTTGAGAAGCAAGCCTTCTTTGTAAAGACTATCGATCTCACTGAAGTTAGCGAAGTCCTCAGCCAAAATGCTAGCTTTTAGAGAAGGTAAAAGGTTATGTAAAACTGCCTTAAGCCTACAAGCAGCAAAAGTGTTCTGCTTAGACTCCTCGAACTGCTCATCTCTTGGCACATACATCGGTAATGGTTTCTCCACTCGTCTCTCAGACATTAGATCGGTGTCCGTGGAAGACCGGCCGGTTCGACAACGTCTAGGGTAAGAAAACTCACCACCACCAAATGTGGGACGGGCTAGTTCAGGTGATATGTCTGGATTACCTATGTCGTTGTAGACATCAAAATCGTAGATTCTGTCTGATAATTTCCTTTCTCCTTTACCATTTCCTCTTAGATTCTCCAACTCTTTCTCCCTTAATGCTCTTAGACCGGACGGTGTCTCATTCGGCAAGTAAGGCTGCGCAATTTTGTAACAACATTTAATTTTTTCAATCCAAAATATGTAGTTGAAACGTCACACATGTTAATTAAGACAATACTTGGACCCACCACCACGATGACTATATGATATATATGATGAATTCACATTTAATGTGATTTGTTGATGGTTTTGATTATGAATTTAATTAATTACCTGATTAGTGAAGAAAATTCGTTTGGATGGGTGGTCATTTTGGGATTGGACCCAAGAGTTGCAAGGGAAATGAACAGGACCACATGCGAAACCTTCTATGGTGATGCTCTCAAGAAAGAACTCTTTTTGGTGTTTGTTGGTCACCGTGATGGCTCCCGGCGAACCAAAGGCGGAATCCACCGTGAACTCCGCCGTGTAATGGACTCTCTCCGCCTTTGAATTCGATTTTTTTGACCAATCTTTCAATACCGCAGCTTTACTCTTCTTCGGCTCATTCGTTTCTGTTACAAAGTTTGAGTAAATTAGTCAAAGAAAAGAAAAAAAATATTTGACCGGAACAACACATTTTTAAATACACAATTTCAAAATTACCAACGAAAATAATTTGTGTTTTTGTTTTTTAATAACTTACTTGGATCAACTTGTGTACTAATGAGCTCCAAGACGACGTTTCTACCGATTTTATCAGTAAAAGCATCTAAATGCTTAACCAAAGTTTCTTTAAAATCCTCTTTGTTCTTGTTCCTCACCGTCGCAACTGCTCTCACCTTAAACTTCACTGCCTTCTCCTCCTCCACCTTCTCCTCCTGATCATTTCTACCAACGGTGCTAATACGCAGCGTTTTAACCAAATCATCGCTGATTGCTGCCACGATGCGGCCGGAGTTAGTGGCTCTAATCGGTCTCTGGTCAAAAGGGTTGATCGAGAACTGTGTTCTTTGTGTCCTCTTCTTGATGGAGAAACGTGATTGAAACGGCGTCGCAAGTGATGATGATCTCTCGAAATTCAGACGAGAACCCATCATCTCTTTAGCTAAGGCCATTTACAAATGAAAGAATATGTGAATTAATTAATAACTAATTAATCAATAAATCTGATATGGCAGAAAAAGATTTAAAGCTTTCACGAAGGAGTTGAGAGCTTTTTATTTGGTGCGTTCTGATTACAAATAATCTGCAGGTGATTGCTATTTATATGCCTCAGCTTTAGAGAAATAGATAGAGAGAACTATTTCGCCGTCCACACGTTTTTTTAATTGGAATATTCGTAGTTACTTGATTTTCTTTTCTTTAGTCAAATCATATTTTTATTCTCTTTAGTAACAATAAAAAGACGCGAATTTTTCAACACATGCGGTAGATTTTCTGATTAGTAATAATACGGACATGTTTATGTTCAAGTCAACCTAATTTTCAACACTTTTATAAAAACAAATTTACTAATACCGTGGAAAAAATAATACTTTCAATAAAGATTTTGCTTTTTACAAAAATTTACGGTAGATATATGTCCACATAAACATTTTACTTTTACAAAAGTTTACGAGTCTATTTTTTTTATCAAACAAACAAAAAAATTCTTCTAACTGAGTCAAACTGAGTTCCGAGTCAGACACAAACGCGTCTTAAAAAAGGGTTAGGAAGCAAACGAGAAAGTTAATGACTGGAATCTCGTATAAATGTTGAATGACAATATTACCCCTGAGATTTCCTGAAATGATGATTATATCCCGGGATCGTCAAATAAAGTTGACCATGCCTTTTAGTACTTTATAATAATAAAAACACAAGTGAAGTAAATAAATAATTCGACATTGGATTTCGAAGATCGGTTTGTGGTAGTTTGATAAAACAGTGGATCTGATATTTACGAAAATATATAACAGCGAAATATTTTTAAAAGTTACCCGAAATGGTGATTATATCTTGGGCTCGTTAAAGAAAGTTGACCATGTCCGGACGTATATATATATATGGGCTACAATAAAAATTAAAACAACTATTCATGAGTATTTAAATATAGTGTGCTGCCAAAAAAAGAAAAAAAAAATTGTGTAACGTGACCGTCAAATGAAAGCTCGTCTAAGCAAAATCTTGGAGGCATTCGAAACAGACATTAAGACAACAAATTATATTACCTAACATGTGGGTTGATTAATATGTATATATGAAATCAATTGTGTAACTTGTGTCCTTGATCACATAGAACTGCTAACGGAGTTCATATTTGTTAGATAATCAGATCCTTTATATAATTAAGTGGTTAATTTCGTTCTTTATCTAATTTATTTCATAAAATTCTCTTCGAACGATAAGTGCTCACCTTTTAGCATATTATATCCCTGTGAATGTTTATCTTTAAAAAAAAACATATCGAGATGCTATATAGATGTGTGTGCTTATTCACAGATGTATCATGAATACATGCACGCACGCAAGCACTAATCAAAAGTTATATTCGATCATCATGAATCATATATTATATTGCTCTTTCTCTTCATCTATTTTTCCTTTGATTAATTTCCTCTTATTTTAATCAACTACGCTCTCTGATCCTTGTAAGATACTAATCAAGCCTACAAATAACATAATGCAAGCACATATCTATGCATAATTTTTAAATTCGGAACAAATTCTAGTTTTAGTTTTATGTATAAACTAATCAATGCTCACACTTTTAATAAGTCACTTTTCAATCTTTTAGTCCTTATAGCCACCATTTTGGTACAAAAAGTTGCTTACGCCCGCCTCTTGAGTTTGGCCAATTAGTCGCTTTATGTGTAGTTATTAGTTCATGAAACTTCGTTAAAGCTTTTAGACTTTTACTAGTATACCATAATACCACTAGATCATTGATTAGTCTTCCACGCACACTAAGTAGAGAGTGCACTGGCGACAAAAAAAAAAAAAAAAAAAGTAGAGAGTGCATTCGTATTGAACCCCTTTATCATCAAATTTTGTTAATTATATGTATAAAGATTCGTGTTTTCATTTTGATGAATTAATCCATCTCTCTTATTATATAATATGTTTTTATTTGTTTCATCTAATATCGGATGTTTGATTTGTAACGTATTCTATCGAATGATGCATCTTTTTTTTTAGCAATTTATATTGATAGAATCATACACTAATATCAATTGTGAGTCAAATTATCGAACCAAATTTAGGTTGGATGATTGGTTTCAAGTCGCATTAATCAGATCAATTTACGCCAGATTGATTTCAGTTTGGATTGGATATGCATATGTTGAGGCTCAAAATTCATGCCAAGTTTAATGTGTGTTTTTAACTCAAATTACCTAGTTGACAATGATTAGTTTAGTTCATGTTTCATAAAATGTTTCTAATACCTTCTTCTGGGATCATAGTGTTTTTTTTTTTTATATTATTATTCATTTCAAACCTACTCCGAAATCGATCTTAGGTCCAATTAAATTGAGATTCGACATCACTTGTTTACTTGGTCTAAGGAATCGACATAACTAAAACAACATTGGACTAGCGGTGCCAAAAATTTATTTACATCTTTTCCCGACATTTTTGTTATTGCATGCTTATGTATTTAATTAGCAATTATATATTTATGTAATCCTATTGGCCAATTTCTTTTGTTAGATGTAGCGGAGTCATGTTCGTATTATATTGGTTAAGTCTGAAGGCTTTGTCTCCGGACTCATGAACAACGCCATTGCTGCTAACTCAGTCGATATGACTTTAAGGAAAGTATAATCCAAAAAGTCAAAGGTATATGAAAAATGTACGTTGAAATCCATGCAAAAAGCTGTATACCAATATTTAATATTTATAATACACGTACGTTGTCTCTAGTTTGACAATGTAGGGATAACCATTGAATAATGTCATGAATGATATGTCTGAATGCTTATTTTGAACTCTTCTTACACCTAATATTTTCAACGGAAAATTCCATTGGTTGTCAATTTTTATTTCATTTTTGTTGTTGCAAATTTTCAAATTAATTTAACACACACAAAATTGCAAAGACGATAAATATAAAGTCTCTCTTTTTTTTCGTGGACGTCTTTATGGGGGCACACAAGATCTAGTCTCTCTTTCTTTTTTTTCTTTTTTTTTCTTCCTTTGCTAAATTGAGCAATCGTTAAATTTGCTTTACCATGATAAAAAAAATAGCTTAGATTGTTTCATATAATTATCAAACAAGATATGACGTCAAAAAAAAGAAGAAAATAAAGATATGGATCGGAAAACCGGATCAACCCTGTTGAACGGATAATATAGTCTATTTTGATGTGTTTGAAAATTACTCAATGAATAAACGTAGCTAAGTATTTCTTAAAAGTTAACGATCTCCGGCCAGAGATAAAAACAACAATGCCTTTAGTTGGCAGTGCGGCACCGTCCAAGATTCCAAGAAGAGTAGGCTAACAACACAAACGGAGCTAGCCTAAAATTTGTTTTTGTAACTTATTGACACTTCAATTCCGTCGGTGATGAGGAATTTTCAAGATGCTTAAAGCCACACGTTGTCTTCCATTGGCGGAGAGTTTGTTTCTGCTCACATTTTATATACGGATTCTTATGATTTGCACTACAAGAAAACTGGCGAGAAACTGACGGCCAAATCCGTCGGGAATCCGTCGGAATAGGCCAATACCGACGGATTTCCGACGGATTCGTCCGTCGCTTCTATCTCGTCGGAAATGGAAAATCCGTCGGAAATCCGTCGGTATTTCCGACGGATTTCCGACGGATAATATGAATCAGGAATCTGTCGGAAATCCGTCGGTTTTCCGGTTCCGGCAAGCCGTCGGAAATCCGTCGGTTTAGGTGTTCCGGCGAGCCGTCGGGAATCTGTCGGTTTACCTGTTCCGGCAAGCCGTCGGGAATCCGTCGGTTTGCCGGTTCCGTCAAACCGTCGGAAATCCGTCGGTTTAGTCGTTTCATCATTCCGTCGGAAATCCGTCGGAATACAAGCCGTCGGAAATACGTCGGAATATTTCCGACGGATTTACCGACGGATTGGCTAAATTATAATAAAAAAAAATTATTTAATAAATAATTATATATTCCGAATTTTAATTAAAAAAAATTTTATTTAAAATCCAAAATAATTTAATAAATATTTAAAAATATAGAAATGAAATAAATATTAATAGTAATAATTTAAAACAATTACAAAATTCATATTTTATATAATTAAAAATTCAAAAATTAAAAAATTAATTCTCAAATATTGAAAAAAAAAAAAAAAATTTACAAATATCCTATATAAATATACAAATCAAAGTTTAAATCTAACAATCGAAAATGTAAATATAAGATTTCAAACCTTAAACTAACATTAAAAACCAAAATCTAAATCTAACATTTCCAAATCTAAAACTAAACATTATAGAAACCTAAAAGAAACATTTCATACCTAAATCTAATTACAAAACCTAAATCTAACATTATTATCCTAAATTTAAAATTCCAAACTTAAATCTAACATTGAAAACTTAAATCTAACATTCGAAAATCTTAATATAACATTATTATCCTAAAACTAAAATTCCAAACCTAAAACTAAACATTAGAAATGTAAAAGAAACATTTAAAACCTAAATCTAATTACAAAACCTAAATCTAACATTAGTATCCTAAAACTAAAATTCTAAACCTAAATCTAACATTCAAAACTTAAATCTAACATTCCAAAATATAAATCTAACAATTTTATCCTAAAACTAACATTATAAACCTAAATCTAACATTAGAAATCTTAAAGAAACATTTCAAACCTAAATCTAATTACAAAACCTAAATCTAACATTATTATCCTAAAACTAAAATTCCAAACCTAAATCTAACATTCAAAACTTAAATCTAACATTCCAAAATCTTAATATAACATTATTATCCTAAAACTAAAATTCCAAACCTAAAACTAAACATTAGAAATGTAAAAGAAACATTTCAAACCTAAATCTAATTACAAAACCTAAATCTAACATTAGTATCCTAAAACTAAAATTCCAAACCTAAATCTAACATTCAAAACTTAAATCTAACATTCCAAAATATAAATCTAACAATTTTATCCTAAAACTAACATTATAAACCTAAATCTAACATTAGAAATCTAAAAGAAACATTTCAAACCTAAATCAAATTACAAAACCTAAATCTAACATTATTATCCTAAAACTAAAATTCCAAACCTAAATCTAACATTCAAAACTTAAATCTAACATTCCAAAATCTTAATATAACATTATTATAAATCAAAATCTAACATTCCAAACCTTAAAACTAAACATTAGAAATGTAAAAGAAACATTTCAAATCTAAATCTAATTACAAAACCTAAATCTAACATTAGTATCCTAAAACTAAAATTCCAAACCTAAATCTAACATTCAAAACTTAAAAATCTAAATTCAAAAATTTCTTAAAATTCATTCAATATATATATATATATATATATATATACAAACCAAACTTAAAATCTAACTTTGAAAACCTAAATCAAACATTCTAAAATCTAAATATAAGATTCCAAACCTAAAACTAATATTCAAAACCCATATCTAACATCACAACAACTAAATCTAACATTCCAAAACTTAAAACTAACATTCCAAACTTAAAACTAACATTTATAACTTAAAACTAACATTAAAAACCTAAATCTAACATTTCAAACCTAAATCTAACATTCCAAACCTAAATCTAACTTAGAAAACCTAAAATTTACAAACTCTAACGAATTTACATAATTTTTTCGTCTGAGCTCGCGGAGAAGATGAAGCTTATAAACAGAATTTTCCGACGGAATTTCCGTCGGAAATCCGTCGGAATTTTTGAAATTATTTCGTAAAATTCAACTAACGCGGGACACGAAAACGTTTGATTTTGCGAAAATTTCACTTGTCCGTCGGAAATTTCCGACGGATTTCCGACGGACTTGAGAAAAATATATGTTATTCCTTTTGTCAGACAAACCTTAAAAACCAACACGTGTTTCCCTAAACCCGTCGGAAATCCGTCGGAAATTTCCGACGGATTTCCGACAGTTTGTGGTTTCGTGAGTTGTTTTCGATTCGTTTCAATTGGAATGTGTTTGTAGTGTGGTTTATTAATGATTTCAATGATAAGTTTACAATATTCACCTCCGTTTATAAGAATTTATCAAAATTAAGATTTATACTTAGGAACTAGTAAACATGTAAGTTAAAGTATATATTTCATTATGTAGAACTTAAGTGTAAATCATTCCAAAATCTTGAAAACAATAATTTAACGTAAATACTAAGTTTAAATTGTGTTATATCTAATAATCTTATAATATAATTAGTTGTTTGAGGTTTATTGTGTAATATTTGTCAAAAAAGCCATGAAACCCCAAACCGTCGGAATTCCGTCGGAAATTTCCGACGGATTTCCGACGGTTTGCCCAAATCTGTCGGAAATCCGTCGGAAATTTCCGACGGAATTCCGACGGTTTGGGGTTTCATGGTTTTTTTTTTAACCATTTCAATTGAATTTTTTTTGTATTATGTTATATTGATATTGGTTTGAATGATAAGTTTAGAATATATTAATCAAAATATCGATTGTCACTTAAGAACCGGTATTTAATTAATATTTATAATAATTTAAAAATTCACATACTTGAAAAATAATAATATTCTAATTGTTTTTTAAAATAGAAAAAAACATAAAACTTTAATATTAAATTATTCGAAATAAAAATTAAAACAACAGAAAATATTAAACATAAAGTGGTTTCTAACAAATAATTTAAAAAAACATAAACAAGATCTAAGGTGGTGGTGGTGGGTATTGAGCCATGAATGCTTCCATCCTAGCCGCCATCGCTTGGTTTTCCTCTGTGAGGCGTTGCACCGTAGTCTCGAGTTCCTCCACTTTAGCTTCTAAATGTGGGCCGTGAGAACCTCCGTAATAGCGTGACGTAATGGAGGATGAAGTATCGTCGGGAAGACCATAATACCGGCCTTTAGACCTCGGAATAGCCTGCGGAAGCAATAAAAAAGTTGACTAAAAATTGAAAATGAATTAAAACTTGAATAAAAATAAAAATTTTACTTAGCTCAAATACGAACTCGTTTTCCTTCTCCAAAGGAACTTCGGTTAGGGGAGGGGTTCCTTCAATGATTGGTTGAGAAAGTAGGAACTCTTCACGCATCCTATTGACGTTCTCGACGATATCCAGAGTGACCTGATCGTGGATTACACCATCCTTGCCGGTGTGGACAGCTTGGAGCAATCTCAAATTAGATGGTTCGACACCATCTTCCCGAAACTGCATGCAAAATAAAGTAATTGAGTAAAATTTGTGAATCTTAAACTTAAAAAAAATTAATGATTCATTTTAGTATGAATGAAAATTGAAGGGATAAAAAAGAACTTACTAGTTCTTTTGCCTTCGTCGCCTTGCTCTTCGCACCTAGATTGTGCGTCGCTTTGCCCTTTCCTTTGCGATCGCTGTTCCGGGATGCAGAATGTTTTGCGGCGGATTCTTTTGTAGCCTCTTCATTCCAGTAAGCGATGAACCCGTTAAATAGATCCGGGTTCGAAACCAAGTCCCTTGGCACATCGCCATGCTTCCACTTTTCTTTCCACTCGTTTATCTTCCATGAATACGCCCGTGCGCATTTTTTATCGAATTCACGTCTAACCGAAGCGGTTAAGTGACTGTCCCACCTGAATTCTTGCTGCAAATTAAAAATAAGATGAATTTGAATAATTTAAAAAATTTAAATTCAATTTTAATAGAAAAAACAAAATAAATACTTTACCGCAAATTGGCGAAACCACATATCCCTATCTTGGATCGGCATTGAGCTGTATGTTGGATATGGATGCTGAAGCATTCCTTGGCACATTCGGTTGATTGACTTTGAGATCCCAGTGTGCGAATCGTCAAACTTACAAAATAATTTAATTAATAAAACCCTAATTAGTTTAAAAAAAAGTACATTTATAAATTAAATAAATAAATATTTAAAAAAACTTACCAAATGTCTCTTCCTCGACAATCTGGATGAAGACGTGGAAGTCTTTCTCGTCCCGGAAGAGCCATGAAGTCCTCGACACTCATCTGCGTCGGAGCAGTTGCGGTTGGTGCCGGTGAATGAGTTTTCGGAATCTGTGTATCCGGAATATGTGTGGACGGCGTAGGAGAACTCCTCGCAGCTGTACTCTTACGGTGACGACGATGTCCGCTCGTAGACTCGACGTATGCTCCATAATCCCTACATAAAAATTTATAACAAAACAGAATCATTATAAAATGTTGAAAATAGACATAAATTTATAAAATATATTTCATATATCATTGTTCATAACTTATAATTTGAAAATAATTTTTTAAAAATAGACAAAAAAAATACGAAAATCATTAAAAAAATTTAAAATTCAGTTTTAAAAAAAAAATCATAAGAAATATATTTATTATTAATTGTCTCAAATAATTATAAATATGTTCACAATTATAAATATATTAATTATTTTCAATATATAAATTATATCCAAAAATTTCAAAATAAAAAAAAATCCTAAATCAAACAATCAATTTGTAAAATCAATTAATATTTCAATTTCAATTCCAAAACCAAAACCAAAAATTAAAAAACAAAAAATCCTAAATCTAGATCTAAAAATCATAATTTCAAAACCTAATATAGAAAATCCAAATTTATAACCAAATAACCCAAAATCATAATCTAAATTCCTAATCTAAATTACCTCAACCAAATCTATAACCAAATTCCATAGATCTAAATTTCAAAACCCTAAATCCACAAATCTAACAAATTAAACTCTTAATAAACATTAAAAACTTACATGTTTCTTTGAGACCCAGCCATTAGAAGAAGATTTGATGGAAAACTTTGAAGAATCGAAGGTTTGAAGAATTTTGTTGAAATTTCTTGATTTTCTCGAGTGAATGGCGAAGAAGACGATCTGGTTTATTTATTCGCGTATTCCGACGGATTTCCGACGGCTACTCCGTCGGAAATCCGTCGGAATTTACTAACTATTAACACGCGGCATTGGGAAATCCGTCGGCATGCAGCAAATATTAACACGCGGCATTGGGAAAGTATCTTCAATCCGTCGGAAATCCGTCGGAAATTCCGACGGATTTCCGACGGATACTCACGAATTCCGTCGGAAATCCGTCGGAAAAAAGTTTATTTACTTTGGAGCTCCTGAGGGTCGAACTGCAGCCCTCTAGGATAATTTATACAGTTTAAACCATTGAGCCATGTTTAGTAATTGGTTAAATATCAAAAGATATAAATATATATACATTATATGATTTAAAACATGTTTTTAAATTATATGATTTAAAACATTCACATTATATGATTTACATTATATGATTTAAAATATAATTATATGATTTAAAACATTCACATTATATGATTTACATTATATGATTTAAAACATTCACATTATATGATTTACATTATATGATTTACATTATATGATCTAAAACATTCACATTATATGTTTTTGAATTTACATTATATGATTTAAAACATGTTTTTAAACATGTTTTTACATTATATGATTTAAAATATGTTTTTAAATTTACATTCACATTATTGTTAAAATATTCACATTATATGATTTAAAACATGTTTTTAAATTGATACATATTTATTTTATAACATTTATTTTGTATTTGAATATTGTTAAAAATGAATAAATTATTTTTGTTAAAAAGCTGCGCTCGATTAGAGCTGCCTACGTACCCATATCGGGATCAAGCCAAACCGTAGTTCATTGTACAAATTTATTACTTTTGCAAGATATTTTTTTATTCTCCTTGTTCGTCTTCCTCTGATGATGTTGATCCTTCAGATGTAATTGAGTCTGTATCGTCATAAAATTCTCCTTGTTCTTCTTCTGACTCGGAATGAACTATACCGATTTGTGTGAAATCAACCACAAGATCGACACCAGTAGAGGCCGCAACTGGATCCATTGGAGTACTTATGCTTGGCTGCATGGCATCGTGTTGAGAAACTCCATAAATTCTTCCTCTAGGGCTTATTGCAGTAACTGTGACCCAAGGATCTGACCGCCGTGTTATGCGAGGGTAACGAATGTAGCACACCTATAAAGAAATACAGAAATTTTCGTAAGTAAACGCCGAAATAAACATAAAAATTAGTAAAAACACAACATTTAATTGAACCAAACCTGATCTGCTTGTGACGCTAGAATGAATGGATCATAATGTTGTAGTCTCTGATTTGTGTTAACAGAAGTAACACCAAATTGGTCCACGACAACACCACGACCAAGTACTGGATCATACCAATCACACTTAAAAACAATGCACCTCAAGTCTAACATTCCTGGGTACTTAACTTCCAATATTTCCTGAAGAATGCCGTAGTAAACATCATTACCAGACTTCACAGAAACACCATAATCTGCAGATGCTCTTGTCCTTCTTTCGTCATGAATCCTAAACCCATATCCCCGACTGCAATACCTAGGATAAGACTTTGCACGGTAGATTGGACCACTAACAAATTCCATTAACCATGTCGGAAATGTGGCTCCGCTCTTTATTCCTTCAGGAATCTACGAAAAAAATTAACCGCAATTAACATAAATGACATTGACACTTATTTAAAAATAATAGGGTTTTGTTAAATCTTACGTAAATTCCCTAAAACAAGTCATAAAATCTTCCTCCTTATGTTGTTGAAGCTCTTCTTCTGACTTATCCACAAACCACCCGCGTATTAATGCCATGTAAATCCTGTACGAAAACCACATTTGTATGAAAGTTAATAAATTAAATATAATATATTCGAATATATATATACATTGTCATAAATAAAGTTTTTTACCTTTCATATTCCGCAATTTCCTCACAATTTGTTAGGATATATGTATGCAAGTGTTTAAACTCTTGTTGTGTTAATGTGCGTGTCTTGCTTTTTCCACTCACTCGACCAACTTGGGAAAACAACTCAGGAACTACGACGGGATAAATCGCTCTCTCATTACGATCATCATGGCGACCAGGACGTCTACTCTTTGTACGAACTTCGGATGGAAAGTAATATTCAGCAAACTGTGACTCTGTGCGACAATAGATCCCTCTACTTTACTTAAATTTTTAACCTTTTTCTTCAGATGAAACATATACCGCTCAAAAGGATACATCCAACGGTATTGAACTGGACCTCCTAGTGCAACTTCTCGTGGGAGGTGGATAGGAAGATGTTCCATCACATCAAAGAAAGATGGCGGAAATATCTTTTCAAAGTTACAAAGGATCACGGGGATATTGACCTCTAAGTTTCGGATTCCGTCAACAGTAAGTGTTCTTGTGCATAAATCTCGAAAGAAAGAACCAACTCCTGCAATTGCTTTGTAGACATCTGGATCAAGAAGATGGGCAAAAGCGAAAGGAAGAAGCCGCTGCATCACAACATGACAATCATGACTCTTCATTCCTGTAAATTTCCCTTCTCCATAATCTATGCAATTACGCAGATTTGATGCGTACCCATCAGTGAATTTGACATCATCGCGAATCCAATAAAAAAATTCCCTTTTCTTATCTCCTTGCAACCCGTACGGAGGAAATATGTATTTACCATCCGGCTGAACTTCAAGAAAAGCCCTATCGCAAATATCGGCCAAGTCTAATCTAGATTTGATATTGTCTTTCGTCTTCCCTTTGACGTTTAAGACGGTGTTCATGATGTTCTCAAAGAAGTTTTTCTCAACGTGCATCACATCTAGATTGTGCCGCAATAAATGGGTCTTCCAGTAAGGCAGATCCCAAAAAATACTCTTCTTGTGCCAGTTATGAACTTCACCGGCACCGTACATAACTTCATGTCCATTACCCCCACAGTCAGGAGTCCTATCAGCACCAAAATCTCTCAATTGTTCTAATAAAGTATATCCGTCTATCTCAGGAGGTGGCGCATCAAACACTTTCTTAGACTTCGTAAACAATGTTCTAGACCGACGATACGGATGATCACTTGGTAGAATCCTTCTATGACAATCAAACCAACAACTCTTTCTTCCGTTCCTAAGTTGGAATGCATCAGTGTTGTCTTGGCAATACGGGCATGATAATCTCCCATGAGTTGTCCATCCAGATAACATACCATATGCTGGAAAATCGCTTATGGTCCACATAAGAACCGCACGCATGTTAAAATTTTGTTGGCATGAAACATCGTAGGCTTCAGCACCATGCTCCCATAGCATTTGTAACTCATAAATCAATGGCTGAAGGAATACATCGAGTGATCTCTTCGGATGATCTGGGCCAGGAACAAGAATGGAGAGAAACAAAAACTCTCGACGCATACACAGAGATGGAGGCAAATTGTAAGGAGTTACAATTACAGGCCACAATGAATACTTCCTTCCATGCTTCCCAAATGGGTTAAAACCATCTGTGCATAACCCGAGGTACACATTCCGGCGCTCGTACGCAAAATCAGGATAGGTAGACTGAAAATGTTTCCACGCCTCTGCGTCTGAAGGATGTGTAATATCTCCATCTTGACGATGCTCTCCATGCCATCTCATTGGCTCTGCCGTACGCTGAGATGTATATAACCTCTTCAATCTATCTGTTATTGGTAAATACCACATACGTTTATATGGAATTGGAACTCGACCACTCGTTTCCTGATACCGCGGTTTGCGACAAAATCGACAGCTGTTACGGTTTTCATCTTCTCTCCAATATAGCATACAATTGTCGATGCACACATCTATCACCTTATACAGCAAACCAAGACCAGCTACAAGTTTCTGTACCTCGTAGTACGATGCGGGTAAAAGATTATCTTCAGGCAATAAATCTTTCGCCCAGTCTGTTATCGCATCAACACACTCCTCTGACAAATTGTGGTCCATCTTAATCGTCATCAATCTAGTGGCAGATGATAAAGGCGAATGACCTTCTCTACACCCCTTATAAAGTGGCTGCTTTGATGCGTCTAACATACCAAAAAATCTTCCTGCTTCTAAATTAGGTTCTTCAAACCTATCTCTCTCTTCACTGCCATACTGTACATTCTCTCTAAACGCATCATTTACCATCTCAACGGTGCCTACACCTACATCTACTTCCGTTCTATCTCCTACAAATTCCGAGACTGTTGGTCCACTACTACTACTACCATGATCATAATTTGTTTCCCCATGTAGATACCAAATCTTATAACCCGGCGTAAATCCATTGGTATACAAGTGATGCCAAACTATCTCTACCGCAACATTACGAGAATTTCTACAAATTGAACATGGACATTTCAACTTACCTGATTTAAGTACACGCGGTTGATTTCCAGCCAATTTCATGAACTCGACTATGCCTCGTGCATATTCCTCGTTTAAGAGGTTCGTCTCCGAATTCATCATTGGTTCGTCCATCCATGATCGAAAATATCTAGACATATCTTTCCACTTTTTTTTGTTTATAATCGCATGAATATCATAAGAAAATAGAGAGAGAGATGAAATTGGAGTAAAATGAAATGAAGAGTGTGGAAACATATTTATAAACTCGCATCCGTCGGAAATCCGTCGGAAATCCGTCAGAATGCAACGGCACCATACAACGGTAACCTGCGATACCAACGGCTCTTTTAACGTTCATATTTTCCGACGGATTTCCGACGGATCGCCGACTTATCCGTCGGAAATCCGTCGGAAATGGCGATGGTGCTATCCGTCGGAAATCCGTCGGATTTAAAGTAAAAAGATGTAAAAAGAAAATGACAGACTTATGGTGTCAGTTTTTCAATTTAATCAATGAGAGAGTGATACCAACCTTTTTCCGCTGTAAATTTTTATAACTAAACCCAAATCAAAGTTTTTTTTTTTTTTTTTTTTTTTTTTTTTTTGCTTTACAGTCAAATATTTGATGCTTAAGAATAAACAAGATTTGAGTCCTTCATCAAATGGATTCAGTCTATTTCTCTGAATATATGAAACATCTTTAGTTACATGAAACATTTATAATTAATATCTTTTAGTTTATAACTTTTTTATCAGCATGAAACATGTCGCAAATTTTTTATAAAGTCAGCGACAAATTAACATCCACAAGTACCACAACTAAATATGAGCGTGTTGGCATATGGGTTGTCTAAAGTTGGTTTTCTTGCATAGATTTTGACTGCTTAAGTTTGATACGGTTGTTGCTTGTCGTGACTTGTTATATTCTGCATATTCGTTTTTTTTTTGTTTAATCATGTTCGGACTGAAAATCTCTTTAATGCAACACGTTTAGAGTTTGGATGGCTTACCAAATTTTATAGGCCCTTAACATAATAAACCCCTAACATAAACTAATTTTATTTTATTGTCCTTCATTCATGGCCCAAGCCCCAAGGTCACACTGTCTTCTTTGTCCTCCCTCTCTAGCCGCACATATGGAAAATGGTAACTCACCTTCTAATTTCTGAAGAAATAATAATTTTGCTTATTACTATTTTATTTTTTTGGGAGAGGGGAAAACAAAAAAACTATAGACTTCTATTTAATTATGTATATACTTCAAAGATTTTTCTTAGTTTTGGCTTTGAAGTTTTAGCACTACATGTAGCAGTCTAAAGTTTTCAGGCCGAACTGTACCCAAAATAAAGATGCACTAACTTTCCTGATTCGGCTGAATCAAATTGGACTGATCCGTTTGCGATCTTTAAGTATCAAAATACGTCGATTGCAACATTTTTCACCCTTCACTCCCATCTAAAATTTGGATGACCAAGTCCAATAAGCATCATGTATTCATGAGCATACAGTATATTTGTCAAGTAGAACCATATGATGATATGAAGGCCGATTTTCTAAAAACTTTACTGTATAAAAACATTTATCTTTATCGAGTTATCAACCGGATATATGAAAAGCAAAATTAAAAAAAATCTAGTTCAATAATGTTTAGGTATATATAAAAGAGTATACCGGTATTAACCAAAAGGAATAAAAATTGATACGGATAATGAACAAGACATCGCATCATACCGGTGATAGATTAATAATGATGATGTTGATATATGATGTGAATAGGATTCATCTCTCACATCATATACTCAAATTATTGGAAGCAACAAATTTAATTCGGGAAAGTCGCTACTGTGTATGATGTTGTCCACTAAATCATGTAATAAAATATTCGAAATTTGAAAAGCGAAATATCAAAAATACATAAGTTTCGTCTTTCCACACAAGTTTTTTTTTTTTTTTTTTTTGGTCTGGTCGGTCAAACATGCACCTTATTTTATTAAACGTGCGATAAAGGGAGGCTTCGAATAGCAATAGGTTGGTACAGTAGTGCCCACATGAAAAGGTAAAATTTTCCTAGTTGGGAAATTAGTATACCCAAAAAAAAGAAAAAAAAAAGAAAAAAATCTTTCGGTTACTATTCATATATGACATATCGATATTAGTTCAGAGAATTGGAGTCGATGTGTTAAAAATGTATCCGACCCCAAAAGAATTGGGCTTTTAGCCCAGCTAGCCCGTCAGATGTTTTTCAATCTTTCTCTACGTTCTTTCTTTTCCCGGTGGGCCAGTGAAAAGAATTTAAGTGGCTATAATTAATTTGTGAGGTATTCTTAGAATGTCAAGCTAATGTGTGTAAGAAGCTAGATTCCCAAATCTTTGTTCATACAAATACACAAGTAACATACATTCTCAAGAAATTTATATACAAAGAAACATTCTATCAATATAATTGCTTTGTAACCGGTTATCTTGGTTTTGTTTGATTTAGAGCTATGAGTTTGGTATCCCTGGAACAAATTGATGTATCACACCGGTTATCAAAGTGGCAGACACTTTTATTTTAACCCTTCAACTTTTACTTTAAATTTTCAAGGTATTATTCTTCCATTTTAAACTTTCAAAATGAAAAATTTTCCAGTTTAAACTTTCAAAGTAAAACAAAATTTGACTTTAAACCCTCAAAGTGGCGTTTCAATTCGCGCCGATATTTCTTATCCCAAAAAATTTAACTCCGTTAACAGAAAAATTAACTCAGACGATTATTTAACCCATATACCTATTTAAATTAAGTGATTTTTAAATTAAATTAAAGATTTGAGGTCTTTATTTAACTTATATTTAAAAATCTCTTAACTTAATTTTAACAAAAATAACTTTTTCGTTAACGGAATTAACTTTTTCAAGATCGAAAATATCATCGCGAAACAAAACGCTACTTTAAAGGTTTAAATTGGAAAAAAATTTCACTTTGAAAATTTAAAGTGAAAGTGTAATATTTTAAAGATTTAAAGTATAAATTTATGCGATTTTGAAAGTTATTTATAGGATTTTCTTTTTATATATATATAAAGAATGATATTTTTGTGGCGACAAAAAAAAAAGAATGATATTGTTGTAACTTCTAGCCAAGAAAATGAAACATAGAGTTAAATTTTCTTTTGGCTAAATTCATTTGTAGCTTGAGACTTTCAGTACACATTAATAGAGACTTGTGTTGTGTGTCTTACATATATTTCTCGCATGTGATCCCTTAAATTGAACCCTTCCAGCTTCTAAGTTATATTTCTCCTTTTTTTTCTTAGTTTTTGGGTTTGATTATATTCTAAGAAGATATGTAGCAAGTTGAAGGAAAACTTATTTGTTAAGTAGTCGAAATGTCGAATCAATGTAGTTAACCAATTTGTGAGTGCCTACACGTTACAATTATGCTCAAATTAGATTCTTGTTTTTTGTTTTTATCATAACTAGAATAAATTCCAAATTTTATAAACTAGTATTATGAGTTAGTGAATATTGGACAACCAACCCATCTAGGATTTTTCTTTTATTTATTTTTTTTTAATTCAGAAAACATATCTTAAACGTTTGCAGTTTGTACATGTTACTAACCTATTCATGCGTTACGCCATAGTCATTTGATTAAAAATAACTAAAAGTCAAAAACATAAATGAAAATTAATGTGTTAAAGAAACACCTTTTTCATTTCTATTTTTTTTTTCATTTCTATTTAGTGATAGAGAATCAACACAGAGATAAGCATTGGCCCTACTATACATACCTTCGATGGTTTTTGTTCATGCATGTGTTATCAATATGATAGATTAGTTAGAATCTCCTTTTTTTTTTTTTTAATAATAATCTAAATTATAATAGAATAGTATCAACATATCTTTTAGTTTATTTTGTTCTCTTTTCATCTAAGCTCATAGCGACACAATTCCAAAACCTTTAAAGTTATTAGCAATTGGGGAAAGAATAAAAGAAAGAAACAGAGCAATAATTATTCTTTTAGCCCAAAATTTTGCACAGGTACAACAAATCCGGCAAAAAAAAAAAAAAACACATACAGATACCGATTTTGGTTAACTGACGAAAATTTCAAAATCTGAAAACCGGATTTATTTTTTTCCAAGTGGGTCCCTAAACCGACGGTTTAAACATTTTTTTTTTTCAACGATGAGGTTTTCAAGTCAAACTAGCAAAACAGCTATCAGACCTAGACAAAACATTTGGAACACAATCATGATGATGATCTTGGTCGTCTTTAGAAGGACTATTAGGCATAGATCTAAGCATTCTTGGAGAGTCTAAGCTTTTTTTCAAGATCTGTCTCATCGCAGAGATCAAATGTCCAGTTGGATTCGGAGGTGGGCTTGATGATTTGAACGTATAACACATGTTCATGTGTCTTGCCATAGCTTCCTCTGTTGTTAACAATCGTTTTGTTCTTATGACTTCGTATTTCACGGCTTCTGAACATAGTCCACAGATCCATTTCCCCATGTAACGCTCTCTGATCATCTCTATGTATGATTGTGTACACTCCTCGGTTAATCCGCAGCAGTCACACGTCACTGACTCTGGCTCATCGCTAGAGATTTGTGTTGCCGGTGCTGGTGAGACGATTATTACCTCTGGTGTTGAAATAAGCATTGTTGGATCACTTAGTATACTCGCAGACATGGTTTCTTGATTTTAATTTTAAACCCTGTTAATTAGGAGAATTTCATCAAAAAAACCGATTCATATTTCGAGATTAAAGTTTAAAACAAATCAAGAAGAGAAAATCTTTACCAGTAGATGAAGATGAGAAGAACAACGCAATTTTGCTTTGTTATGATTAATCTTCTTGTTTTGTCTCTGTTTCTGAAACAGGGGAAGGATTTTTAAAAAGGTAAAAGCTTTTTTTTTTTTTTTTTGGAGAAATTGAATTCACTATTATCTTTCGTTTTCCCACTCTCCGTCTTCTAAATTCCCTTCTTCTCCGAGAAAAATTTCACAAAACAAAACCATTGCAAATAGAGTAAATTAAAAACACACACAAAATAAAATTTTCTTTTCTTTTTCTTTGGCTTCTCTTAATATCAGATTTTAAAAAGTTAAACCTTTTCTTTACCATACACGGGAAAAAACAGTAGTAGTTGTTAAAAATCACCAATCTCGTTTCAGGAAGAAAGCAAAAAAAGAAAAGAAAAAGTTTATATTTTTTGGGGAAAATATTTGGAGAAAGAGGTAGAGAATGTGCAGGCGAAGGAGAAGGCAATGATTGGTGTTATAAAGGATGGAAAAAAAAGGAATGAACAATAGTATAAGCCACGTCAGATAATTGATTTTCTGACAACTTTTAATCCTCACCGTCTATCTGGAATTAGCCAGCTGGCGACGAGACCGACTTCTTCTCCAAACATATTCACACAAAATTTAAAAATGTTTTATTTACTTCAGCCGCTTCGGTTTGGTTTCATTTGACTAACTTAGCTAATCAGATATTGCCACGTGGTCTCTGACGCTATTTCCAAGCAAAATTATTGTTCAATTAGTACAATTATGCACGGCACACCATATTATTATCTAGTTAATCACGCATTGATTTTGTTCAGTCTAATCTTAAAGGCGAATTGTGATTTTCGTTTTCCTCGGGGAATGGGTTTGTTTGTAATTTTGAAAATGTTAAGGGTGTTTGTGAGAGAGGTGTAGTAAATGAGGTAAACCTAGTTTATACGACCAAGTCAAGTCAAGTTATTACTATTTAACTACGTGATAATCGTGGAAGATTTTGTTGTTATATTTGATATTTCTGCCGCCAATGCTCCCATGCGGTGTCTTAAGCAGTAGTAAATCATTAATTAGATACAAATACAATAATTGAAAATTATACTATTAACCACATTTAGAAACCTTTTTTCCTTTTGACCAAAAGAAGAAAAACAGTTGCAAGAAACAATAATTTCATATATGACAGATTTTATAATTCAAAATGAAAACTTCAAATTCACTAACATTGTTACACATATTATTTTTAAGTTTTTCAATAAATACATTCAATTTGGAAATATAATTAATTAATCATTAGGAAATAAATAGTTAAATAGCATTACATATGCTTTATAATTAATCATATAATGTTATTCTCAGAGTGATGATTGCGAAAAAAAATAAAACTATTCTTTATACAAAAGTAATAGGATACATATAATGGCCACGTATATAATTCATTTTTTAGTTGTATGATTGCGTGGAATAATTAAACGAAAGGATATGCCTTGTTGGCGATTCCTTATAGATCCAATATATACCTTATGGCCAATGAAGAAAGAGCAACTTGTCATAATTTTTTATATAATTTTATTGCCATTTTAATTATTACTTTAATGTTTGATACTAAAATATGCAATAGATCGACGTTGACAAAAGAAAAGCAACAGATCGACAAATATTTTGCCAAGCAACTGCAAATAGAAATAGCCAAAACGCCCAAATAGGACAAGATTACTGAAAAATATCGTAGCAACTAGCAAGGGTAAGAGCAGGTAATTAAATATGGGGAAATATGTAAACATGTTTTTGTTTGGTTTAAAAAGATTTAAACTTGTTTTCCGTAAATTTGATCTCTATTTGAAACAAAGTTGTATGCACATTTAGGAAGTAGGAGTTGAGGTAGTATGTGTTGTGGGCTAGTTGTGTTGGACGAGTCTTGTTAAACAAGTTTGAATCAAATCAGTTATGACGACTCATGATTAGGCTAAATTTTATTTTTAGATCTCACTCAGTTGCTAATCCGAATCACCTAATCTGAATTTAGTACCACGTGTATATATATATATATATATATATATGTTTGTGCATGTATTATCATTATACTTAATCCGAGACTTGTAAAGACTATAAGTTAATTTTCCAAAAGAAAAAGACCTTGTGATTGTATAGAATACAATCTATAAAGATACAATCGTATTTCATTAGTATATTATGGACAATAAAGGCTTAAGGAAAATGTATAGTTCTTAATATCTTGTATCATCGTTAATTCTTAGCGTCCATACTAGTACATTCTAGAAACATGTCTTAACTCTTAAAATATATGATCTGTAAGATCTTGCACGTCAACTTATTCAAGTTCGAATCCTATATACAAAGTATACATATATATAATTATATATATTCAAAATATTATAAATATGAAGCCGTCATACAAAAAGTGTTCACATCATCGGATGGGAAATCTTCGAAGTGTGTTTCACGTGGATGATAGATTAAACACCTCATACATAAATGGAGCCTTCGTAGTGATGTGTCCTTGATTTTGGAAAACAAGCCTTTCAACATTTCCTATATTTATCAGAAAAAAAAAAACATTAATATAACATACATATATTTTCAAAAATCTACATATATTTTCAGAAATCATGTTTCTCAATGTAGTTTGATGACGAAACGAAAAGTTAGGTTGATAACTTAAAATTAAGAAAGTAGAATTTGGGAATGTCATGGATTAAGTCTGGGGTTTAGCGTATTTTAATATAGATCAACTCAAAAACTGGATGCATTATATACAATACAGAAAAAGTAAAAGTAGATATTACGTAATTATAAACACACATTTTAAGTAAGATATTGACGTGACTTGACTTATGCATAAAAAATCTGACTAGAGAAAAGAAAAGACAAACATAAGTTTGGGAAATGAAAGGCCATCATCACACAGAAGCCGACCTCCGAAAACAAATTTTTACCAGTGATCACAAATATATAATAGATTGTGTTTCTATCATCTAAACTTCAGAAAACAATTTTTAAAAATTTGACTTTTTTTAGTAGAAAAAAATAGAAGTACACATATATAGACTACATTCTACATCTACACGAATAAATTACTAAGTTTACCAGTCAATGCTACAAACTATTTCTTTGGATATCTTAAATTTCCATTTTAAATTTTCAATTTCCATTATTAGAAAAAAATCAAATGCAATCTAAAATAAAGAATCATTTAACAAAACAAAAATAGTTGACAAAATAAAACACAAAAAAATAAAAAACCATTGGTTTCTTGACTAAATAAAAATATGTTAAAAATTAATTGATTCTAAATGATCTGGTTCTTGAAATCTGTATGGATCTAGGTTCAGAAAATTGTCTCGTTAAGAAAATAAAATAAAATAATGAAATTAATCTACTGTTGATCTGTGTTTGTGTTTTGGGCCTCAGTTTGTTTTGATCATTATTGGGCTATGGCCTCTACGGCCAGATTGAGTATTCTATGGCCATGAATGGTTAGAAGATTTTTAGTGGATTTTAGTTTTTGGTTTTTAGTTTGTGAGTTTTTTGGTTTTTGATTTTTAGTGAAGATTTTAGTTTTTCAAAAACTTGAATGATAACTTATTTAGTTTTTGGTTTTTATATATAATTTTTAGTTTTGATTATATGTGCTGGAAATTATTAAAATAATTATATTAAATTTTAATAGTCAAATAAAAACTTACAAAATTTCATAATACCAAAAAAATAGTCAAACTTATTGCATAAAAATAACACATTATTGCATAAACTACTATCAACGTTCAGAGTTCCATAATGAGATTTTTGTGTGTAGAAGAATTGTACTAATAGACTTTGCTTCTATATAGAAAAATTGGTATTTAGATTTATTAATTAATAAAAATATTTTGATTTATAATAGAATAAAATATATAAAACAAAAATTTACGGGTAAGTCATGGAAATTTCCCATAGAATAGGATTTTGGTTTTAACAAAATTATTACAACCCATAAAAATGACGATAAATGTAATAATTTTAGAAAAGAAAAAAGAAAGTAAAAAAATGACCCAACAAAATCTCTTAAAAACTACTAAAATGAGAATTTTGGATTTTCTTTGTAAATGTCAAAAACCATCAAAATCCAGATTCTCTACATTTTAGGGAATCCATTTTTTAAAAAATCACGAATGGATACAAAATAGATTATGGAACAATATAAAGCCAAAAACTACTCCAAAATCTACTACTTTTCAAGGCCTATATAAACATTGCATCACATGACATGTTAACTCAATTATTTTACTTGATAACGAAATACGAGTATTCTAGGTTATACTAAACTGTTAAAGTAATGTTTTAATTAGTTTAGAAAATGTGCATGCATCTAACATCATTTAATATTTATAATTATATTATATTTTAAATTTAAATATCAAATAAATTCGTCTTACAAAGATAATTTCGTACGTACGTGCGGATTCGATTCTAATTCTAGATTAACTTAAACAATCTTTTCTTCCGCTGTAACTTTCTGCCCTAATCTTTCTCTCTAACTTTTATGATCACTCCCTGAGTATCATGCCTATAGACTCCTTCAGCACGTGTGAGACCAGGGGCGGTGGGACATATAGGAGAGGGGGTCATCTGACCCCAACTAAAAAACAAATTATATACTGTTTTTTATTTTTTTTATTTTGACCCCATATAAAAAATAAGTTTGATCCCATTAATAAATTATTCTAAGATAATATAAAATATAAAAGTTAATTTAACTCTATTTTATTTAGTTAGATTCACATTTAAATTATGATTATTGATTACATATAAATGTTACAAATTATTTATAATTTATTTGATATAGAATTATTTTTATTTTTAAAAGCACAAAATTAACAATAATTTTTAAAAAAATTGTTAGGTTCGGTTAGAAAAAAAATTTAAGACTACTTTTTAATATATTCATATGTCCCTAGTAAAATAAATTTCTACTTCCGTCACTGTGTGAGACTATAGTGTTTTGGGAATCGATGCTATTGATGTCTAGGAGAATATTAAAATGGACCTTAAGAAAAAGGGATATCATCATGGTAAGGTCACAATCTACCCTATACGGCGATCGTGATCATATGCATGATGAATTTGATGGATTCTTTATCTCACACATAGACTCTCGAAAGAGAGACTCGAGACGTAAGATAACTTTAGCGGACTTAATTTCTTTGTTGTGAAATTGACAACAAATCCGAATTAACGAATTTGATGCTAATCATGGGAGACATCTCTAAACATATGGGGTTCTTCATGGCTATTGACTCAATGAAATCTCCAAAAAAGTTACAATGTTTTGCTAGCGCAGCCCCAAAAAGTTTCAGGGTTGCTACATGACGATGTAAGTACAAAATGGATTTGGAGTAGCCTAGGAATTGGTGATGGCTTCTCTACATGACCCTGAGTTTGAATTGTGACTGCTTGCTTTTGTTGCCCGAGGCTGTATCTACTCAGCCGAACCATCTCATCTTTTTGTTTTTTTTAGCATTTAAACTCGAACTTTGGAGTATTGTTGATTGCTAGGTTGTCTCTGCTAAGCCTAAAATTTCCTCCCTAACTCTCGTTATGAAAGTTTTAAGTTTTGTGGTTTGTTTTGTATTTTGATTGCTTACTTTTGTTGCCAATAACATTCAAATTGTTAAGTTATTTGGTTGGTCGGTGAAAAAAAAAACAAAAAAAAAAACGAAATACGAGTACACTATTATGTATCTGAATATTTATAGTTTAAAGAGCAGAAAAACGGAATTGTGATCTGTAAAAAGATCTTTGGATAGACTATAAAAACATAGCCCAAAAACCATACTTGTAAGCATAAACCTTTCAATTAGTTAAAAGTTTTCCAAAAGAAATTATATTAAATTAAAAAGAGTTGGTAATGACACGCACATTCATGTCGTTTATCAAATGATTGTACTGACATTGTCAATCGGGAAGTGATTAGTACTGTATAGGAACTAATTAATTGAATAAACAAAGATTGTTCCAAGTCTAATTTATTTTAATCAATAACACGTAGTTGAAAATAATAATATTAAAAATTATTATTCTTCTGTTCTAAATTATTAGATGTATTGGTTTGTTTTTTTTTTTAATTTATTAGATGTTTTGCAAGTTTTTATACAAAATTTTAAATTTGATTGGTTGAATGAGTTTAAAACAAACTATTAAATAATATTTTTATAAAAAGAAATAAGTTTATTAATAAGTATGTTTTTAGGTAAAATGGAACAGAAGGAGTATAACTTATTAGTGTATTGACTGGATTATCTGAAATTAAAAAAAAAGAAAAAGAAAAAAACAGTCCAAATAATAATATCATAACGTAGAAATAAAATAAAATTAAAATGTCAAAACTGTGGTTGGCCCGACGGCAACTGGGGTTAGTGGTTAGAACTTCATATTATAAAGAAGGTAGGACCGTCTGAAATCTTTAGTGGACCAAAACCTAAAATGAGTAATTAAACTTTGGCCAATTTTATTAAATCCTCATTAGTACTGGAAAGAGTGGCAGACAGCAATCTGTTAAATCAGGTTTTACTCAGCTAACCATTTATACTTCTTTTTACGACTCTATTTACGAAAATACTGTCACTACTAATTTATACACAAAATCTTTGTAATTCGTATCTGAACTTAAATGATCACCGATAGGGACAAGTAACGAGTAACAACTAATTTTTTTGATGCCAGAAACGGAAGAAAGTAATAACCATGTTACTATTTCTTTAGCATCTAGTACTCATAGGTCATAGCTAGAAATTAATAAAGACACATAAAATCAATCGCTATAAAGTTTTTTTTTTTTTTTTTTTTTGTACGTAATAATTAATGTAATTTATTGTACATGGCCTACATGTCTAAATGATATGGGTCGTCGAATCTATATTGAAAACTGATCGTGGTCCGATCCGATCTCGACGTGGAGGCTTCTGTACAGATATTTTTAGTGTATTTTTTTTTTTATATTACAGTCTTTATCTGTTGAAATCAAAAGTATAGTCAAGTGATATTTACAAATAATTTTTAAAACGTAAAATTATACATAACCCACTAAAGATCCAAAAGCGATCACACTAATAGAGAATATAAAAATTGTCATGCAAAACTTTATCCCAAAAAAAAAAAAAAAAATTGTCATGTAAATTCTACATTGGGCAGAAAATGAATACTGGTAGTGCGACATTTATTTTGTTAGGAGTGAAAGTAAATATAGAACATATCATTTTTATATTTCTGTGGTCAAACCGTAATCGAAAGCATTTTTCTGTCATCTTCGTTTAAAGAAATCATTTTGTCGCCAAAAAATTACTATATTAAACTCAAAATTACAAAAACCTACAAAACTGAATGATAATTTTTCCCTACCTACAACTATTATTGTGTTTAAAGTTTACACTGTTTTACTATGTTGGAAAAGAGAAATTGTGTCCTTTAACAAAAACGAAAAAAGAAAAGAGAAATTGTGACAAATTGACAACAAAAAGAAAAAAACAAATTCCATAGGAAAGAAAGAAACAAATTAAAAATTATCTATATACTTAAAAAAAATATCCGTGACTGTTCTGGCGGCAGAAAGCTTTACACGTGTACAGTAACAATTGGCTAAACATCCCACTTATTATAAAATCTTCTGTCGCCGTTCCTTTCACCGGCCGATTTTAAATCCCCCCTTTAATCACGGACCTAAATATCTCTTCACTTTCCGCATTTCATTCTCATCATCGCCGGAATTAAAAAAAAATGTCCGAAGAGTTCGCAGTTCGAGTAAAGCAAGGTCTTGAGCTCTCAAGACGGATATACTACGGCAAAGGCATCACTCCTCCTGTGGTCTCAGATCCTCCTTCATCGCCGGAGAATTTCCTCCCGACGGCGATTACATCCTATGCGTCAATCACAGATCCAGTGGCTGTTGATAACCCTGATGTTCCGAGTTACCAGCCGTACGTACACGCACGGTGCGATCCATCGGCGCTTGTGCCGCTTCAGATGCTCGGAGTTGAGATGAAAGTAGATTGTTGGCTAGACACGGCGTTCGTCACCGTTACTGGACGGTGGCGAGTTCACTGTGTTATGCCTAGTAAACGCTTTGACTGCTGTGTTGCTGTTCCAATGGGTGAGAAGGTAATTTCATTACAACAACACGACAAAAAGTCTACTTTTATCTATTTTTTCTCTTTCTTTCCTTTAATAGCATTTTTCCAGATATTTCTGGGGATCATAATTGTAACAGCGTTTTATTTTTGCTTGACAGGGTTCGTTTCTAAGTGCTGAGATTGATGTTTTGAGTAATGAGAAGTCTTACAAGACCAAACTAGTTTCAGAGGAAGAAACATCTGACTTTGAAAACGTTCATAAAGACAAAGATTCTCGTTTCTTCAAGTCTCACATTTATACTCTCAAGATCCCACATGTTTGTTGTCTACCCGTTTTTTTTGTTTGTCTCACTTTTTACAGTTATTTAGATGGAAATTGCGGTAATTAATTTGAATGATATTGTTAATTATAGGTTGCTGGAGGATCAATCTTTTCGGTTAATGTGAATTGGTCTCAGAAATTGATTTACAGAGAGGGCAAGTTTCATCTCAATGTGCCTTTTAGATTCCCTGCTTATGTGTTTCCTGTAGGCAAGGAGATTAGTAAACGAGAAAAGATTGTGTTAAACCTTAACTCTTGTGTTAATGGTGGTGAAGTAGCTTGTAGTTACACAAGCCATCCTTTGAAGGTAACAATTGTGTCTACAGATTTTTCATATTATTACTATGGAATGTGTAATTTGTGATTATAATTTTCAGGTTATTCACCGTGAAGTGGGTAAATTAAGTTGTGAGTATGAAGCTGAAGTATCATCTTGGTCAAGAGTTGATTTTAATGTTTCATTCAATGTGAGTTTTCTTGGTTCTCTTGAAGCATTTTTGTATTCTTCTTCTTGATGCTTAGATTGGTGTTTGTTTCCTTATATATAGGTTTCCTCTGGTGATTTGAGTGGCAATGTTTTGGTTAAGTCTCCATCTCCATGGGATTCAGATGACAGAGGGATGTTCTGTTTGTATCTTTTCCCTGGAACTACCAAGCATAAGAAGGTCTGTTCTTACAACTTTGGGGTTCACTATGAATGTTTTTGCCTGCTGTGACATGATCAATGCAATGTTATTATTACCTGTAGCTTTTCAAACGAAGAGTTGTGTTTGTGATTGACATAAGTGGAAGCATGAAATGGAAGCCGCTCGAGGATGTAAAGAAAGCTTTGTTAGAGTCTTTGGCTAAGCTAGAAGCTCAAGATGTTTTCAACATAATCGCATTCAATGACGACATTCTAGAATTCTCAACTTCAATGGAGTTTGCAACAGATGAAACTATCTCTGCTGTGACTGAATGGCTTGATAGTAATTTAATTGCAAATGGTGGAACAAACTTCTTACTTCCCCTCATACAGGTCCTTATTCTAGAAATCTCTTATCTTTTTTTTTGAGACATAAGTCAAAACTTCTCAAACTCTTCATGTGTGTGTTTTTAGGCAATGAAATTGCTTGAAGGAAGCAATATTGGAGTTCCTCTTGTATACCTTGTCACTGATGGATCTGTTGAAAACGAAAGAGAGATATGTAATGCCATGAAAGAATGTTGTAGCAGAAACGAAAAAACGATTTCTCCTCGGATATCTACCTTTGGCATTGGTAAGTAAAAGAATATTTTTTTCCTTTGCTTGCTTCTGTCATATAAATGTCAAAATCTTGATTAGAAACATTTTTGCAGGTTCATTTTGCAACCATTACTTTTTGCAAACGCTAGCGCGGATAGGGAATGGTTATTATGATGGCACAAACAACACAGGTAAAATTGTAATCTCGTTTGATTATCAAATGATACTTACTAATTTAGAATCAAGAAACTAAAAACGTTTTCTTGCTTTGTATTAATAATACACCTAGCCAGATTCGTTCGAGCTTCAGATGACTAGACTATTTGATACAGCTACTTCAACGATCGTAGCCAACACCACTTTTGATACTCTCAAACTCCTACGCTCAGTCGAGGTACTTAAATGACTTCAATACCATCAAGTTGTTGAAATTTCTTTCTTGACATTCTTCTTGTCTTTTTTGTTTGTTTGTTTTGTTTTTGCAGCTCTTCCCTTGTCAGATTCCAGACATTACGCTCGGTCATCCACTGATCTTGTCTGGAAGATACAAAGGACAGTTTCCAGATGAAGTTGAACTCAGAGGCACACTTGCTGATATGAGCTGTTTCACAATTGAGCTAACAGTGCAGAAGGCTAAAGACATTCCTCTAGACAAGGTTACTTAATAAGCTCGAAAATTTAAGAAACGCGACGAAGCTCCTTTTGCTAACCTTTTGAAAACAGGTTCTTGCGAGAAGACAAATCGATGAACTCACTGCTCGAGCTTGGTTCGAAGACAAGAAAGAGCTACAAGAGAAGGTTGTATGTAATAGGGAATGTGATTTGACAATTGTTTCTTCTTTGCTAATTTCATCTATATTTTTGCTGGATCAGGTCACAAGATTGAGTATACAAACAGGGTTTCCTAGCGAATACACACAAATGGTTTTATCACTCAAGCACGACGTGGAAGAGAAGACGATAGCTAGACCAGCTTCAATAAAAGAGATTCTACGCAACCCATCGTACCAAATCCACAAGCAGATGCAGAGGAACAATAGCGATAGAACGAGTTTGCTTGGGAAGCAAGGTTTTGGGTTTGGTAACGTGTTGGCTACGTTGAAGAACGTGCCGCCGTGGATGGAGGAGCTGAAGGAACCAGAAGGAGCAGAGATTCTGATAAGAGCGGCGTCGGGAGTGGTGGATCGAGTTTGTTGTATGTGTTGCTTGCAGTGCATGTCGAGAGTGAGCGATCAGTGCACCATTGTCTTCTCTCAGCTATGTGCGGCATTGGCTTGTTTCCAGTGTATTGGTTGTTGTTTCGAGGTTTGTGGCTGTCTTGATCTCTAAAAATCAGGAGACATTGTAAGAGTAATAGTAAAGTGACACAGAATAAAGTTTAGGAGGGAATGTGTAAATTCAATAATGGATTGAGAAAAAAAAACAATAATTAGTGTGTAATTAGAGTTGTGATGTACGCTAAGTTTGAAAAAACATACAAGACTAACGTGTTGAGTATTGACTACTAATATACTGTACTAATTTATGAAATAAGGTATTTATTTTAATTTATTGGTTGACCAAAAAAAAAAAAGAGGTATTTATTTGAAATAACGTCACGAAATTTTGGGTTGGGTTCCAATTTAGAGGCTTTTTCTACTCTAATATTGATGATCAGATCCAAATTGTATGAGTCGTCGTAAGCTTCTGTGTTTTAGGCTAAGCACTCATCTAAGGGGCTACCTTGTTATATTGTATCAATTTCGACATGGTAATGTAATTCTGCGCGCTGCCCTTTCGTTCAAGGTTTCCCAGTAGTATTACTAGATTCAACACAACTCATGTCTCAGGGCTACTACGTAGCCAATACCTTAGTCCATAGCAACCAGTACCATAGTCCATACTCCATAGCAATCACCCGATGAATCTGTTGTCGCTAAGAACACCAAATCATGTTTCGTTTTATGAACCAAATGCCACATACCTAATAGAAACGACTAGGACACGTACAGAGTGATTTGATTATTAACATTTTTTTTTTTTTTTGTTGGCAAGAATGAGTGAAGAATTAGTTGTTGCTTATACTTTTGATTAAAATTAACGTAATTGTTGTATATTTTATGTGTATGCCATTTATGATATAGCTAGAATACTATAAACTATACACATGACATAAGTCAAGAGTTCTCGATCAGACTGTAGTATAATCTTGATGGTAAGCAAAAAAGAATTACAACTATGGCAATTACTTTACTTAGATTTGTAAATCAAATATTGGAGAGGGGGATTATATAATCAGCACAATATTGAAATTCAGATTCGGTGCTGATCAGGTTCAAAGGCAGACGAGGAATTGAAGAACAAGTACCAATAAACCAATAGACAGTGAACAAATTCCAACATTGTTTTCTGATATCTCCAACAAGATCAGCCTGTAATATTTTGACTTAGAGACAAACAGATTTGAGATCCAATGAGAATGATCGATTCATAAATATATATATATTAATAATAAGTATTGGTAAAATAAGGTTAAAGTCATTGAAGAAGGGAGAGTTGAGTAGATTTAGAAAGGAAGCGGAAGAGAGAAAACATTCCAGAAAAGGAAAGATTTGGTAGATTAATGGAAAGGTTACAAAACACAAAGTGATCTCGTCATGCTCACTTCACGTGCTTTCCCCTTTTCTTCTCTTTTTTTTCTCATCTCGATGTCTCTTTCTCTTGCTATTCTGCGTTTCTCTAATTAAGTAATTTAAACAATTTTTTTATATAATCTTTAATATGACAACTATACTAAGACGGCCCCGCTCAAATTACTTAAATTTATATTGTTAAATTTTCTTTTAGAACAATTCTCGTTTAAAACCTTTTTGTTTTTGTTTTTGTTAAACTCATTATGTAAATCTTAAATAGAATTCCAGTAATTATTTTTGTAATATCATTTTTATTAAAGATAGAGATAAACTTTTGGTTTTATTTGGAAAAAGATGTTATATTAATAATAAAATAACAATTTCCAATGTATGGAAATATATATATATATTTTAACTGAAACGAGGTGTGCATTTTTATAATTAAAAATTGTTTTAACAGAATTTAAACTTGAATAAAATAATTGAACAAATAAATTAATTTAAGTTCATGTGTAAAAAAATGCGCTAGTTTAATAGACAAATTATTCAATAACCATTTCGATAATGATTTATGAAACGTATCGTTTAGATATTTTTAATCCAAAAACTCTTAAAATACGAATTAATTGTTTGGTTCACCGTTCATCTGAATATTTTAATCAGAAAAATATTTGCTTCACCAAAGTGAAGTAGTGGTGTTGTTAGAGTGGTGTGGTCTGGTAGTAGAAGACTCATCTCTCGAAAGGCAACAAACAAATCTCACCATCTATTATAACAAAATATCCGATTTTCTTACATGTTTGAAGGATTAGTCCCGTTGTAAAGAAAAATAAACTTTCTTTCTAAACGAATTGCATGCTGACGAGTTGCATGACGATCAATGACTATACATGTGTATTATTATTAATATTGTACTAGTACATTAGTACTTTTTATTTTTGCTAAACAGTACATTAGTACTTTCATTAATTAGTTTGATCAGTTGCATATATATAATCCAGATGCCTTACACGTGTTCTGTTTAAAGTCACAAAAGACATCTCAAAACCTCGCTTTTGTTGTTAATCACGATTAGTAAATGTTTAAGGCAACGTATCAACCATATAAACCACACATTATTTCCAATAATGACTGTTTATAAGTGGTCCATATATAAGTCTTAATTACTCCTAAAGCATACGTCTAAGAGTCAGGTCGCCCACAAACACTCCGATACATTAATGTTTAATTAAATTAAATCTCGATTTTGCTAAAGATACTGTTAATAACTAATAATAAAATCAAAGGTGGGAGAAGAAGTCGATAGAAGAAGTCAAAGTAAGAACAAAGTTCCACGGAGACAAATAAGATATGCATGTTTTCTCCAATGATGTTAGTTCATTTGGTAACATGAAATGCTATTGGACTTTGATGATTCCCTTAATTATATTAATTTAAATGATCGTATGCTGTATAATTGTTTTCGAATTACCAACATTAATGCATAGAAGGTATATCAGAATATGTTACAAATACGAATTTGCTATTTTTATACAAGATGGATGATATCAAGAAATTTTGTTGCTCTGTCAGGATCAAATTTTTTTCTTCTAATTCGTATCTGTTGCAGATCTAGTTTTTTTTTTTTCATATATAAATTGTAGAATAAGTCAAAATCAAACAAAAAGATTGCAATATTCATAGAATGTTTTTTCTTAGTTTGTAAAACTTTAATATTTTATATTTAATTTGATGAATCAAAACTTATACATATTATATACGAGAAGCGAATCAGATATCTGTCTTTTATTCATTTCTAGGATAAGACGGAAACAAATAACAATTGCTCAAAATATTAAAGCGAATATAATGATTTTGCTCCAACCCTATTAATATGATATGCTGATCTATTTTATTATATTTTTTTGTCTATTTTTAGTTTTATTATTTTTATTGTTTTTGTAGTTTTCGGTTTTTTTTGCTATTAGTTATTTGTATCTTTTGTCAAAAATCTTCAAAATAATATTTAGTATTAAACATTTTTATAGGAAAAAAAACCCTAGTATTGTGTTTGAATAACATACATTGTTTATAGTTTGAGCTTAACCTATGTTATGTCTATATACGGTAGAAAATGTATATGTTCTCTATATAAATAATACAGTTAGTTTAAATAAATAAACCTACAAAAAAGTATATGTTCTTTTGGTTTTGGTGCATAATTGTTCAAGAGAGTTCTTCAGATCTTTGGCTATGAAAGGATTGCATAACCCACCGTATCCACATTTACCGTATGACACGTGTTCCTTCCTCTCACCATTTCTTTGCTTTCAGTTTCCTATCTCTAGTAAGTAAGAAATTGTAGGATTTTTACAAGAGTCACAAACTAGAAAATATTTGTCTAAATGTTTATTAAAGCCTCAAAATGGATAATTTTGAATAAAAAGTTGACCAAATTAGAAGAAAATACTTTTAGATCTGATTTATTGAGTTGTATTCATGTTGTATATCACGTTATTTTTATTTATAAATTTTGTCAAGCCGTGTATGTTTAAGAAAATCAAATAAATTCAAAAATAACATGTAATGTATATATAAATGATCACATGTTATATATATATATATAGTACTAGTAGAGTAGTAGTAGTCAATTCCGCTATTATATTTACAACAATTCAGATAACACTATTTGTTGTTAAAACATAAGATCGCCATAATTTTCCAAATCAAATTTTCCAAAGTGCAAGTTTTGGTAAACGGCAAGTAAACAAAATATGTCTCATATAAATACACAAGTGGACAATGCATAGGAGGCATGACGTGGCTCATGTCTATTGGACCTGAGTTCACGTGAATGAGAGTGGTGTGGTGGGCTCAACACTCCGATGATAAAGCGAGACTGCTTTTTGTTGCTTTACTTTTGTCTCCTTCTTCTTTTTTCTTTCTTCAGTACACTTCTTCTCACTCTGTTTTTTCTTCTTTTCCTTTTTCTTTAATTCATTATTAATTATTTTTTTTATAATTCGGAAGATCCAATTCAACGGATACCATTAACTCAGAGTCAAGTCACATAGACATTTATTTTCAGGGTCAATAGACCATAAGATCCGACTAATCGCAGAGTTCAGAGAGGTCATATGAATGCTCTGCTGGCTAAGTGAAAATAAATAGAAAGTTTCGCGTTTGAGTGAAATCGATCTCTGACCTAAACCAACAGGACAATTTCTCTTCAAATAGAAACCACTATACCACCACCACTTGCTTATTCATTATTAAAATTAATAACGAGAAACCACGAATTTATGATTTTTCTTTAAATTAAGAATTGAACACATAATCTTAAGCAATTCTTTTTAGCGTAACTAGCTATAGATTTTTGAGGATATCTTTGTTATTAGCATCAATATTAGTCTAATGAATTAACGGAACAGTTGAATAAATTATTGCCTAATCATATGATTGATAAATATAACCAAATTGTAAAATTATTTGAGTCATTTTGTAGATTCCTAATCATATCTACTAGAGTTTTTCAGAACAATCAAGTCACCATAATCTACTTCAGATTGATCATACGAATGAAGTATCACATATCCAGAAAATACTTCATTTCATTCAAAACATTTCTTCATAAAAAAAAAAAAAACATTTTTTTTGCAAATATTAAAATTTGGTTTTATACTGCTAATACTTGCTGTAGTAACATTTTTAAAATAATTATATACTCCTATATACAAACAAATCACTAAAACATATTATGAAAAGGATACTGCATAAAGAAAAGCCAACACATTCAGTTTCGATCAATAGTTCAGAAAACCGATCCTAGTTAATGTGCATGCACAAATTTGGTCAGTAAAAAAGTCATGTACGTGGCCATTATAAAATCAGGGATTTGGTAAATTTCGTAAGGTTTTGTAATACTAACGTGGCAGCATGGAAAGTGTAACATGTTAGTGATTAGATGCAAAAGTGTTACACGCCTACAACATATGAGTCAATTATTTGATGGAAAATAGAGAACAAAATGTATAGAGAACATGAGAAATCCAGAGGGTAAGGGGACAATGGCATGAGTTCCTTCGTGGGGTTTGCTTCTTCTTTCTTTTTTTTTCACTCTTTCTTTCTGTCTCTTTCTCTGTTAGATTTTTCTGAAATTCTCTAGAATTTCATATTAAGATTACATGTGGATCAAAGCTTTAACGTGCAATTATTTTTGGTCCGTAATACGTTTCACAGTATAAATGAAAACGATGTGAATGAAATATCATATAATTACTGTCCCCCTTCGTCATTTTTGTTAGTTTGACATGTTTAACATTTTCGTTGATTACCTATAACACATATATAGCCTAACAGTTTATTTTTAGAACCGTCGTGGACCTCGTGGTGTTACCATTTGTGTTCAAATCTACATATTTTATTGAAATATATTTATATATTTATTCGATCTACCTTATAATTAATAACTTAGTATAGTATTTGTATACATATTTTTCAAGTAATTGTAAAAATTGGCGGATTTTGCGTGCGTGTGCCTAAGTACAAAAATAATCCAATTTTTGTATAAGCCATATGAATTTTGATTAGAGTTCTATTAAAAAAAGACAAACTCCACGAAACCACACACAAATAACAAAATGTGTAGAAGCCTCTACATATTCGTGTCAGCATAGTAACCATTCAATGACGATACAAATTTGTTTCTAGGGATTCATATAATTTTCTTCTCCATTTATAGATAGTCGAAAATGGTAAAAAGATATTTGAGACTATTTGATGAAACGAAGTGCCGTTATATGAATCGTGATCAAAGCCGTGACGTTCTCTCCGATACAAAACTAATAATATTTTTAATAATTAATATTCCATAAATTAAGCTATAATACAAATTAAATACGGACGAAAGAATGTTTCTTTGGACCTCGATCGTTTGCATGGGGATACGAGTCGTACGTCGTGAGCTGTATAAAGAAGAGTGTGAGTAAAGGTTTTATTTATCTGAAGTCTGAACACCACTTAACCAAAACCAACCAACTCTGAGTTTTTTTTTTCTTTCTATCTTAATTTATTTTTCTTTTGAAGAAGTGAATCTGGACGAAGAACTAAGGCCGTCAATTTTTGGAACTTGAACCATTTCATCAAAAAAAAGTTTCAAAAATATTACTTCTTTAAATTTCTACTTGTATTTAAGCTGCTTGATTCACTATAAACCCCATTATTTCATTTCTATTTTTTTTTCTTTTTACATTTTTATCATCTTCTTCTCCTGCGTCACAAAGATATGAAGGTTCGTTTAATCACTCATACGATCTGGTTCATGATTTCTCAGATAATGTAATGTAACATGATCACTCATATATGTTTTTTTTTCAGTTCTTTGGATGGAAGCAAAATAAGCTACATGCGAAACATGGGAATACTCATAGACCAAGCATATCATCCTCTGCTTCTTCTCGTAAGTTCAAAATTACATAAGTTAGATTCTAATGTCTACTTATTCGTTGACAACAAAAAATTTGTTTACCAAAGTTGTTGTCTACTTGGGACATGTGCAAAACCAAAATACTCCTCCCAATATTTCCTCCTTTCCATTGATTGGCTCTCTGATAATTTCTTTTGTCTTACGTAAACAAGATCAACCGAGAGAGGAGTTTAGCGATTGGCCTCACGGATTACTAGCGATTGGAACGTTCGGTAACAAAGAGACGCAGACACCACAAAAACTTGATCAAGAAGTGATTCAAGAAGAGTACTTGTCGTCTAACGTGCACGTGGATGGTCAAGCGCAAGATAGAGATCAAGATCTTTCTTCCTCCGATGATCCAGAAGAAGATTTCACCCCCGAGGAAGTTGGGAAACTGCAGAAAGAGCTGACGAAACTCCTGACGAGAAGGAGCAAGAAGAGGAAGTCTGATGTGAATAAAGAACTTGCGAATCTTCCTTTGGATAGATTCTTGAATTGTCCATCGAGTCTCGAGGTCGATAGAAGAATCAGCAACGCGCTTTGCGATGAGAAGGAAGAAGACATTGAGCGTACCATCAGTGTTATCTTAGGGAGATGCAAAGCGATTTCAACAGAGAGCAAGAACAAGAAGAAGAAGAGTAGGAGAGATTTGAGCAAAACCTCTGTTTCCTATCTTCTCAAGAAGATGTTTGTTTGTGCAGAAGGTTTCTCTGCCGCTCCTAACCCTAGCTTGAGAGACACGTTTCAAGAATCAAGAATGGAGAAGGTACAGTTAATTAAATTTCATAACCACTGTTTCGTATTATTTTTTTCACATGTCTCTGACCATTTACACTGTAAACACAGTTGCTGAGAATGATGCTACACAAGAAGATTAACGCTCAAGCTTCCTCGAAACAAACATCAACGAAGAACTACTTGCAAGACAAGCAACAGCTTTCGTTGAAGAGTGAGGAAGAAGAAGGAAGAAGTAGTAGCGATGGCGGTAAATGGGTCAAAACAGATTCTGAATGTGAGTTTCAAATCTGTTGATTTCTTATATAATTAAAAAGAAAAAAAAAATACATGAACTAATTCGATTTTCTTCTTCTTCTTTTTTTGCAGTCATTGTTCTTGAGATCTGAAATTCTTATCCACTATTCCCTTTTCATGTTCTTACAAGAAATTACAGGTAAATATTAATAACCTGATCAATGAATCATAATTTCATTTGCTTTGCTTCTTCTAATGCTGATTAATCTGATATTAGATCATATGTTTTTGCAGATAGAGGATCTTCAGAGATATGATCAAGACAAAAGAAAATTCAAAAAAAGAGAGGATCAGTCAATTTCTTTTTCTTTCTGATGAAAGTTTTTGGGTCTCTATCTGCAGAGTCCAATGAGTCCCTTTTTTTGCATGGTTGGGTCCATCAAAACCAAACATGTTCTGGGAACTTAAACATCAGATAGTACATGAAATATTTATATACAAACATACATGTGTGTATATGTAAAGATAGATATATATACACATACATGTATGTAGTTGTGTATTTTCAGGTGGATAACCTTGGTTTTATATAGAGACTTCCTCTTCTTTTTTTTTTTCTTTAACACATATTTTCTGTCTTTCTTCAATCATTTTTACATGCTTCCTTTTTTTTTTTTCTTGTAACACACAAGACACTATTCAGATGAATAAATATTTTTGTCTAATCCTTATAAGATTGTTACTGTAATTGTTATCATTCGAACCTATAAATCACTAAGTAACTTCAATATTATAGCAATGATTCTATTATAACCAATAGACTATATGTGGTAGCTCACTCTTTAGCTCATATATATACACCTATAAGAGCATTATTCATATATTGTGACAAATATAACCACCCCACACAACATATAGTTGGTACTTCTTAAAGTTGTCCCTCAAATAAAAGCAGAGTAAAATCTTGTTTTCATGGTCCATAATTCATAATACAGTTAATGGGCACACAAAGGCCCATCCTACAAGAGGGGAAAAAAAAAAAAAAAACACTCTAGCTAAAAGTGCTAAACCTTCTTACTAGATTGGAGGCTTCACTAATCCAACTAACTTCGAAGTTCGAACATGTGGAACGATCAAAGGAGCAACCTTTAACAGCCGTACGATCAACCCCATTGACACATCTCTCTCACTTCACACTGACTTCCTCAGTCATCACCTTTCTTTCTTTCTTTCTTTCTTTCTCCTCTCTTTCCGAGTCTTCAGATCTCTGCGAGAAATTGGTTTACAATGTTGCTCCATCTTCTTCTTATGCTATGTGTGACGTCTTCTTTGAAAGTCCAAGCGTCGGTGCATGAGTACCGAAGCGAGAGATTCATGTCTAAAGGCAACGCCTTTGTCTTCCATGGTGGTAGCGAAGGCATTTACTCTTCTTCTCCCTCTGACAACTTCACCTCTGACTCCGATTCCGTTTCCTTTATCCGGTAAATTTAGGGTTTTTTTCTTAGCTCTCTGCTTCCATTTCTTTAGTTAAGGTCCAAAAGTTTCCTTTTTGACTTAGGATCTGATTTGTAATCAGAATTCTTTATTAGGACAATGTTCGTTGATTTGGTCATTATTAGTTGGAAAATTGTAACTTGACGGCGTTGGATCTTAAAGCTAAACAATTTAATTTCTTCTTCATCGTCGAGTTTCGAGCTGATTTTGTATACTCAAAGTCGAAAGTTTCTTTATTTGAAACTCTGTTTCTGGTATTGTATTGACAGTTTTGAGAAGATCAAGTTCAAGAGGCCAGAGGAAGTATCTAACAGATCCTCGTTACCAATCCACGCTGTGGTTTTTGAGGTAGAGGATCGGGAAAACATTGGAGGATCAGCTTATGGTGGGCAAAGAGCTGTGTGTTGCACATCTGATCTGGCCAAACTCGGTGTTTGCTCACATGGAGAGATCATTCATCGTCCTTCTGCTAAAGATTCTGGTTGGCCACAAGTGTTTGGTGTTTCATTTGGTGAGAATGAGTTGTCTGTTACGCTGCCAACGAGATCGATTCAGGTCACTAGGACTGGAATGTACAACCTTTACTTCATTCATTGTGATTCTGATCTCAAGGATTTGGTTGTTGAAGGGAAAACCATTTGGAAAAACCCTACTGGATACTTACCCGGTAGAATGGCTCCATTGATGTACTTTTACGGGTTCATGTCGCTTGCTTTTGTGTTGCTTGGTATCTTCTGGTTCTCGCAGTGTGCTAGATTCTGGAAAGAAGTGCTTCCGTTGCAGAATTGCTTAACTTTGGTGATAACACTGGGGATGTGTGAGATGGCACTTTGGTATTTTGATTACGCTGAGTTCAATGAGACAGGGATCAGACCAACCGTGATCACCATTTGGGCTGTCACGTTCGGTGCTATTAAGCGTACAAGTGCTCGTATTATCATCTTGATGGTTTCAATGGGATATGGTGTTGTGAGACCTACGCTTGGGGGATTTACATCAAAGGTTATCATGCTTGGGGTCACCTTCTTTATTGCATCTGAAATTCTTGAAATGATGGAAAATGTCGGTGCTGTCAGTGATTTCTCAGGGAAAGCTCGACTGTTTCTCGTTCTTCCTGTTGCAATATTGGATGCTTTCTTTATCATATGGATATTCAAATCGCTCTCTGCTACGTTCAAGAAACTTCAGGCGAGAAGGTTGTTAGCCAAGTTGGATATATACCGAAAGTTCACAAATGCTTTGGCTGTAGCCATTTTGGTTTCCTTGGGTTGGATGTGCTACGAGGTAATATAACAACAAACTGTCTTTAATCTCAATAGTGCGCGAGAACCACTGGATTGTTCGAAAAAGATCTGTACTAAAAAGCTTTTGACTTTGGCAGCTTTATTTCAAGTCGAAGGATGTTTACAACGAACATTGGCAAAACGCTTGGATCATCCCAGCCTTCTGGCAACTGCTCTCCTTCTCGCTCCTAATTGTTATCTGTTCTCTCTGGGCTCCATCCCATAACTCGACTAGGTAACGCCATATCCAATAAGAACATTTGGAAATGTGATATGAAGTTTGATATTTGGTCGGTTGTTATCAATAGTAGTTGATCGAAAATGCGAATTTAACAGCAGTAATGCAAATAGCACCGCGTCTAATCGTTTATACCGTTCTTAACTTCATATAGGTACGCATTCTCTGGATCTGCTGGAGATACAAGCGCCGAGTTTGAGAAGGACGATTACACACTAACCCTCATTAAACCATCTCCAATTCCTTCTCACGAAGTCAAGAACCTCTCAGAATCCAGACCTTTAGAAGCTGACAAAGAAGAATCAGATAAAGATTTGGAGGAAGACAAAAGGGAGTAAAGTAGTGAGACAATAGTAACAATCATCTACTTGATACTTGTTTCTCTTTTATCGACACCACAATTCTACCACATGTATTCTTTTACGTCACGTGAGTTTAGTTTGTACAATATAAAGGTCAAGAGACCTAATCAGCCTTTGTCTTCGGTGTTGTAGTGTTAGTTTGTGTCTCCTGTTTTTGTCACTATGTAATGTTTAAACTACATTTTCCTAAGTTGCATTTATACATTAAAGTTTGTTTTTTCTTGTAACATATGCTTTAAGTTATTATTATAAAGGACAAGAGTGGAGAAATCTGGAACCAAAACTAAACACAGCAAATAAGCGTTCAAAGAGATATGACATTGACACAATACAGTTTCATCATATGAACAAAAAAAGATTTAAGCTAATAATTTGGTAAGTAACCAAACAGATATATTATAAGTTCATACAACTCAGTGAATCTGAAACAATTAAAAATCAAAGTCGTATCATCAATCCTTGTTTCTTTCTTGCTCAGTTTTTGGCTCTCCCGCAGAGAACCCATTTGTGAAAAGAATTCAAAGAATCTGTCTCCGTAAAACTCTAAAAACTCGGAAGAACAAATAAATACTTATCTCTCACTCGGATCGTCTTCTCAGATGCTGAGTTGCAGAATACCCCTCGAACAAGTCAAGAACCTCGGTCTCTAGATCTTCAACCGAGATCTTGATGTAATTCTCGGGGTGTTTCCCGCTCTCTATGTGGCTCCTGAACCGCCCGAGAAACGATCTGTAAGCCGGACTAAGCTTCTCCAATATCGAAATCTTCAGCTCTTCCCTCAACTGAGAATCCGGAACCAACCACTGTGATTGAACCCTATGAACTTCCTCAAACAAAGAATTGAAAGATTTGAACCTTTCTCTCAATGCACTTCTCGAGACACCTGATGAGAAGCTTCCTTTTGTATGCAACCCTTCGTCTCTTAAACAATACAAGACTTTAACCCAAGCGGCTCTTTGGTAATACGTAGCAGCTTGCCTGAACTTACCCGTTAGCTTCCTCAAGTAGAGATCTCCGATCATTTCCCGTAACTCCGGCGATCCTTTTATCTTCTGAACAATGTAGTGTGCATTGTTCATGATAAAGAGATGCGATAAAGCTGCGTCTCTATAGTACTTAGATTTTCCTTCAAGATTGAATTGCAAGATCACTATGATCCAAATCAGATGAAGAGCTAACGGACCTTTATTGCTTTCTAGCTCGGAGAAATCAAAGTCCGGTGTGTTTGAATCAGTGGAGTTTCTCGATGGTTTTGACATGATGAGTTCGATTAGAGTTGGTCTATACTCTGAGATCAAGCTAATGTAGTTCATGACGTACCTCGTCAATGGATGTATCGTTCCTCCTGGAACTGGAACTCTAGAAGGTTCACGAAGAACGGCGTTTTCGAATTCTGATAATATCCCTCTCGCCGCTTCCGCCAATCTCGACAATATCTCCGCCGCCTGAACTCTAATCGAATCCGAAGATTTCAGATCGAAAACTGACTCAATGTCTGGCAAAAGTTCAATCAGAGCGTCGTGGAGATCGAGGATCTTGAATAGCTTCTCCGGCGATCTCCGGCTAATGCTAATCGCCTCCGCGAAGTTGAAAAGCTGGATCGCCGGACCTTTAACGGTTTCCATGAAACAAGCTTCGTGGATGTTGATAGCTCCGACGCTATCAAAGACATGCTCACAGAGCAATTTCTCGCTCGCGAACACAACTCTAACACAGATCTTAGCAGCTCGGATCCATCGACGGATCTTCTGCTCCAGCGCTTCCCAATTTAGTCTCTGAACATCTCCGATGCTAAGTTTCTCGATCCCTAACCGCCGGAAACTCGAATCGACGGCGGATTTGCGTACACTACCGTACACTTGAATGCACTCACGGAGATAACCGGCGGAGACCACACGCCGAGCAATCCAGCTCAGATGCACCACCGCTTCAATCGGAATCAGCTCGATCTCGCGTATGCTACTAGTGGATCTACTGTAGCTACCTCGTCCGGTTGGTAACCTAACCGTCCCTGAACCGGAACCAGAACTCGAACCGGCTCGTTTCAGAAGATCAGTCTCTTCTTCCTCTTGCTCATCATCTTCATTACAGTTACCATTATTATTACTTCCATCTTCATCAACCTCAAGGTGAGCAGAAGAGGAAGACGACAGCATTAGAGAATCAGAGTTGATCGGAGAGCTATGAGAAACGAGAATATTCCGGAACTCGTCTTCAAGACGAGCCATAGCGATCTGGATAGCGGAATTAGCTCGGTTCTCAATTTCTCCACCGGATGATACAAACCGTTGGATTTCATCGACGGCTTGGAGGTAAAGCTTAACCTCATGTGGATCGTTGAAGATCATCTTCTCTCTGGCTTCTTCTGACGCCGTTGCGTCCCATCGGATAATCACTTTCTCCGCCGAATCGAATCCGGAGATTGAACAGTCTCCTCCTCCTCCGTCGACGACGTTAGGCTCGTTACTTTGTTCATGTGGTTCCATTGTTTCATGCGATAACTAAACACAAAAGAAAACAAAAACAAAAAGCGTAAAATAGAGTTGAGAGATCTCTTTGCTTATGGTGGGACTAGGAAAATAAAATAAAAGCAACAGTAGAATTTTAGATGCTCTTTAATTTTTTTTTTTTGTTAATAAATATATATACAAATACGTCCAAAATTTTATATTTGTAGATGCTTTTAACAGCTCTTAACCGTCATGGGAGGCGCCTTTTTCAAGTTAAATCGAACATTTTGAATAACACGAAAAATTGTCAAAATAATAAATAACAAATGTTACTATATATGTATATTAATATTTTCATTTGAAAATTACTATTTAATCGATACAAAATAATGGACTAATTCTACTATGGTTAAAACAGTTTTTTTTTGTTTTTTTTTTAATGGAGAGAAAGATAGATAAAAAAAAATGTGTATTTTAATAATCAGAATCATATGAATTAAGTCAACTATTCGACTGCTACAATGGGCCGACATTCACGTGCTTGCACCCGATTTCCCATGCATTATGCCTTTTTAAAAGATTCACGGTGACAAATTATATTTATAAACTTTGATAAGAAAAGAGAAAACTCCGATTATTTTTCCGGATTTGTAAACATTATTGCTTTTCATGTTTTAGAAATATCAAAATTTTCTTGCACTTAGGTGGATATAAGATAATTCACATTATTATTGTTTGTTTGTCGCGCAAATAATATACATGTAGACATACATTAATATTCAGCCATATAATTTCTAGAGAAGAAATCATAGTTTTTGTTTCCTGAAATTACTGTGGGAAACATTATTAATAATCTTTTATTATTGACATGGGACAGTCTAGGAACATGAAGTCAATTTACATATAGGATAAAAATAATGTTGCACGAGTGGTGCTCTGCTGGATTGAGCCAGTGAGAGAATTTCTTAAGACTTTCTAATCCAAAAATTTAAATTTAAAATACGAATACGAGTTCAATTCGATGACGTTTTTACATAAATAACAAAAAAAAAAATGGTCCTAATAAATAACTACGTGAACAGCTCACCTTATGCAAAACATTTATTGGGTAAGCAAATGTCATTAGATGTGTCGATTTAATAATCATCATGAACTTTTATTTTAACTTTATATATAGTACTAAGATATATTTTGATTTGATGTTTTGGAAATTCACTAAATCCATCTCTTATTTGTCCTGGTTCAATGTGCATAGATTTATAATTAATGCCACTTATTATATACTATCGCCTCTTAATATTTGATAAAAAAAAATGATATATTCGTACTCGTATAAATTTTTGTTTGTTCCTAGAATATGAGTGATTAATAATCAAATACAGTGATGGGTCTTTTGTTGTCTGCTATGTTAGACGTCTATAAATCCTGGCCATAATTAAATTATTTATGAGATAGAAGAAAAAAAACAATAATAATAATTTCAGGATTCGTTAATCTCCAGCTGTGTTTAGCTGTCATACAATTCAATATTTTCTTTTTATCATTGTTTTGTTCATCACGTACGTATACAGAAACACGTGATATAGGCATATTATTGGTTCGTAATTTGTGACTTTTCATTGATAATGACTAAAGTTTACAAGTGGAAATAAAACCGCGAAAACAATCTGATATAAAATCTATGCCCAAATCTTTTTTTACAAGTAACCTCAGTAGATATTTTTTTTAATCATATACAAAATTTAAAGAGAGAAAAAAAAGATAAAAAAAAAATGGTGAATCTGCACGAATCTAACGGTTGTAATTGATCGACGGTGAAGCTAAGTTTCTATGGTGATGAAGTCTTCGTTAGAATCTTCAAGCATAAGTTCATCGATGACTTCAGTCATGTTCGGTCTCTGATCCGGATCATCTCCGGTACATCTCACACCAATCCGTAAAACGTTCTCAATCTCCTCCTCCGATATTTTATCATCAGCGGCGGCGTTAACGACCGTCTGATGAAGCAAATCCATCCAACCACCTTGTTCCACGGCGGAGCCAATCCACTCAACCAAATCCGTACCACCAGCTCTATTCAAACCGGCGTATTGAGACGGGAATTTCCCGGTCAAGATCTCAAGAACCACGACTCCGAAACTAAACACATCGGACTTGGCAGTTACGGTTCCACCACGAATCGCTTCTGGAGATCTATACGCGACAAGATATTGAGATTGAGCGTCGGGATTGATTAATCTTTGAAGACCAAACTCAGATATTAGAGGCTCGCCGTATTCCCCAAGAAATATATTACTAGATTTTAGGTTTCCATGAGGTAGGTTTAAAAACTCTAATTCTCTATGGAGAAACCACAATCCTCGAGCGACTCCGTGAATGATTTTGAGTCTTGACGGCCAATCTAATTGAGACCCTTCACCATGATCGCCGTGTAACCGATGAAGCAAACTCAGGTTAGGAACATATTCAAACACTAACAGTTTCTCATCTCCTCGGAAATGATAAGCTAGAGGAGTCAATATGTTTCTATGTCGTAAGCTTCCCAATTTTCTAATCTCTGTGTCGAATACATCTACACTAACTTGATTCATCACCGTCACTCTCTTCACCACCACCGCGACACCACTCGCTATCACAGCTTTGTACGCTGATCCTACACCTCCGCTGCTGCTAGGTCGGCTACTTCCACTTCGGGGATTGCCGAGTACGTGAGCCGCCGCTTTCATCAAATCAGATAAACCGAAATCACCTTTTTCTTTATTGACCATTACCAAATCCGCCGTCGCCGTTACACCGGTTGATTTATCCGACAGTACGCTGTTCTTACTACTTCTTGATCCTTCAACTGTTACCTATCGCAATCAAATCAAGAATTCCGTGTTTTGTAAGTTAATAAAAACTCTTATAACGTTTTTAAAAAACCTAAAAGAGATTACGTGTTGTGGAAGTAACCTGAATGTTTTGGTCATCGTCATTGGATTCTTGTTCAGAGATACGACGTATCCTCTTCCTTCGTCTCTTATTCTTCTTCTTCCGGAAAATTAAGGAGATAAGGACGACGATAAGAAGAACTATCATTGAACCAAATGCTAAATAGTATTTGATTTTATTTGCATCTTTCATTGTTCCATCTATCGTAATGGATGCACTAGAGTTTCTTGGTTGAGTGCATGTAGTTCCTAGTATCGCTCCACAAAGGCCAGGATTCGCCTCAAAGACCCTCGCCTTGAATCTCGATAAACCGGAAGGTATTTCTCCGGTTAGTTGATTGTTTGAGAAATCAACATCAGTTAAACTCCGTTGGCTGAAACTTGGTATAGTGCCAATGAACTGATTGTTTTCAAGGTGTAACTCCATTAGATTTGGCAATGAAGAAGCCAATGAAAGAGGAATGAAACCAGAGAACTCGTTGTTTGATAGCCAAGCTTTCTTTAGCCCTTCCATCTTTTGGAAATAATCAGAAGGAATCGTACCTGAGAATCGATTCCCTGATAGGAAAATCGATTTTAAAGCGGTTAAACGGTTAAACTCGGGTATTTTACCGGTAAAGGAGTTGTTCATTATGCTTATGGTACGTAAATCACGTAAGCTGGTTAAAGGAGCAACATCGATGTCTCCTGAGAGACCCATTTGTTCGATTTGAAGACCAAAGACAGAGTTTTCGTTGCAGAGCAATCCAACCCATTGTTGTGTTTCTCCACAAGGCTCTGAATCTGGTGTCCAAGAATCAAGAGACTTGGTGTTGGTTAATGACTTCTTGAATTGTAATAATGATTCTGATTCGGTTATTGAATTCGCAGAATGTGCTGTTAGAGATAGCACGAACGGCCAGATTAGCCAGGCCACGGCCATTTACTTATTAACAGGAGCTTGGCCGCTGAGAGTTTCCAGAAACTCTTTTTTTTTTTTTGGTTAATCAAAGTTGCTATTTTTTTGGCTGATTCAATTTACTAATTTTCTGTATTCTTGTCTTGTTTCTCGCTCTGTCTTTGTTTTCTCTGTCTTTTGTTTTTCTTTTGTCATTTGTGATCTATTGGATGAGAGAAATTTAGGAGCTTATGGCGCGAATGTTCGATGAAAGAGTCAAGATTGAGAAATATGTGGGAAGTTCTCAATGGATCCCCTCACCATTAAAATTAATTCAAATATTTATTTTTATTAAAATGGGTTGAGAACCGTTTTTCATTTGAGAAATTTTGAGAATCATTCAAGAAACTCTTCTGTCATCTACATATTATCACTTTTTGAATAGTCCAGATTTTGTTCTGATAAATAAATTCTATAATAACTTAAAGAGTTAATTAAATTATTTATATATTAAGATTAATCATTTTTAAATTTTCTATATATTATAAAATAAAATTATCTATCTAACAAGTTCAATTATGCATGAGTTTAAATTATATATTAATATTATTTTAATTATTATTATTTAAAATAACAATAATATTAAATTAATACAGATATGAAATATTAGAAAATTAAAAAATTTTAAAATTAAAAATATATGATAAAATTGTATTATTAATATTTATGGTTTAATTATTATTACTATTATATATGATATAATCATATAAACAAATATAAATAATTAATAAAATTGAATATAAGTAAAATTTAATTTGATATGAATTAAAAGATATTAATTATAAATCTTTTAATTTAAGATAAAATTAAAAATAAATATTCAAGTTAAATTATACTAAAAATATTAAACTACAATTAAAAAATATTATATTCATGAGCGAGGAATCATGAAAAAATCATAACAATAAAATATACTAAAAATAATGATATTATATTTGTGAGAGACTCAATGAGTGTATGACCAATGTGAATGCTCTAAATTTGCGTTTTTTGTCGGCCCATATGGCTACTGTTGATGTTAGTTTTCAAGCCCAAACTCAGACAAAAGTGATTATAATCGTTTATACACAGACCGGTGTGTGATGGTGAGGGTACAAATAAATATTTGTTTTGTCTCCTATTAATCTCCTATTCTTGTATTAATCGATATCGCTGAAAAGACTAATGGAAAAATTACATAGTAGAGTCTTTCAACTACATATTTTGGAGGGCTTGGACTGCATATCTACTAAGATCACGGTGTTTATTGCTTGGTTCAACTAGTTTTGCAATCTGTGTTTGGGAAAGAAAATTTGATTAACAAAAGCTTGTCATGCTTCTGTTACAATTACAATAAAATATCCATAAACAAAAAAATTAATCTGCCGTTGCCGTGAAGAACTATTGTTCTTGTCTAACATCATGATGTATAAATCATGGATAAAGAGATATAAATAGTATGTGTGTTCTAGGGTTCTCTATGAGCGATTGGGAATTCGTCCTTTCTGAAGACATGTCGTGTTCCTTTTATAATAGGAACGCCTTTCAACGGAGTTTATAACGTTCGTTGGTTGTTGCACGTGCTCCGCATATCGTACTGATGGGTTTCGGTACAACGTCTTTCGAAATCTTCTCTGAATATCTATGTCATCCTTTGATCCGATCTTTAGTAGCCGTTGTGTTGGGTCGTCCTCCCATAACATATCACAATTTGTTGGGTTTTTTTAACCATGTCTATATATTGTTGACGACTAATGGGCCATATATGCAGTGTAGTTTGTACTAATAGTAATGAGAATATTAATGGGTCCAAATTAGGAGCATAGAGTGAATTCAGGTCCAACACTTCTTCAACTAGTTTTGCAATCTGTGTTTGGGAAAGAAAAATTGGTTAACAAAAGCTTGTCATGCTTCTGTAATTACCATTACAATAAAATATCAATAAACAAAAAATGAAACTTATCATGTGTTTCATTCACCTTCTCATTCTCCATTTTTAAAAATAAAGAAGCAAGATGTAAGAAGAAGCCAATGTTAAGACTTTGAAGAACACAAATGGGTTGTTAAGAATTGAAACGAACGAAGAAGCCAAGGAAAACAAAACAGCGACGGGACAGCGATGCCGATGATCTGTGACCAAATTCATTGTACAAAGATTTCTGATTATAATTTGTTTTTGTTTTTTTTTTGTTAGTCAACAGAATTCTGATTATTATTTGTATTTTTTTGTCATTAGAAATAATTTATGGATTCGCAGCACATGTTCTTATGTACGATTAAATGCGATAGAACATTTAAAATTAAATTCGACTTCATGTTAAATACTTTTGTCACGCGTACGTATCATATAGCAAAAAATATATATATACTTTTTTAAAAAACATAATAACCGTATCTATTTCTACTAAACTATTAAAAAAGACCCAATCTTAGAGGGTGTTTCCAAACACTTTAAAAGTATAAAATTAAAAAATTTATAGCTAACCCTATATCCAAACACACAAAAAAAAAATATTAATTACATCAAAATTAATTAAACACTATATTTGCTTCTTCTTTTTTCTCCTCTTTATCATTTATTTCCTTATCTAATACAAAATTAATACTATGAATTATGATTCTATTATCACATTTGTAAGATCTTATTTTCAAATTATTTGAAATTATTATATAATACATATAATTAATAAAAATTTAAATTTTTTTTTCTATATATTGTGATTTAAAATTAAAAAAACGGACATATTATTCAATTGAAAAAAAAAATTGTGTGCTCAACATCTCATTTTGACTAAAATTTTGGGCAATGGTTCAGAGTAATATTATAAAAATATAAAAATGATTTTAAATGCAAATAAGCAGGAAACTTGACTTATTATGCGTCCAAATATTTTAAAAATATCCGGTTTAATTCATTAGTTATTTGAAATAATTTAAAATTTTAAAAATTTATTCGGTTTCACTATATTAAAATATTAATAATATTTAAAATCTCTTAAAAGTTAAAATTATTAATATTAAAACTCTCTTAAAATTTTAAAATATTATTAATTTATTTGGTTTAATCCGATTCTTTAGTTGAAATAATTTAAAATTTAATAAATTTATTCGCTTTAACTCTATTAAAATATTAATAATATTTAAACTCTCTTAAAAGTTAAAAAATTATTAATATTAAAACTCTCTTAAAATTTTAAAATACTATTAATACTAAAACTATACAATCTCGACTAATCAATAATATATATATAACTACTTATTTATAATAATAATAAATACAAATAGACTAAAAATTTTAAAATAATCAATCTGAAATTGATGATTATATAACAATGACCGGTTATATGATAGAAAGTTACCGACAAGTACATGACAATACGGGTTTTTGTACCAAAATAGGCAGGTTTAAGACAATGATAACTGATCATAAAATATATAGTAACAAATATAATATATATTTTCAATATTAGAACTACTTACCAAATATTAAAATGGATTTAGATATGACTGACAATTACATATGATTGACAATTGTATTAGTTTTCTTTTCTTTTTTAGTTCAGATTAATTTAATATTTAATTCGGTACAATTTGGTCTAAATTGTTTGAATGAGAGTATAGAACATCATTCATTGGACGTATGTTTGATTCAAATAACAGAAATTTGCTATTGCTACAGAGAAATAAAATAATTTGATGTTGAAAAAACGTTAAATATATTATAAATAATAAATATATAAATAACTACAAATATATATTAAAAATAAAAATATTTATGAACATTATAAAAAATCAATTTAAAATTATACAAACATAATAAAAATATTTATTAATAATTAAATAAAAATATATATAATTTATATCAAAATAATTGACTCACGGTGTACCGCGGGTACAAATCTAGTCTCGTACGCAATGGAGACTAATTAATATACAATATACTACTAGTATGTAATAATAATCTTTAGGTACATACGTTATTGTCATATTACAAAAAGAGCATGTGAAGAAGCTGCAAAATTCTGGTGTTCACATCCACAGTATCTGTCCGTGTCAAAGAGCCCATTTATTTTAGTCACTGTTGTAAAGTTGTAACGGACCTACATCCGTTACCCCATATCTTTAAACACAAGTTTAATGTTCTTTATCTAGCAGTCACACGTTGATGTAAATGAGTGTTTGTATAGCTTTTCAAAATTGTATATATATATGAAGTTTTAAGACAAAACATATATGAATGAAATGTCAAATGGAAACATGTACAAATTCTTAGTGTCATACACATATATGCACATTAAATATTACATAAATTTGGATAATATACATATTTGTGTTAGATTTTGCAGAATTGTATACCATACCTGAAAAGATGTCGATAATATTCATGTGAGATTGTGATGATTTCATTTGTAGATCTTGTGAAAGTATAAGAAACAGTAATGGATCTATACTGCATAATTAAATACACATACGTTACACTACAAGAAAACATAGCTATTTTTGACGGATTTTTTGACGAACAAATATCCGTCTAAGATTTTCGACGATGTTTTGACGGCATTTCAAACACAAAAAGATCGTCACAATGCTGTCTAAAATTTTAGACGATATTTAAATCCGTCTAAAATGGGTCAAAATGATAGATGGATTTTTGACTGATTTTTAATCAGTCAAAAATCCATCACAAATCTGTCACAAAATCTTATAAATCATAAATCACATAACTAATCAAATTCTGCCACATAATTTATCTTTTATATTTAAAAAATAAAAACAAAAAAATGACGTCAATGCAGAAAAATAAACTCCAAATAAATTTTCATTTTAACTGATTTATGTTTATTTATATATCTGTATAAAATAAATAAAAATTGAAGCTACAATCCCTAATTTTCCTCCAACTACACCACTATCTCAGGATATTTGAAACTGTCATTGTTTACTAAATATTTAATGACTTAGTGATTCTGTTCTTTTCTTCATAAACTTTGATGGAATTTTAATATCTAATTATATAGCAAAACTTCCGTCAATTGAAATATCCTCAGGTATACATTTTTTTCTCTTTTTCTTTCTCCAATCAGATATTATCTTTTTCTGTTGATTGTGTTTTACTCTTTTTATATGAATAATAAGTCCACTAAGAAGGCAAAAGAAATGATTACATCCATTGATAAGGAATAACCCAAGTACAGAGGTAATTGCAACTGTATCAGTTTTTTTCCTGTAGGTTTGATAAAAAATCTCATGGAAAATCTCGAGTTTGTGCAATTGCTCCAAGAAGAAGATGCTTGGATTGATGAATTAGAGAAAATAATTTATTGGTTATGATTTTTTTAAAATGTAATTTCTCAATTTATCAGAATAGATAGTTTGTAATTTAAAATATTGTAATTTATGTTCAAGCAATTTTATTTTTGATAAAGGATTATGTTTTATTTTAATTAATTTAGTATTATTTGTATTTTAATTTCAAATAAATGTATAAATAATAATATTGTCAAAAATCTTTCATAAAACTATTTTTTTTTGTCATCAATCATCACAAAATGCCCATCAAATCTTTGTCTAAAATCTGTCTTAAAAATATTTTAGACGAATTTTTGATGACAATTTTAGACGGATTTTTAACGTTTTTATTCACCATTTAAAGCATCAAAATTTTGTTAGAAATCCATCAAAAATATACCGGTCGATAATCCGTCAAAAATTATACACCAATTTTTGACGGATTCTAATTTTTGACGATATAGAATTGACGGCTAAAATTCGTCTAAAATCTGTCTAAAATGGCTGTTTTTGACGGTTTTGTAACCAATATTATTGTCTAAAAACATGTGTTTTCTTGTAGTGATACGTACATGTTAGACTCAGGTTGCTGTTCAACTATTGAAGTATATAACTATTGAAATATATAATTTAAGAAAAGTAAAACTATTCAAGCATCTGATATGGAAGAGTCTTCAAAGTTCAAAATATTATCATCACATCGATAAGATTTTCCAAGTTGCGATGAATAATAATGATTTTCCCCTTGGCGCCATCGTCTACGACATTTATAATTTCTTATAGAATATTTCATTTAGTTTCTCATACATTTAAAATTATTTGTTGGTCTCTAGTTGGCAAGTGGTTTTATTCAAAGAAAATTCAACGTACAACTTCATTAAACAAAATGGTTATACACTTTATAATTTCATATTGTAGCAATCATATTTAACCGAGCACAAACACAAAAAAAGAGAAGAGAAATGGTCAATCCGTCAATGATCACATTTTCGTCAAAAAAATATAAGTTGGCACATATATCAATTAAATAAATGATATAACGGTTTCACATTCTGTTTGAACGAAAATATATCTATCTCTCTACTACACATAATGTCATATTCTCTTTTTCTCCTTCCATCTTGCATATTATATCCGAAAATGTATATTCATTTTTGTTTCTGCTTCTGTATAAGCTAATTGAATCTTGCAATATATACGAGAAAGTTGAGAAACTGAATCAATTTATATAAATAGACTGAAGCAATAAAAAAAAAAAGGATTTGCTATTATTGTCGTTGTAAATTGACCTCATTTATCAAACAAAATCATACTATATATTATGACTAAAAGGGTTCCTCAATATTCCTGAAAAGTAAAAAATTATTAAAAAAAATAATAGCTAGGTTTGTGAAATTTAGATATCTGTACTGTAATTATTCATAGGTTTCCAATATCCATTTTCACTTTCTATAGATGTAAGATTTACAAAAAAAAAAGAAAAGAAATCAACAAAAATTATGATGTTTACTTGTGTAGTAACCAAATTACCAATATTTTAAATTGCAATCACTTCATAATTAACAAAACATCTTTTTGTTTGTCGTCTCAATATATTAGAAAAAAAAAAAAAAATTAACCCAACAAAAGATACGTCATGGCCCCCACGAATGACAAATATAAAACTAAAACTAAAAGGGATCAACAACTTAACACGAAAGCATCAAAAAAAAAAACGCAAATCACGCATGTATTAGGGTTAATACCGTTAAGATCTCGACACGTGTTGACATCGTAAACGTTAAATAGTCACGTTTAGCAATTCTTCACGTGTCCTTTGAACTCTGTCGGGGATAAGTATTCATTATTCCTCTCCATTAATATTACATCCACACAAGTTAGTACTGTCTCATTGGGTCCCACTTTTAAAATTCCAATAGCCATCAGCCGACGCGAGACTTCACTCCGTTAGATTACATTTACTGAAAACACCCTCAGTTATGCCCTTAAGCCACCACAAAATAGTGTTAGGATAAATTCGTAATTAAGAGCAGTTCTTAGGCCCTAAGATTTGAGGGCAAAAAAGGTAAACGCCCTTCAGTAACGTCGTCGTCTAAATGTGGACTCTTTCCTCCTCCTCTTTATTTAAAAAAAGAAAAAAGAAAAGAAAAAAATGAGAGAATAATTTCACGCCATGCGCAAGGAAAACGTGCCGGGAGTTGTAACGAACATAGGGGTTGCTACTTGCTATTGAATAAACAAATTTATTTGTAAAAACAAATATAATTTCATAATTTGTATGTTTATGATGATAATATACAGTAAATTAATAGCCTCAAATGTGTTGACCAAACATATAAAATATCTGCCTAAAAAATAAGTACGTTTATTATAGTCACGTTTGGGTAAAGATAAATTTATAAGATAAAAATTCATCACTATTATTGTAGACACTACGATGGAAGACTTGAACTCAATCATAGATCTTTTAGAAAATTGTGTTAATTTAGCGATGTTGTATAATGTTAGGTACAAAAAAAAAAAAAGAAAAGAAAAGAAAACACTCGTCACGAAGTTTCTTTATTACACACGGATCACTATCACTTGAGAAAAAAAAAAAAAAAAAAAACACGTTATTTATCTTCCTTATTTGTTTCTTTATTTTATTCGGAGAGGTTGAAGCCACAAAAACTTATATTGGCTAAAATGGGCTATTTATAACTAACACATGAGCAAATATAGCTCAAAACATTTTATACTCTTTTGTAAATTGTAATACTCGATTTTTACGTGTATCCCACCACATAATCTTTGAGTTGTTGTAAATCTGATCATCAGTATGTCGACCGGACAAGCGCCGGAGAAGTCGAATTTTTCACAGAGATGTAGTTTGCTCAGCCGCTACTTGAAGGAGAAGGGAAGTTTCGGGAATATTAATATCGGTTTAGCTCGAATATCCGATCTTGAGCTCGCCGGAACACTCGATCCCTTAGGTATTTATTTCTCTCTTTTCATCCTTTGATGGCCGCCGCCGAAATAGACCCATTCTTTTTTAATGATATATTTTTAGAATCTTTGGTTCGTTGATTATTCAGCATCCTTGTTATGAGATTTTTGGCCTTATCTCGGAGATATATTAAATAATCGGATTTTTTTGTTTTGTTTTGTTTAAATGTTAAAATCTAGAATTAGAAAATTTTAAATCGATTGTTTTTTTTGTTTAGGTTTATCAAAGTAAAGATTTTGTAAGTTTGATTTTGAGGAATTTTAATCGGTTAGGGTATTTTGTTTTAGGTCAAAAAAATGTGATTAAGAAGGCAGAAACTTGGGAAACCAGACCCGTCGAGTTGATTCAGAAGCTTTCCGTTGGTGAAGCCTCTACTTCTTCCGGAGGCAAAGCCAAGGATGCTGATCTCAGGTATTAATTATACACATACAGTACTTCTTCCAACTCCGGTTCGGTTTTCTGATTCTGTTAGATTTGAGATATGGTTTTGATCTCCTTGTGTTAAGTAAAAATCAAATCGATATTATTTTGTGGCAATTGAATTTATGGAATGGACTATTATAAAACCTGTTGAATTTGGCTTAATGTACAAATGGGTTTGATTTGATTTCAGCGAACCGGAAAAAGTTGTACCGGTGCCTAAAAATTCACAGTTGACCATATTCTTCGGAGGGAAAGTTATGGTTTACAACGAGTTTCCTGAAGACAAAGCAAAGGAGATAATGAAAGTAGCTAAAGAAGCAAGTCTTGTTGCTGTTGACACGAAGAACACTGAGAATCACATGAATCTCGACGTGAACATTAGCAACAAAACCAATGTGGTGATTCCTGATCTGAACGAGCCAACGAGTTCTGGGAACGACGAAGATCAACAAACAACAGGACAGCAACATCAGGCTGTGGAACGCATCGCAAGAAGAGCTTCTCTTCATCGTTTCTTTGCTAAACGAAAAGACAGGTAAAAAACTAAACTTGGAAGCTGTTTTTGTCTTTGCCTGACTTGGTTAGAATATTGAGACTGAGCTAGTTACACTCTTTTGAGGTCGTATTTGGGAAAATATATACATAGATTAGGACCAATGTTTTTTGGAAAGCCATATGCAAAATATAGTTAGTTTGACCTTAAATGCTTATGAGCTCATCTTATTAGAAGTGTGATGTTTCAATGCTCGTGTTGGAATCCCTTGCTATGATTTTGGTAATATACTTTTGTCAAACTCCAATAGTATTTACCAAAATCAAGTCCTGAAATTAGAAAAATTTATTAGTAAAATACTAAAATGTTTGGAGCTTTTAGTTTTATAAAAACCAATTAAAAGCTGTATTTGGACCCAAAAAAAAGAAAAAGAAAAAGGCTCTTTGTAAATCAAAATTCGAACTATTTACTTTATGTCTTTTATGTAAATTGAGAGTTTTCTTTTAGTGAATAACACATCATTTTCTTTTGATATTGTTTTAAACCAAACATAACTACGGTTTTAATTTGTTTGTCTTGAATTATGCATATATATCGACCAGTAAAAAAGTTGTATATCTATTTTGCACAAACAAAAAAATCTATATTCCGTGTCTAATATTGGTTTCAACCCTTCTATATACTACAAGACAGATTTAATTTACAAGTTAAAGTATGTTTGAATTTCAGGGCTGTAGCTAGAGCTCCATATCAAGTGAACCAAAACGGTGGTCATCTTCCTCCTAAGCCAGAGATGGTCGGTCCATCGGCAAAGGCAGACCAATCCTCAGGACACCTTGCAACTCCTCCAAAACCAAAGACACATAACCATACGCCGATGGAGGTGGACAAAGAACAAGGACAATCCTCGAAACGTCTTGAACTCAAGCTTTAGGACATACAAAATTCACGACTTCACGTTTTTTTTTGTTTCCACTTCTTTAGGATCTGAAAATATAGATTTATGATTTTTATATTTATTCTTCCATACTTTTGATCTTGTTTACGTAGCTAGTAATACTTCTACATACATAATTTGATATTTGCTTTTTATTCTAGTTTAGATATTTTAAAACTGTCTCCATACCAAACCTTGTGATCTATTCAATACTTGAGTCGTGGTCATGGAACATTACCGAGACACCACAACAAGAACAATCTTACGACCAGTGGCGGAGGCACTTTGAAAGAAGGGGTCAGCTGATCCCAACTATTTTTTTTTATTTGTTATGTTTAAAAAAAACAAAATTATGACCCCATATAAAAAACTATTTGATCCCATAGTTTTATTTCATTTTTTTAGTTGGATTTATGTTTAAATTGTTTGTTATCTAATAAAAATATCATAAGTTAAAAAACAAAATTAGTAACTAAAATAACGAGACTTTTTATTTTCCTTGCAAACACAAAATATAATACAAACTCTTCATTTAGTTGAGTCATCTATCGGCCATGTATTTTTTCTAATCTAGGTAAAATAAAATTCTGCCTCCACCACTTCTTACGACCATCCAAATATTCTTTTGCAGCGCCTTCTTTGCTTCATTAGCAAAAGCAAACTCAACATAGCCACATGCATCACCTTGAGATTTACTCGTTTACAACATGTTGAACACGAACAACTTCTCCAAAATTTTTGAAGAAATCTATGATATCTAATAATTCAGTTTAGGGATTGAGATTGAAAACATAGATCTTTTTTTTTTTTTTTTTTTTTCTCTTTTCCTTTTGTAGCTTCCTTCACTGAAAATAAATTAAAAATCGGCTTTGGTATTAAGTCTCTTTTACCCCTGTCTTATGCTGTAGATTACTAAATTACCCTTACACCATCGTCTCTGTCTGCTCTAGACTCGTGCCGTTTTCTAAAACCCTAGCAGCAAAGCTTGTAGAACCCTTTCTTCCCTAACTGTCTGATCTCAAAGTACAGAGATTGATTAAACCTAAATTGTCTGTGTTCTTGAAAAACAAATGTCAAAGTTAAAGCCTTTGGATAAGTCATCACAGGATTTGAATCTTCTCACATCCGATATCGCATCATTCGCTTCCTCTATTGGCTTAGCTTCATCTCTTCCTTCTTCTGGTTTCAACGACACTGATTTCCGCAAACCTGCAAAATCCAAAACCCAGAAACGGAAAAAGCCTAAGAGCAACAACGCCTCCGATCATCAAAAACACAAGAATGAAGTTAAAGAAGAAGGAGACGCAAGGAAGTCAAAATCGAACCTTGGAAATGAACCTGGAAAGAATTTGGGAGGAGGAGCCAAGAAGCAAACCAATGATGCACCGGCGAAACAAGCACTCATAAACCCTAAGCCAAAGCCTGATTTTTTATCGATTGATGATGAGAATAATGGAGTTAAGGCGAAACGTTTTGATAAGTACAAGGGTTTGCCTAAGTTACCATTGGTGAAAGCTAGCTTATTGAGCTCAGAATGGTACAATGATGCAGCTGAGCTTGAGGAGAAGGTCTTTGGTGGTGGAGATAAGCGGAAAGTGGCGATAACGAAGAAGGAGGAGGTGTTGAGTGTGGTGGAGACGAAGAGAGAATTAGGAGAGAGATTGTTGTGGCAATACGCAGAGGACTTTGTAACATCTAAAGGGAAGAGTGGAGATATGAAGATGGTGATTTCTGCTCAGAAGTCAGGGACAGTAGCTGATAAAATCACTGCCTTCGAGATTATGGTTGGAGAGAACCCCATTGCTAATATTAGGTCTCTTGATGCCTTATTGGGTATGTTTCTGGTTCCTTTTAGCTTCTGTTTGTTTTTTTACAATGGTGGAATCCTTTGAAGCATTTTGGTTGATGTCTCGTTTATGTTATCTACTCTGTTTATTGCAGGAATGGTGACCTCAAAGGTTGGAAAAAGATTTGCATTTAAAGGTCTTAAGGCTCTATCAGAAATTTTGATCAGGTACATTTTTGTTACTCTCCCACCGAGCTATTAATCTATTGTATGTGTTCAGAATCATAATTTTTTTCTCATTGACTGAGTTTTTTTTTTCAGGTTATTACCTGATCGTAAGCTGAAGACACTTTTACAACGACCTTTAAACAGCATTCCGGAAAATAAAGATGGTTACTCGCTTTTGCTATTTTGGTACTGGGAGGACTGCTTGAAACAGAGGTAAATAAAATCTTATCATTTTGCTTCTAGTTGTAGGTTCCGCATCACGTTGTTTGTTAGGCTTTATGGCCTTACTAGACAAAGGACAAAAAAATAGAACTTTTGCCTTCTTATTGCCAGAGAGAATATACTTTCCAGCAGCTTTCGAAATGTATTCTGCTTAAATCATGCCAAGGGGGATGTGTTTATCACTTTTATCCAAGATCTGTGTCTTCTATCGATAATTGTTCGGGATTGATTGATGATTCAGTTAACAGCTTATTATGCTAACATTGTAGGTATGAGCGCTTTGTCACTGCCCTTGATGAATCATCTAAGGATATGCTCCCAGAGCTAAAAGACAAGGCTTTAAAGGTATATACTAGACATCTGAGTATATTCAAGGTTCTGGATTGTGCATTGTTGTATGGTTCTTGGTTTTCTTATAGCTATAGTGAGTTTTTTACTTGGTAATATGATCAGGATCTTTCCTTAAGTAAATGTTTTTTTTTGTTTGGTTTGATTTCAGACGATATATTTCATGTTAACAAGCAAATCAGAACAGGAGCGAAAATTGCTAGTGTCATTGGTGAACAAGGTATTGTCAATTGTTCTTTTTAATATCTGTAGCTAATCCAATTTTCTCAGGTATGATACCTTAAATTGTCCCTTGGATTACTTTACACAGTTGGGGGATCCTCAAAACAAAAGTGCATCTAATGCCGATTATCACCTGACAAATCTTTTGGCTGATCATCCTAATATGAAGGTGCGGCTATTCAACCTTCCTCGACGCAATAATGGGATTTTGTTACTTATTTGGTTGTTTGGGTTCTTCTCTTTGGGTTAAATGTATAGTTATTTTGCAGGCTGTGGTGATTGATGAAGTTGACTCCTTTCTCTTCCGACCTCATCTTGGATTACGTGCAAAGTATCATGCTGTATGTCCTTTTATTGACTGTTCAGATTTCCAAACAAACTTCTTTTTCCATTGTTCAACTCTAATTAGGTTCACGATAACCACTTTTCTTTGGCTTCTTGCTCATCTCTTTAATCTGACTCACGGTTATCGTCATCACAAGTATTATATTTTGGTTTCTTTTTACTTGAATGGGAAACACTTTTACTGAGACTTTACAGAAGAAGAGAAGCATAAAGTTTAACCACGTTTATCTTTTCTTAAACAATGCTTATTAACACTTGTAAATTTCACAGGTTAACTTTTTGAGTCAGATTCGATTGAGCCACAAAGGAGATGATCCAAAGGTGGCCAAACGCCTAATTGATGTATATTTTGCACTATTTAAGGTATGTAACTGGCATCTTAAGTCAGAATTTTTTTTTTTTTTTTACGATGTTCTTGCCCTTCTATTCCCACCTTCCTTTCATGATCTCAGAAGCATCTACCACCCCTGAATGTTTTCTTTTGGGGTGTCATTAATAAAAAACCATAACATGAAATCTTTCACCCCTTGGATTATGACTCAAATCTGAGACACAGGATTGTGTTTGCATTCTTGTAGGTTTTAACCACAGAAGCAAATAGGAAACAAGGTGAAGATGACAAAGGAGCCGCTGATAAGAAAAATGCCAACTCGAAAGACACTAAAGAAGAGAAGTCATCTGATTCACCTGTTGAATTGGATTCCAGAATACTATCAGCTCTACTGATGGTTAGTTCAATTGTGTTTTTTTTTTGTAATATATGATGTATGTAATTTTGTAGCACTGAGAGTTTACAGATCAACTTATGCCTTAGTTCTCCGTTATTGCAGGGAGTTAACAGAGCTTTTCCATATGTTTCCACTGATGAGGCCGATGATATTATTGAATCCCAGACGCCGGTGCTTTTTAAACTGGTAACTCCTAAAGCTTCACCACTATAAGTTTAGTTTCATTAATCCAGAAAATTAATAAAGAAACTGGGATCTTCAATGTGTGCAGGTACACTCGAAGAATTTTAATGTGGGAGTTCAATCACTGATGCTTCTTGACAAGATTTCATCCAAGAATAAGATTGTCAGTGACAGATTTTACCGTGCATTGTACTCGAAACTTCTACTTCCCTCCGCTATGAATTCTTCCAAGGCAAGCTAAAATTTGAAGCTTCTTTTTCTCTAAGTTTCCATCACTTCAGTTTTATTCTTAGTTCAATAGATTATTATCCTTACAATTTGGTAGAGCCCATAATTGGTTTCTGAGTGTTGTCTTGTGAAAGCCATTTTATCTGTTCTTATAGAAACACTGATACATCTCCCATGGCATGGACCATAGGCTTTCCTTCACAACCCTGCTCAATAATTTGCCATCATGTTTTTTCAGGCTGAAATGTTTATCGGGCTTCTTCTCAGAGCCATGAAAAATGATATAAATGTAAAGCGTGTGGCTGCCTTCTCCAAAAGAGTCCTGCAGGTTGGTAACATGAATATATAATTTGTCAATCTCATCTTTAGTAGCTCTAGTTCATTGATAATGATTACAGTATTCATATCATTCTTATCTTTACAGGAATCTTGATACTTTTGTTATAATATTAGTGATGTTGACACACACTAGGAAATTTGTGTTATCTCTAAAGTTTACATGTTATCTCTAAATTTTGCGTTATCTCTAAAGTTTACTCTTACATGTTTGAGTAGGTTGCGCTTCAACAACCACCACAGTATGCATGTGGATGCCTTTTCCTTCTGTCTGAAGTGTTAAAAGCAAGACCACCTCTATGGTATTCTTTTCTTTTTGTTCTGTTAATTATATTGATCTGGGGGTTTTATCCAGTGATTTAATGGGTCCTTCTATTTATCGTGAAGGAACATGGTGGCCCAGAGGGAATCAGTTGAGGAAGAAGATGTAGAACATTTTGAGGATGTGAGAGAAGAAGATGAAATTGATCCCAATAAAGAAGCAGAAATAGAAGAGAATGATGTTGAAGTTGATAATGAAGATGGGAGAATTACAAGTAGAGATGGTGATTCTTCTTCAGATGACGAAGAGGCTTTGGCGGTCAAGCAATCTGATGAAGAAGATGATTATGATTCTGATGATGCAGAAGAGCTATTCAGAAAAGAAACTCCCCGTGAAGTTACCATGGAGGTTTCTAATGATATTGAAAAACGAAGCCAACCACCATTGAAATCAAGTTGTCTTCCTGGAGGATACGATCCACGCCATAGAGAGCCTTCGTACTGGTCAGTTTACCTCATCTTTCTTTCATCAAAGTTAAAGTATACTGCTTTTCTCTCAGTTAAATCTATAAGCTATGATTGGAACAACAATAATTACATTCTCACCTGTAAATATTTTAGCAACTTTATTTGATATTATAGCTTTCTTAGTCAGAACTGAATTCTTAATCTCAAATTAACAGTAACGGAGACCGTGCAAGTTGGTGGGAGTTGGTGGTTCTTTCAAAACATGCTCACCCCTCGGTTGCTACGATGGCTGGAACACTTCTCTCAGGAACTAATATTGTTTACAATGGAAACCCGTTGACCGATTTATCTCTAACTGCTTTCTTGGATAAATTCATGGAGAAGAAACCAAAGCAGAACATTTGGCATGGTGGCTCCCAGATCGAACCTTCCAAGAAGGTAAATGGCTCAAGCTTCAACAAGCAGAGTTTAAAAACCATTTTGTTGTCTACTTTCAGCTGTAACGGGTTTTTTTTCTTCTTCTTCTTATGTGCAGCTTGACATGTCAAACCGTATGATTGGATCTGAGATTCTCTCATTAGCAGAAGAAGACGTGGCTCCTGAAGATCTAGTCTTCCACAAGTTCTATGTGAACAAGATGAACAGTACAAAGCAGTCAAAGAAAAAGAAGAAGAAGAAGCTACCTGAAGAAGAAGAAGCTGAAGAACTTTACGATGTGAATGATGGGGATGGTGGAGGAAACTACGAAAGTGATGTTGAATTCGAGGCTGGTGATGAGAGTGACAATGAGGAGATTGAAAATATGTTGGATGATGTTGATGATGATGCTGTGGAGGAAGAGGGAGCTGAATACGATTATGATGATCTAGATAAGGTAGCTGGCGACGATAATGAAGAGCTTGTGGCTGATGCTAGTGATGCAGAGATGGACACGGACATGGACATGATTGATGGTGAAGATGTTGATGATGAGGTTGATGATGTTGGTAGTGATGATGATAGTGATGGTGGTCGTGGTAAGAAGAAAAAGCAAGGAAAAGGAAAAAGGAAATCTCCATTTGCGAGTCTTGAAGAGTACGAGCATTTGATTGATCAGGACGAGGTGGATGATTCAAAGACTGAAAGGAAAGTAACATCAGAGCCCACAAAGAAGAAGAAAAAGAAGAAGACCAAAGCATCAGGGTAAAAAAGTTCAATGCAAGAAGCTAGACTCGTTGCTTGCTATGCAAGGCTCCTTGTGTTGTTGAGTATTAGTATTATACTTGAACGCTGGAGATAATTACTCCCAATTTTGTGGCGTTTTGTTGTTTTTTTTCTTCTACTTTTTATGTTTTCATCTTTGAAGAAATTTTTTGTACGATTTTGTTTTAATTTAATAACTTGATACTTGAAAACATTGTTCAAATATCCTCGCCCATAATTTTAAACACAATGAATATTTTGAGATAATTTTTTTCATGATCAATGTGCTGATGAATAAAAAAAATTGAGTATAGTGATGTGGCATCATGACAGGCGTGGAAATCCAAGTGGATTTAGTGGTAATTGGGTAGTTAGTTAAATCATCTTAGATCTTTTAATTGAGTGATATGATTAAGACATGCTTAGTTCATATGTAACCTTAATATCTTACTTTTTTTTGGGGATAACCCAACTTTACTTTCTTATTTTAAAAAGAACATTTCCAAACCTAAACCCACTATCAGAACTCGGTAAGAAAGAAAAAAAGAAGAAACTTTAAAACATTCCCAAACCCATGAATGGATCAGGTCAAATCAATAAAAAAAATAAACCATCACGATATCCAAATAAATATACATCGATTTGACTGATATGTCAGCTGAATAGTAGAATGATGGAATTGGAACAGTGAAATGATCAAATAGCAGAAACAAAACAATTGAGTTGAATAGAATTTTCGTAGTTATTTATGACATTTCACTTTTTAGTAGTTATTTATTTGTACCAGTAAGATTCGTCATTCTCTTCCCCAAATAATAACTTATAACGATAATTTACGCTATTTCGATGTAAGAAATACGGATTATTAAAGTATATACGAAGTCGAACAAGAATTAAAGTAGATTAGTTGCACAATTGTCCCGCACTTACATGAACAACACCGTTCCAACTGGCCTGTCTCTACTTTATTTTTGGACTCTAGCTAGTTTTAATATGTTTAATCGAATAATTTCTCTTAATACGTTTCTAAACTTTTTTAGAAGTTTTTTTTTTAAATCTCCGTGAGGACCGTGACTAAAGATATACATTGCTAAAAGTATTATAAGTTAGAATATTGAGTAATATATATATGGTCCTACTTTTTATATATTTTGAATAGCATAACTCAATTTAAGCAAATCATTACAATGATTACGAATCGAGAGTAATTAATTAGGATTCCAAAATTCAGATTGCTTGTCTGTTTCATGTAATCCCATTATGTATGTGCATAAACATGTATGTGCCTGTGTCATTTTCCTTTCTTTTTAATCTTTCATAAATTCACTCATTAAAAAACAAAATAAAACACTCTTGATCAAATTGTTAGGTCTAGTTTGATGTATACATAAGTATCTTTAGACATGGGACAGTTATCTAATGTCTAATGATGTGTGCGTACTATTTTACTATTTGATTTCCTTTGCCATAATAAATAAGTATATGTTCGACCATTTATATTTATATAATGTAGTATTTAAAATTCCTTAATGATTAGCTTACCATCCACAACTTTTTTGTTCGATAAAGACAGACGGTAAGGTCTTCTCTACCTAATTTCTGGAAAATACCAAACTAAACTTTAATAAAATAAATTACCAAATATATACTATATACTAAATATTTATGATTGAAAATAAGCCTTTCCACTAAATAAAATGTCTGATTTTCTCAAAATAACATAATCTGCCTCGTTATTTGTTGTTGTATCAGTCCTTCTAATTTTATTTTTATGATTTTACGACTCTTCATTAGTTCTATGGTACGGTCTCGAAAATACACATAATAAATAAAGTAAGAAAGAAAAAAGTTAGTCGACGGATGAAGACCACATTTGTTTATTTTGTGAATATGAACGACAAAAAATTAGCATTATCGGGTAATATTCAACAAAATTGTGGACAAGATGTAATCGTTATCTAAAAAACATCACTCTTTGTCCGATCATTAGACAACAACACGCAATAAGAGGGTTGCTTACACATCTACACATCCCACACACGTATATATGATATATCTACGAACTTATTATCTACTGTATTTATTTTTAATAACAATATAGATAGATATTAGTACATTACAAATTCATAATATACAATAAAAGCTTATTGAAGAAATATGTACGATGAAGGATATTTTTATGGTGTGTGACATCTATACAGACAAAACAAAATGTTACAGGTAAGAAAATAGTGTGTATATATATCTATGCAGACAAAACAAAATGTCACAGGTAAGAAATACTCAAATATATTTCATTTCAGTTCAGATGAATTGTTTTTATACTAGGCATTCATAAATGAAATTATATTATTCAACTAGAAAACAAATTCATATATTTTCAGATATATATAGGTCAAGTACGATCAATATATGGGATGTATAATTGCATAATTTTCGAATTTTTGGAAATTTTTAACGTATTAAGCAATCTTTTTTCTTCTAAAACAGATCAAATTGTATTGTTGTCTCGCATGTTATGGACTATATATATTATGTCATCAATAGATCTTTTGTTATATTAACAGATATAATATAATATAATACATAATAATAATGAAAAATTTATTACGGGATTTATATTATTACGAATCTCTATTTATAAAATCTGATTACAATATACAAAATAAGAAAAAGAACAAAAAAAAAAGTAAAAACAATGGGCAAAGAACTAGTTTTTGCCATTTGCCATTTATGTCCTCATCCCTCTTAGCTGTTATGCATCAATCGGTGGGTCATGCATATATACGTTCTCTCCTTTCTCTATCTCACTCAATATATATACACGAACCTTCCTCGTTATTTCCTCCCAAGAACATCTCATATATTCCTCTCCTCTTCATCCAATATTTTGACCCCCACACACACTCATATAAATTTCCTCATAAACCCTAAACCCTAGCTAGTTTCAACAACTCTCTTGTTCCAAATCCAAGGAAACAGTTCAATTTCATTAGCAATGGCCAAAGTCGGGAAGCTGACAAAGCTCAAGTCGGCGATGAAGAAATGGCCTTCTTTCGCCAAGAACCACCACCAATCACCCTCCTCCGCTGCCGTCTCTGACGAGCTCTCAGAGGACAACAATCTCCATGTGGTTTATGTTGGTCAAACTCGAAGACCTTACATGCTTAGACCAGACATCATCTCTCACCCACTCTTTCAAGAACTCGTGGATCGGTCTTCTAGATCCGTCGAACAAGATCGTGAAATTGTTGTATCTTGTGAAGTCGTTTTGTTCGAGCACTTATTGTGGATGCTCAAGACTGGTCAAGAAGGAGGATCCGTTGAAGAATTGGCTGAGTTCTATACTTATTGACATCGATCGAGCTATTGAATTTATACATTTACTTCGTATAATATTATACTTTTTGTTGTTGTTTGGTTGTTGCTGATTTGTATTTTCATTCGATGCGGTGTATGATCCAAACGTGATCTCGTAAACCCATGTCATTTGCTTCCCTTTTTTGAGCAATTTTATGATGATGATGATGAGCGTATGTAGTTTCTTACTTTGTTACGACCAACAAGGAATAAATTTCTCTTAACAACAATCTTCATATATATTTCCTTCAAAAATGTATTTCGATTCATTAAACTGTAAGTCTGTAATATACTTATTGTTGGTATTGTTTCTCTATTTATTTTACTGTTTTGTGGTTTTCTATATTGTGGCGGTTTCTTAACTTTTATTTCTCTTTTTGTAACGTATCTTTCTCATGAGTCATGAGTCGGATGACATAATAAAGAGGGCTTTTGATGATGTTTGAAATTGCTTTAGTTCCGATAAGAAAAAACTTGACTATGATGCTCATCCAGTTCATATATCTTTTTTTTTTTTTTTGGTTAAAGGATATAAAGACATATTTATCATCCAATTCATTGATATTGCTTTATTTTTAAAATATGACTAGCAATGCCAATGCAATGATATTCATTGTTTTTTTCTTTTTTACGTATCATATGTAAAATGAATGGTCTCTAATTGTCTATTTCAAATATATACTTATATTTTTGCGTATATATAAGATTAGAAAAATACTATGCAAATTTGTTTAAGGAAATAATAATAATGGTCGCTCTCATGACGCGTTGGTGACCTGGTCCCAATTTCATGGCCCTACTCTCCTTTCTAGTTGCAGATATTATACATTTAATTTTTAATATTCCTGAACTTTCAGCCATACATAATACATTAAAGCTTACAGGTTAATTACCCGACATAATAAATTTATACTTAACAACACTAGTTCAACACTATTATCAAAAAAAAAAAAAAAATCTAGTTATGATGTATATGTGCATTATACATTTGTAGACATTAATTTGTCGAATGAAATCAATTTCTGAGGTGGTGACGAAAAGGACGCACGGAATACTATATTATTAAAGATTGTCGAGGACTTTATATAGAAAAGTAGTTAATTAGACCTAAAAACTAATTATCTTAATTAATTGTAAGTAGGATGAAGTTCTAATCATTATATGCTTCCAAGAAAAAAATAATTAAATCAAGAGGAGAAGTTTCTATTTTAAGTTTAATTAAGCTTCTTAATTGATTCCGACATGCTAATGATTGAGAGAAGTCACTCGGTGTGTCCTTTCCGCAAACTTCATGGGACTTGTACTTCTGTCATGTTCATTGTTTATATATTATTATATAGTATGTATAAATTCGGTTGGTAAGTAACTAAATTGTCATGGTTGCTTATTCAACGTTGATTATAGAAGAATCTACAATTACATTGGCTTCAAACTCAGGTTAAAAAGTGGCTTATAGCCACAATAGGAAATAACAGCCAAGATACGGTATTGGGCCTTAGTGGGCCATATGGGCCAAATTTACGAAATGCACGACGGTATCTGTATAATGCAAAACTCGGGTGAAACCAACTCATCCTTTGTCTTGAATCTCTTTGCTTTTTATGGGTGCAATTTCCAATTTTTTTTTTTTTTTACAGTCATCAAATTTAAACCTATTTCATCTCCTCTTCTTCCAAATACCAACAAAGCTACATACATCAACATAAAAAAAAAAAAGTACCCCAAGATTGTATCACCATGACAGTAGATAAAAGTTAGGATCGAAACTCAACATCTAAAAACGAAATAAATCCTTAATTAAAAAAAAAAAAAAAAAAAAAAAACCCAGCTGAACTGAAAGAAGAGGGAAAAGTTACAACAAAGACCCTTCTAATACATATATGTTTCATCTGAGTGATAACTGGCATGCACTTGAAGCCCAGACAACACTTGTCAAATCATTGACCACCACAAGCTTATCTTTAGAATCCATAAATTTTGGGGAGAAAATAGATCTCTTCAATCGATTTGCGTTTATCAAAATGTATTTGGCCACTTCTCTCTCTTCTCCTTCCTTCCACTTGTAGCCTTCCCACATGAATGTCTCAAGATGAATCAACAAACATTCTGGAATATTCTTTGGTTGATTCCATTCTGCACCATGATACATAGGGTTACTCAAAGACTTGGGATCGATGAGCTTGAGGACTTGCAATATAGGACAAGTATGGAGCATGAGAGTAAGTAGATCCCACCACACTTGTGTATTTGTATATATCTCCAAATGTATCAGCTTGTAGAAAATGCTACCCGTATGAAACTTAATCCCACAAGGTGATAAAGCCAAGGAAAGACGTTTGACTAAGGTAAGAGATGCCATAAGCTTGTCATCGATAATCTTAGAGACATGAATAATACATGCCTCCACCAGCTCAGGTACGTTCTCAATCAGACAAGACTCAAGAGCCTTAACACCTTCAATCTTGAAGTACTTCAAAGAAGGAGTGTATTTATCACATAAACCCAATCCTCTTCTCCATCATCGCCATTAATTATTAATTGATAATCTCGGTAAAGATGGCACAGCAATAGTAAAAGTTTTCACAGTGCAATCTGTATTTCTACGCAACATCAAATCTTCAAGCTTAGGGGAGCCAGATAAAAGGTTACCAACGGATTCATCGTCTTTGAAGACAACATAGTGAAGGTGCAGAGTTCTAAGGGATTTCAAAGAAACCGAACAAGGAAAATCTATAAAGATGACGTTAAGCTTGAGTTCCAAAGTCTCAATTAGTGTTTGACAGTTATACAAGCATATAGGAAATGTGAATGACCCTTTTTGATTGTAAAATTGGAGTACCAAATCACGTACATTGTGGGTAACTGCAATTCCAATCAAGAATCCAGTATGAACTGCACTACTACTACATGTATTATGTGAACGAAGTCTTAGATGCAAACTCTGTAGAACTGTAGCTTTATGTGAAAGCAAAGACTTACAAACATTCTTGGGATCAAGTCCTTTCCTTGGTATAAAGAATTAAACCAAAGTTGAGGCATCATCTTCCAGTGAGATTTCCATTGTTTAGACAAAACACTCGTGGTTATGGCTTCTTTTGCAGGAAGTAAACACAATATCTGGCAAATCACTGATCCTGTCCATATTCACGCCACCACCTCCATTATTCATACATAACTCTCTCATCTTCTCTTTTGCATCCCTTCCATTTAGGGTTTTAGAGGATGAGACCGCGGCCCAGAGAATTTTGTTTAGAATTTGCTCTCTCCCAAGCGTTAAATAAATATTCTTTCTTACGTGTATTTTTTCTTTTTTTTCTTTTTCTTTTAGGTAACACGAGTTTAACTCGTACCGTTGTTTCTAATCGTCATGGTTAAAATTTTGCAATTTGGGATTAACCTCTTTCATGATAATTTGGGCCACACGGGCCAAAATTATGAAATGAAGGCCCAACGTGCAAGGAAACGTGACTTATGAAACGCCACCGTAACGACCAATGTGGTTCTTCCGACACTTAATTAATCCGGTGGCCTGCCACTGGTTGTGTGCTACGGCGACGACATAAGTAACGGAGTGAGTTTCTTTACGTATTTGATTTAAAAAAAAAAAAAAAAAAAGCATCTGTGTAAAGGAGAAACTCAGGTGAAACCAACTCATCCTCTTTTTTTTTCGATGTGATTTCATCAATTTCTGTCTATCAAGTGTTTGCTGAAATGCCTCAATGGGCAAATTAGTTTTCTTCCGAAATCATTTGGGAAAGCAATTAACCACTTAGTATTTGATTCAGAAACTTCAGAGGAATGTCACGGTTTAGATCATTGTTGCAAGCCACGCTTAATGTAACAAAGAAAGGTATGTTCCATTTTCTTCTTCTGCCACATTTGAGTCAAGTAATGATGTTTCAACACTTCTTGTAACTTGTTGGATTTCTTGCTACTGGTGTCCTGTTCTTGTATTAATTTGGGTTTGCATATAAGTGCTATGAATACTTTATAATCAAGTAAAGATTTTTGTTTCAAGACTAGTCTGTTTTGCATCTTTCCTTACCTTTCTGCTTTGCTTCTTTTTAGCTAGTTCCTAACATATATTCACAATGTAGCTCTAACATGGGAACTCGAAGAAATGTTGCCACCTGTAGAGAAGTGTATATTCAAGTTTCATTCAAAAGAAGACCTTAAGACATGGCACCTGTATTCTGATTCTGAATATGGAGGTACTTAAAAGCACACCATTTCAGGCATTTGATTCATATGAAAAGTTACTGAGATTAGATAAGATTTCTGAGTATATGCACTGCAGAACAATTCTTCATGTGATCTGCTCATTATTGTGTTGGATATTTTACTTTATAGGATTATCGTCGGCTTCATTGGAGATTAAAGATGGAGGAAATGGATCAGACTGTACTGGTTAGTACTTAGTATGTTGCGTCAACTGTCAAGTGTGCCTCGCTTTTACCTTCTGTTGCTTTATCGCTGGGGTCTGATACAACCTGTTTGTGCGAGGCAGATTTTCGAAATAGGCTTGTTATGCTTCTTTGACTTGTACATTTTGTGCTGATTTTCTCATATCTGGAGGCATGGAAACGTTATAGTATGCTTTAACCAAAAAAAAAAAAAATGATTTCTCTTGAAAATTCTTGATCTACAGTTTCTCTGGTTTAGCCATTTAGGTTCTTCATCGAGCCTTTGGTGAAAGTAGGTTACTTCTGGTACTATAGTTTCTAATCTCATCATGTTTTTTGCTGCAATTGGGTTGGTGGCCATTCACCTGATATCTCCTCCTAGGTGTTTTCTCTGGGAACCTCTCTATGGATATGAGCGAAGGTTCAAAATGGAATATCAGTCGGAGTGGTTTCTGTGGAATGCGGTCAAAGAAGGTTCAAAAATATAGCTTTCTTTTTTGTCTTACTAATCATCACATCATCATAATAAACCAAATATTTGACTGAGGGTAAGCACAACTTACTTAAGTAAAACTACATTTTTCCATCTCTGTAGTTTGATGGCTTTATTGATCTCGATGGGTATGATTCCATTGCCCTGAGGCTCAAAGGAGATGGAAGGTGCTATATCTCTACTGTAAGGCTCATGCTCAACACTCACGTCCTTTGCTCCAAATGAAACACAAGGTTCAAGGAGCACAACATTATTTTGTTTTTTAGTAACTAAACCGCGATTTCAATTCAGATATATACCGAGAACTGGGTGAACGCACCAGGACAAGCAGAAGATAACTCATGGCAAGCTTTTGTGTTTGCTCCAAAGGGAAACTGGTATACAGCAAAGGCAAGTCTCATACTTCTTCTACAAGGCAACTGGTGTAAAAAAAAAGGTTTTTGTTGTAACCCAAGTTTGGCATTATTCATCTTCAGGTTCCTCTTTCTCGCTACTTACCAACATGGAGAGGAAATGTGATAGATGCAGAAATGGAGATGAATCCAGGTCGTGTTGTTGGTATGTCTCTATCTGTTAATTCACAAGGAGGTGGTTTCATTGGAGCTAAATCAGGTGCTGGCGATTTTCGAGTCGAAATTGACTGGATCAAAGCATTGAGATTGCCATGAATGATGAAGAAAAAGCTTTCTCATGAAACCATTCAAGACCCATAAGAAGAAAAAAAAAGTTGATGTTCTCTGGTTAACTCTTAGAACCGGGATTTGGGTTAACCGGGTCCAAGTTGATGGACAAAAACGCTTTATGAATTGACCTTTACTTACAGCAAGTGGATTGGTTTTAAAAGAAAATAAAAGAATAGAGAAATATATTAGATGGGCCATATTAGCATGTTGCTCTATTTGATAAACTATAACTTAAAATGACAATAAAGAAAAATAATAAAAATATTATTGAAAAAGTAAATGACATTGTGAGTGTTGACTAATGTTTGGAGCGAAAGGATAGGGTTGGGTACAACGTATGGTCACGGACTCAGATCTCTAATAAAGCGTTTAGCATCTAATCACTTCTTCGTAAAAGTATTTTACTTTCAAGATATTTGTATCTTATTAGGTTTCTCCGCAGAGCAAAGCCTTTGTTTTAATTTTAGTAAAAGTGGATCATAATGTGTAAAGACATGCATACAATTCTAAATTTAAATTCTAAAACTCTCATTCTATAATAAGAATGTATCTAGATTATTGCAAGAAATTTTCAATGTTCTACAGTCATCTGTCAAGTGAGCCAAGACAAAAATTATCGTCGCTCATATTTTAACATTGTTTTTTTTTCCTATGCTTAAATATAGTAGAAAACATCCGTCTCTTTTCTTTTCTTATATTATGATTAACAATTTTCTATAACTATAAATCAATAATATTTAATTATTTTTTTGAAATTTACAATTGATCATTAATAATTAATAAAACTTGCATAGTAAACACAAAAATATAACTTTTTAAAACAATTTTTTTTCTAGAAAACTCAAATTTGATTTAAATTCCTTCCAACTAAAATTTTGGTGATCAAACAATCTATCAACTCTGGTTAATTATTATCTTTTCCATAGTTTTTATTTTGCAGTTTCAATCATGGTTGACCACTGTAAATATATGTGTGGTAAAATATCCACTTTTTTACGTATTAAAGAGACTAATTCGAGTTATGGTTCATAATGTTGGTTATAAACTTATAATAATAATTAAGAGTAGAGTTATTTTCGTAATTTTCAATATATTCCACCAATTTAATTCGTAGAAAAAGAAAAAAAAAAGGCACCTCGCAAAATTGGTTGCGTTTGCGTATACTCACAAGTCATAAGATAGAAAAATACTAAATTAATAATACTTTTAAGTTTTAAAAGAAGTTAAGCCAAAACGAGGATAAAACAACTAGTTCAAGTGGCGAGTTTCTCGATCATTCTATGTTACTCCAAATATATATATATAGATTAGTCTACAACACAAAAGCACAATACCCAATATCAAACTCTCTTATGCTTCTTTTCTCTTCTCTTCTCTTCTTCTCTTATTCCACGTTTACGCCTATCCACTGTATCTACACATCTTAATACATATTAATATCAATTATCATCGATCTATATTTCTCTCTTTGCTTCCTT